>CM042201.1:5362925-5375424 GCA_023539305.1 Ilex asprella | reverse complement strand
CTAAAACCATTCACAATAATAAGAGCGACTAAATAACTTCTAAATCAAAATAATTTAATACATCTTTTACCATACATACAATGTCATCCAAAAGAATGTGCCCAACTACGGCACTTCCATCCCTAAATGAATCAGACTAATTCTGTGCAACAAAATAATAAAAGTATTGAGTTTTACAAAGTCTCAATCTAGAACAAAAGAAGGTAATGCTCTAAGCATCCACTTGGGGATCTACGTCTCCTTCTATTGGAGCTTCCTACTGTGTTGGCTCACCAACGCCGAGCTCTTCCTCGAGGCTATTATAATCTGAAAAAGACATTGTTTGCAGGGGTGAACACGAAACTCTGTAAGAAAATTCTTCCAAACCCGAACAAGGTTTATAAAAGCATATAAAATGGTCGGTCTCATTTTACAAATATCATATATAATCTTTGAAGTAAAACAAGGACATTTTAAAACAGATATCAAGTTTAAGTAGCCACCATAAATTAAATAAACAGTAAAAACCAAGTTACAATAAATAACCATTTCCAAAATATAAACCATTTTCCCATAAGATCTTGTAGAATCCCATACTTCCACAAGTCTTTGTAGGAAACCATTTTCCACAACAATAACAATCCATAACTTGAATATTCCACAACAATATGTATATGCATCTCAAACATGATGCGAGGTAAACCCCATGAATCAACACTTTAAGTAATATCTAGCCCCCCCCACACAAATCTTCTCCAAGATATCTATTCTTTAGGAAGGGCGTATGCCATACCAATGACAGTGACGTATCCAACCCAGACATTAGTATACTAACCCTTCGCCTTGATACCCGTGAGCAATACCAGTTTAGTCTTACCAAAGCACTAACTCCACTATGAGTGGTAGGAAAAGTTCAAACCCACATGGAGTATGAAGAATGTTTACACACTCTACGATATCTCGTCAAAGGCCACCATGGTCATCCCACACTCATAAGAGATACAATACCAAACTCAATTTCTCAATTTACAAGCATATCTAAATTTTTTTCAAATTTATCATATGACAATTTCGATAACCAATTACAAAAAATACAAGAGATCACAACATCATTTTATTACATAATACAAATCACTATAGTTTCGAAATCATTAATAAAGGAAGAATTTAAGAAGAAAATCTATCACTCTCCAAAAACTAGGGTTTTAAAACAAGAAAAGATATTTCATGGGTATTCAACCCTAACTTTGTTTAAAACATGTAATCTTTGCAAAAAGACTAAGAGATGATGATTTCATATCATATATATAACATTTAGAGGCAAAACATACATATATAACTACCCTAACCTCAATGAACAAGAATGGAAGAAAATCCCTACCTTGAATCAAAATTCTAAGTAAGAACCCAAGCTCTAGTGACCTCTTTCTTCCCTTTTCTTCCTCCCTTAATCTTCATCTAAGGTTCCAAGATGTGTGGGGTGAGAGTAGAGTGAAAGAAATGAGGGAAAATGGGATGAAATGGCGTTATAAGGTCAGCCAAATCCCCATTTTTACTGTTTACAAGTTAGGATTTTCTCCAAAATTATGGTTTTGCCACTAAGAATCTCCAATTTGATCCATATGACTATTTTAAGGTTTTTCGACGTTCTGGATTCTTTTTTAATGTTATTTTAACCTAAAAACATTTATTTTTATGATTTATCTCAGAACTAAAATACATTTATACTCAAAACACTAAAATTACTATTTTATTTCTCCGAACCACTTTATGTCCTAAACGGCTATTCCAATTTTTTTTCGGATCTCACAGGTTCAATGATAATATTATTTTGACCTAAAAAAATTAATATTTTTTTCTTAGTTACCCTTATCAACCTTATAGACCTTCAAAAATTAAATTTCACAATCAATTTACCTCCCTAGTATTTATTCCTACTATTACAATTTATAGGTTTCATGTATACCTCATCACCTATGTTAGCATTTTCAAAAATAATTACTGGCTATATAAAGATAAGATTGTGGGGGTTTACAGATACACTGCAAACTTTTCATGGGGTATGCTTGAATACTCACCTCCATTTTAGTCTCTCGCTTCCTACGAATCAATCAACCATCTATGCACCATTGCAGGAAGGTCTTGAGTTGATTTGACATTCCCATTGGAATGACCTCTTCGGATTACCCAACACTTGTTCCATTTCATTTTCATCAAAAACTCAAACTCAAACATTTTTACACTTTTCCTTTTTTAAAAAATTCACCTTTAAAATAATTCACCTCCTTCCCTGAGGAGACGACCTCGGAATACGAATTTTAAATAAAACACGACACTCGAAAGTCTTTTTGCGCTTAGGGAGCACTTTTGTTCTCACGCATTTCATTCACACACCCGTTTTCCCATTTCTTGCATCGAACCTGAGTGAGAGTGGCATTCACCCACACACATAAGCCATATACACATTGAGGGTTCATGTTTGGAGATTAGGACCGAAAGAATAATCCAACAATTTTTGGCGCCGTTGTCGGGGAAGGCAATGCCTTGAATTTAGAAGGTGATTTTCGGATAACGGAGGTAAGTCCTGTGAATTCTCATCACGGGCTGAGGTACGTTACTCCTTGTATGTACTTTTGTGTACTTGTTTTTCATTAGTAGATATTATTTTGTATGTGGGGACGGGATGACCAAAATAGATTGGTTAGGCAATCCTTAGGACCCAACATGAATATTGACCAAGAACCACCTAAGGATGCTGGTGATAATTTTGAGGATTTGGGTGCCAATACTAATGTCCCAAGGGGGAGGAGTGCAAGACCCTAGAATTCCAAACCCTAGAATACACTTCCCTTCTAGGAATGAAGGGAACAATATCTCCATTTATCCTCCAGCGAGGAACCGACACATAGCACCATTCCCTCATGCATGCTCTTATCGGTCCAAGCTTATGCCTTCCTAATTAAGCCGGGAATGTGATGAGCACATAATATTTTATATTTGATGGCTTCATTACATGCATTTTAACTCAAATTTTGCATAAAAAGTACTTAGAGTTAGTTGAAATTATGAATAATGTTGAATTTTTGATGTTGTAAGTAATTATAGCTTAAAAGATGGATTTTAGGACCTTGCAACTAGGTATGGCTGTGTGGTAAAGGCATGAACACAATACATGAGGATTTTGAGGCTTAAAAATGAAAGAAATCAATGAGGTATTGGTGCTTGGGAACAAAGGCACCAGCACCCACACCATTTGGTTATAGTACCTTGGTTTTCCTCCATTTTGACTATGATCTACTTTGAATCTAAAAAAATTGAAAACATAAAAGTTGTAGATATGAATGTCTTCTGTATTGTGTCAAAAATTTAGCTTAATCAGACAATTGGATTAAAAGTTATGACAATTCTATGAAAATTGGTCCAAAGTAGACAAAGTGTACTAGTACGCTAAGCTTCACTAGCTCAAGAGTACTGGTACGCCGTGCCTGAAGTGCCAAGAACACCTACAAATCATGCTCCACTTGTTTTGGGGTCCCACCATTGATTCTCCCACTTACCTTCTGACTTTCCTTACACATCTACATGTCTCCTACACCCTTGTTGAAGACTTTGAAGGCAAAGGCAATAACGTGCATGGGAGAGAAGGGGCTGCCTGGGGAGTTGCTGGATAGGCTGCTCCTAGCCTGTCCAAGCCATCCCCTCACCTCCCATTGATGGAAGGCCTGCACACAGGCTAGGGTGACCACTATGGACAAAATTGCAAGGCTCACACTACATATATTCAACACACACAAACCATTGAAAGGTTGCTACCTAAGCTTAGGAGTAGTCCAAGGAAGATGATGATGAATAGTAGTTATGCTTTTGCACTTTCTTCTCCATTTCGATTGTTGTAAGCTTTAAATCTCTTGTAATATTCATTTCTTGCACTTTAATCTTAGTTATTTCATGTATATTCTAAGTTTACTTACATGTTAAGGTTTACATTTCAAGCTTTTTAGTTGGGTATTAAATACACTTATTTTTCTAGGTTTTTTCTTCACCTTAATGCAAGTTTAAATTCCATTTCAATACCATGTCTCTTTACATGTTGTATGCCTTTCCTTTTAGCATGAGTAGCTAGATTTTTAGTTGGCCAATCCAAGGGAGACCTCCTCTTGGGTTTTTTATTTTAACTCATTTTCTTTCCTCTCTCGATGTACGATGGTTCAGTTTAAATAGGTTGAAAGTGGATGTGGTTATGAGTCTTTGATATTCCATAGGCCTAATCATGGTTTATGCTTGGATTCTCACAATCTCGTCACTAGCTTCCCACGAATCAATCGTTCATCTATAAACCCTCGGAGGAAGGTTTCGAGTTGATTGAGCATTTTCATTGTAGTGAACCTTTTGAATTAGCCAATACTTGTTTTTATTGTATTTTTATTGACAAAATTCACTCACCAAAACACAAACAAAAGATTTTACACTTTTCTATTTTGACAAAATCACCTTCACACAACTCCCTTCCTTCCCTAAGGAGACGACTTTGGAATACTTTTTCAAGTAAAACACGAAGTTCAAAAGAATCCTTACACTTAGGTAGCACTTTTGTTCAAATGCATTTCATATCTATTTCATTCCCACCATTCTGTTTCCCCACATCATTTTGAGCGAGAGTGACACTCCTCCATCCATATAAGCAATATACACATTTAAGGGTGATGTATGGAGACTAGAGAATACAACAACAGTTTTCACCAAGCATAATGTTGCAACTACTTCCTACCTTCTATGGAATTGAAAGAGAGAATCCTTATTTGCATATTAAAGAATTCGAGGATATAGTTTCAACCTTCCTCACTAATCATGCTATGGAGGACATAGCTCGCTTGAAATTGTTTCCCTTTTCTCTTAAGCACAAAGCCAAAACATGGTTGAATTCCTTGCGGCCTCGATCTATAACCTCTTGGGCATAAATGCTTTCTGAGTTTTTGAACAAGTTTTTTTTTCGGTGCCTAGAATCACTGCTCTTAAAAGCAAATCTAAAACTTTTTAAAAAATCTCAATAAGCAATTTTATCACTGTTGGGATTGCTACAAGGAATTGTTACAATCCATTCCACATCATAGTTTTGAATCATGAAAATTGGTGAGTTTCTTCTACGAAGGGATCACACCGAGTCATAGACAATTCATTGACATGATGTGCAATATCCAGTTCTTAAAGAAGGACACCGATGAGGCCCTAGACTACTTTAGTACCTTGGAACAAAATACACAATCTTGGGATATCACTGATCCCACCGATGTATTGAGGTCTTCTCCTCAGGGTAGTAATCAATCACATGAGGGAGAGATATATGAGTTGAGGGACTGAGAAGATTTGATTTCTAAAATTACTAAGTTGTCATAGAAGGTGGAAAGTTTAGAAGTCAATAGGAGACACGAGCTGTCCAATATCTCAAAGACCGAGGAGTCTTGTTCGATTTATGAGAGTGTGGAGTATTCCATATCAGAGTGCCCTAACATTTCGACACTTAAGGAAGTGTACCATTAGCAAGTCAATGCCTTCAACCAAATGAGGCAATCATTCTCTCTGCACTCAAACACTTATAATTCGGGTTGGTGTAATCAGCCGAACTTTAGTTGGAGAAATGAGAATCCCACTCCTCATGGGTCTAATGCATATTCACCTACCATGCCTCCTACACAAAGTCAATACCATGGTCAATGGCTAGTGTCTAGCTCTCAATACCCCCCCGTCCAATCCGCAAGGGTATTCACCAAATGCGTCGCCATAAAACTTTTCTCAAAGTCCACCTCCACAAGGTTATGGTCAACAAGGACTATCCAATCCTCTAGTTTATCAACCTCCCTATAAGAGGAATTTGGAGGAAGTGGTTTATAATTTCATCCAAAGCCAAACCGCCAGCTTTTAATGACATTTGGACTCAACTCACGAAGTTGACCAATTTCATGGGGGCATCACAACAAGAGAAAGAGAAATTCCCTCGCTCAACCCTAAGAAAACCCTAGAGGTCTATATGTCATTGAGTCATCTGAACCCACTAGTGAGAGTTGTTCGCAACTCAAAGCGGTCATCACACTTTGAAGTGGCAAACAAATTGATAAGACCATTGTGCCAAAAGTCTCACCCAAGGCTACATTTTTATTAGAGAAAGAGACTAAGGGTGACACCCGGGGGGGTGAGGTGAGTGAGAAGAAAAATTGGTTGATGAAAGTGTGCATGCATCCCCCATTTCTGATCCTTTTTCCAATCGTTTGAAGCCACCCATGAAGGTGGCTAACAATTTTGATATAACTGAGATGTTCATGAAAGTTAAAATCAATATTCCACTCCTTGATGCCATAAAACAAATCCCTTCATGTGCTAAGATCTTGAAGAATTTATGTACCATGAAAAGGAGGCTAAATGTGCACAAGAAGACATTCCTCACTGAGCAAGTGAGCTCAATCTTGAGGACTAACACCCCACCAAAGTTCAAGGACCTAGGATGCCCTACCATTGCCATCACAATAGGGAATTTCCGAGTGGAGCAAGCTCTTCTTGATTTGGGGGCAAGTGTCAACCTCCTACCATATTCGGTGTATCAACAACTCCAACTTGAAGAGTTGAAGCTAACTCCAACTTGAAGAGTTGAAGCTAACTCCAATCAATTTTCAATTTGTAGATCGTAGTGTTAGAACACCGAGGGGAGTAGTTGAGGATGTTTCAGTCCAAGTTGACAAATTTTACTTTCTTGTTGATTTTGTTGTGCTTGACATTCACCTAGTTGCAAACTTAAGCTCCCAAATCCCTATCATACTTGGTAGACATTTCCTTGCCACATCTAATGTTGTGATCAATTATAAGTATGGTCTTATAAAGCTTACATTTGGGAACATGACTATGGATTTTAGTGTTTTCAACTTAACTAAACAACTGGGGGATGATGAGGAAGTGCATGAAGTCAATAGGATTGATACTTTGGTGGAGGAGCACTTGGAGTTGTTAGACATGTTCAAAGAAGGGGAGGAGACGGTTGATGAACAAGAGGAGTTGGAGATCTTGAAAGGGTTAAAAACATAGAATCCTATATTTGAGAAGGATCCACATCAAGACAAGAAAAATTTTCCATTGGATATTCAAAAACCCATATTGGAGTTAAAGCCATTACCATCCAATCTCAAGTATGCATACCTTGAGGATGACAAGACCTTTTCGATGGTAATTAGCTCAACTTTAGAGGCAAAGAAAGAAGAGGATCTCTTGAAAGTGTTGAAGAGGCATAAAGAAGAAATTGGGTGGACAATTGCTGACATCAAGGGGATAAGCCCCCTTATCTGTACACACCACATCTACCTTAAAGAAGACTCCAAGCCGTCTCGACAACCACAAAGAAGGTTGAACCCAATTATGGAATACGTAGTGTGAGATGAGGTGCTAAAGCTACTTGACATGTGCATCATTTTTTCGATTACCGATAGTAAGTGGGTTAGCCCCACGCAAGTAGTACCCAACAAATCAGGAGTCACGATTGTTGTAAATGAGGAGAATGAGCTTATTCTAACAAGGGTTATCACCAGATGAAGAGTGTGTATTGATTATTGAAAGCTCAACTTGTGCACGAGAAAAGACCACTTCTCATTGCCATTCCTCAACCAAATGTTAGAAAGAGTAGCTGAGCATCTATTTTAATGCTTCTTGGATGGCTACTCCAGGTACAACCAGATTGAGATCACATTGGAAGATCAAGAAAAATCCACTTTCACTGCATACCGATGCATGCCTTTCGGGGTTGTGCAATGCCCTAGTGACTTTTGAACGTTACATGATGGGAATTTTCAATGATATGGTGGAGAAGATTATGGAAGTGTTTATGAATGACTTCTCAATGTTTGAGGATTCATTCGATGGATGTTTGGAGAACTTGGAGAGAGTTTTGAAAAGATGCGAGGGGAAGAACTTGATGCTCAATTGGGAAAAGTGTCACTTTATGGTGACGCAAGGGATAGTTCTCGGGCATATCTTTTTGGCAAAGGGGATTGAACTTGACAAATCAAAGGTTGAGGCCATTTCCAACCCCAAGCCAAAGGTCATCAAAGATATCAGGTCGTTTCTTGGCCACGCTGGCTTGTATCGTCGTTTTATTAAAGACTTTAGTGCATTGGCCCGACCTCTGATCAACTTGCTTTCAAAAGATGTCTCATTTGTTTGGTAGGATGATTTTGAGGCATCCTTTAAAAAATTAAAGAACATGCTCATTTCACCTTGGAATCATGCGACCATCCAAGTGGGATCACCTTTTGAGCTTATGTGTGATGCGACTGATTACACGGTCAACGCAGTGCTCGGTCAAAGGGAGAACAAGAGACCTTATGTGATATACTACGCTAGTAAAACACTTAATGAAGCTCAAATGAACTATACCACCATCGAAAAGGAGTTGCCAGGAGTAGTATTTGTATTGGATAAATTTTGATCCTACATCATTGGTTACCGATCACTCTGCTTTGAAGTATCTGTTATCTAAGCAGGATGCCAAATTGAGACTTAGTTGGTGGATCCTCCTACTCCAAGAGTTCAACTTGACAATTAAAGACAAAAGGGAGTGGAGAATATCGTGACGGATCATTTGTCCCGACTTGTGGTGCAAGATGCGGATGATCATATTCCTATCCTTGACTCTTTTTTCTGACGAGTATTTACTTTTTATTCATTATGTTTGTCCTTGGTATGATGACATATGTAATTATCTTGTTATAGGACAAATTCTACCGCATTGGAGCCCAGAGGATAAAAGGAGGTTTATGGCGGATGTGAAGTGCTTTTACTTCGACAACCCATACCTGTTCAAGTACTACCCTGAACAAGTCGTGCGGAGATGTGTACCAAAAAATGAACAACGGGAGGTCCTTGCATTTTATCATTCGGAGGCATGCGGTGGCCATTTCTCTTCAAAGAAAACTTCGGCAAAAATCCTATAGTCAAGTTTTTATTGGTTCTTTCTAATAAAAGAATGTATCTCTTTCTGTAAAGAATGTGATAGGTGCCAATGTTTGGGTAGTATGACTTGAAGAAATGTGATGCCTCTCTCCCCTGTACTTGTTATCGAGATATTTTATTGTTGGGGCATCGACTTCATGGGTCCCTTCCCCGTATCATTTGGTTACCTATACATTCTGCTGGCAGTGGTTACGTGTCCAAATAGGTGAAGGCTATCCTGATCAAGACCAATGACCATCGGGGTTGTGGTCAAGTTTCTCAAAGAGAATATTTTTTTGAGGTTTGGGATGCCTCAGGCAATGATAAGCGAAGGTGGGTTGTATTTTTGTAATAGGTCATTTGAATATTTGATGCATAAATATGGCATCACACAAAAGGTATCCACCGCATATCACCTATAAACCAATGGCTAAGTGGAGTTCGCCAATAGTGAGATCAAAAATATCCTAGAGAAAGTGGTGAATCCCAATATGAAGGATTGGGCTTACTGCACAGCTTATAAGACAATTCTAGGCATGTCTCCCTATTGGCTCGTCTATAGAAAGGCTTGCTATTTTTTGGTTGAAATGGAACACAAGGCCTATTGGGCCATAAAGACCTTGAACTTCAACATGAGAATGGCTAGAGAAAATAGGAAGCTTGAAATGAATGAATTGGAAGAGATTCGAAGAGATGCGTATAAGAACTCTAAAATTGCAAAAGAGAGGGCTAATATATTTCTTGATAAATCTATTGTAAGGAAATCATTTAAGCCAGGGCAAAAAGTGCTCTTGTACAATTCTCGTCTCTTGATTTTTCAAGAAAAACTCTGATCCCGTTGGGATGACCTCTAACTTGTCAAGGTGGCCTGCTCGAATGGTTGTGGAAGTCCCAAACCTCGAAATGGAAAGACATTGAAGGTCAATGGCCAAAGACTTAAGCCATTCTTTGATGGGTTTGAAGGTTAAGGGCTGGAGGAAGATTTGATGGGTCCGGTCTACCCGGACTTGTTGGAGGAATAACTATTCGTATGATCTTTAGTGTCATTCATTTTTACTTACTTCATCAATAAATGTTTACTTAAGTTATCTTTGCGTATGGTGTTGTTTTTCTTAGTTGCAGATATTGGTGTTTTTTGTCAAAGCTCAAGTGCGAGGTGTTCTCTAACCCTACTCACCTTTTTACAGTCCTTTATTGCATATCATATCTTTTTTGTTGCACTGAGAGCAATGCATGAATCAAGTTGGGGGTGAGGTGCACTATTTGTATGATACACTAATGTTTGTGAAAGTTTTTGTTGATATTACCAATTTTTGTGTTGAAAATTCACCTTTCACATATCATACAAAT
Source organism: Ilex asprella (assembly GCA_023539305.1). NCBI lineage: Eukaryota > Viridiplantae > Streptophyta > Magnoliopsida > Aquifoliales > Aquifoliaceae > Ilex > Ilex asprella. Next base: position 5,365,128 of record CM042201.1, on the reverse strand, counting down.
TTTTGTTTACAATAGTTGTAAATTATGTGAAAAATTTTAAACTTTTTGTGAAAATATCTGAATGTTGACCTGTATTCCCTTATTAAGAATGTTTTAGGTTTGTTTATACGTTGATCTTTGCTTTGAATTTTGAATATATGAGCACATTATAGAAGTTCATCCTATGCCTGAGTATCACTTATACGTTTGCTTTTGAACTCACTAATATGTACTCTTTGAATGTGTAATTTCGTCAATTTATGGATTGAGTTTACATTTTAGTGCTTGACATGAATAACGGAGATGAGCAACTACCCATGAGAGCTTTAGTGCCAATCCTCATTGGAGGAAACTTATATTTACTCATGGAACAATTTTTTCGAATTCTAAATGTGTTCAATAATCTCATTATGTTATTTTGGTTAGGTGCATTTTGGGCAGTTGATTGACTTTGTCTTGATATGTACAATGCTCTCCCATGCCTATCTAGAAATAATCTTAGGCCATCATTGATTTTCTTTGAGCCTTTTCCCTTTTCTTGTGAAAATTATATCCCTAGTGCCATGATTGAGCCTAAATTGTAAATTCATTTCTGTGCCACACATTTGACTAAACCAATGAAAATGATAAAAATCAACCTCACCTTCGTTGTTCCTAGAGCTGAATATGAGTGATCATAAAAGAGAAGGAAGTATGGTGTAAAAATTCAAACAAAAGGGATGAATGATGTTGAAACTCAAAGAGTTGAACGGAAGATAATGAATGATCCAAGAAACGGAGAAAAAGGGAGTGAAAAGAAGAAAAGAATGACAAAAGAAAAGGAAAATGTTAAGGAAAAGAAAGAAAAGAAACAAAGAGTGTGGTGATGGTGTTGGATTGAAAATCCCATGAAAAGGGAGATGTTTTTGAAATAAAATTCATTCACTCGGAACAACACTCTTTGTTATCCTATCTCCTTAATTTCATTTGCCTCAATATCACCCAATGGCCCATTATAACCCGTGAAAGTCCTAAATGATCTAGAAAAGCATGGGAGATGCATACATTTAAAGAAAAAGAGAAGTTGGTTTGCTATCTAATACCCTAGCATTCTTTTCATGAGATTCTGCCAAGATTGTTTCACTTTCATGCATGAACTTCATTTTTAGGTTATATGTGAGTGATTTACACTTTTTAGTGATCTGAATTATATTAATTGTACACCAAAGTATAAGTGGTCAAATTGTAGTTTTATCGGTTTAAGTCTAAGTATCGATTCCACGAAGAGTTTGAGTAATTAGCATTTAAAAAAAATAAACAGTAAAGTTATTGTTTGAAACAGTATAACATTTGATAGCTTGGGATGTGAGCTTAGATTGATAACTAGTCTAATTAAATAAAGTGCGAAGATAAACTTGTTAATGACAATAATATAAAAGATACCCTTTTGTTTAAGGATCTCATATGCTTTATATTGGTTAAATACTGAAAATGCTACCTTACCACAATTAACTTCCATGTTGCTGGTAAGTCAACAAGTAAGTCTGATGTATATAAACCATCACACAACAACTTCTTAGGCTAGCTGGTGGTATTCATGGCAATTGATTAATCCAAGTACACCAGAAGGACAAGCCATACATGAGGAATATTTGAATTATTCAATTGATCTCCTGATAGTAAGTATGTACATAATAAACCATAACATAACAACTTCTATGGCTAGCTAGTTATTAAGTTATAACACATCAACTTCTTAGGTTAGGTGGTTATAGATGTGTCAATTGACTAATTCAAGCAAACCAGAAGGACAAGCCATTCATGAGAAATACTTGAATTATTCAATAGGTCATCTGTGATATATATACCAACTAAACATCCTTAGCGTTCCGATGGAGGACAAGCCATACCGGTAGGAACACCGTAGATATTCGATGGGCAATATAGTTATATATAGTAATTAAACAACCCAAATAACCCAGAAGGACAAGCCATTCATGAGGATCATTTAGGTTTTGTACCATGCATCAGTAAACATCCTCGGCATTTTGGTGGAGGACAAGCCATACCGGTAGGAATACCGTAGCTATTTAACTGGCAGGTTGATGATGCACCGATGACATAATTTCAGGCACAACACCGAAATTACATACATCGTTGTATCATGCATAAAGTGTATAGTACACACACACACACTCATATATATATATGTAAATATATGAATAAAACATCAACATTTTCATAA
>CM042201.1:5348332-5362525 GCA_023539305.1 Ilex asprella | reverse complement strand
GTTATTGATTGCAAGCTTGATATTCGTTTGTTGTCGATTTCAATACCTAATTGTTCTTTAATTCTTGATTCCAACTCGATATTTGTTGTTATGGATTCAAGACTTGATTTGTCCTTTGTTCTTGAATTCCAAAGCTTGAACATTCATTTGTTCTTGATTTCAAAACTCTAGTGATTTGTATTGAATAATAAAATAATATTTTTGATGATCTCATGTACTTTTTCTTAAATATGCTTTATGAGAAATATCACGTGCGCAAGTTATGGATTTGGGGAATTGTTGGATATGTGTGATATTTGTTGGTATTGTAATTATGAAAGGTTGTTTGGATGAACATGGGTGAGAAGTTCCTTGTAAGGATGCTCATACCACAGAAAACTAAATTGTGGAACTTGCTTGTTAATGGAGAAAGGAGTTGGTATTGTATCCCTTGTATGGTTGCACGATATGAACATGGGCTACCATTGATAGGATATCATGGAGTGGGTAGACGCCTTCTTTGGTAAGAACTATTCCTACCACTCATAGTGGGGTTAGTGCTTTGGTAAGACTAAACTACTATTGCCCACGGGGTAGCATTGGTATGTACTTGCGTGGGACATGATATTTGTGATAGTGACCATGCTGGGTCTTGCTTCATACTTGAGATACGAGTACTGTCGTGTATCGTTCATTCTACCATAGATGATTTCTACAAGAGTCTTGGGGTAATATGGGATGCCACGAGAACTTGTGGAAATGGTGTATGGTGGAAATGAATTATAAATTATATATGGATGATGCTTTGGAAATTGGTTGTCAACTCTACTTGGTTTCACTTCTTTATTTATCAATTTCAATTACCGTTGTTAATTAAACTTGAGAGCTGTATAAATGTCCCGATTTTATTTCAAAAGCTATATATGTTATTTTTGAAATGAGACCGACCCGTTTTACCTGTTCTCTAAACCTTGTTTGATTTTGAGAGGATTTTCCTACAGAGCTTCGTGCTCACCCCTTACAGTTGAACCTTTTTCAGATGTTGGGCCGGAGGATTTACACGGTGCTAACGGGCCGTACCTTGGGGAGGCTTCACTAGAGGGATACTTGGATCCCGAGTTGGACGTCTAGAGATGTCGTTTACTTTTGTTCTAGACTAGAATACTATTTTGGAAACACTGTATAGTCTAGATTGCTTTTGTAATTTCCGCTGCGCTATAATAGTAAACTTTTATTTGGAATGTAAAGGCCAAAGATGGCATATTCTTTTGGGATACTGATGTAATTGTTATGGATTGCTTTTCGGAAGTCTTTTATTGATGGTTTATCTTAGTACTCTCATGGTATGAATGGTTATTGAATGTAATGCCGTCCAGGGTGTATTTTAGGGTGTTACAATAACCAAAGTGAATATGAATTCCATTTTGTAAATGCTTAAATTAAATGTCCATTGCACACACACACGAGTTTGAAAATGAATGTGTAGGTGCATACTCTAGATTAACATTTAAAGCCTTAGTGATGCTCAAGTGTACTTGGTTCGGGCATTAAAACACTGTGTTAGGTAACTCTATGCTTAAAGGATGGGGGAATATTGCTCAACTTTTGATATTTGATAAGATTTAGGAATGCCCTTGTGATTTGAATTCATGTTTTATATTATGGGTATTCATTTGGTAATTAAAATTAGAAATCCATGTTTTGTAGTTTGAAAATATCAAATCATAAATCAAGTTGCAATTTCGAAAATGAATTTCGCATGCTCAATTAATTGTGGTTCATATGTGTGGTTCAAGCTTTTGGTAGGTTAAATTTCATAGATAGGGTGTTAAAATGTTTTGGAGTTGAGGAAAGTTGGTTTGGATGTGAGTTTTGGTGCAAAGGAATGGTTTTGGAGGAAGGCAAAACCTTCTGGAAGGTTCTAATCGACCTTTCAAAATGTTTTCCTTACTGGACAGTGTTGCCCCAGCAGTAAGCAAAACCTTCCGAAAGGTTTTGATCTACCTTCTAGAAGGTCTTGCCCAGAAGCCTAAAAACGAGGGTTTAAGTTAGAATTTTTTTTTTTTGTGAAACCCTTAACATTTCCCTCAAATATCAAGATCTCAAGCTCTCTCCTCTCCTTCTAATCTATTCCAATCTTCAAAACAATTCACCCAAGCTCCAATTTCTCACTTTTTCTCTTGATTAGGGTTGAGTTTTGAGTGGATTGTGGCCGAAATTTTTGGTGTTCTCTAAAAAAAACCCTTGGTCTCCAAAGTCTTCCAAATTCTCAAAGTTATTTGTGATCTTCTTCAACTCTCTACATTCCATTGCCATTGATCATTTGGGAAAGGCATCTTTTGACATGGTAGAGCCCTTCAAATGGGTTATGAGGTGGATTTTGACTATCCTTGGTGTTGGGGCACTGTTGTCCCTCATAGCCCACACCAAGGGGACGGGCCCTAATACCCCACCACCTGTGGGCATTAGCTCACACAAGAGGACCAGGGAAGGTCCTAGCAGCTAAGATAGGGAGGAGAGGAGAACTAAAGCAAGACACGATGCACCGTGACAACGAATTGAGAAAAAATGTCACGTACGAGAGATATGTAGATAAAATCTCTCTTGGGCCAAAAGATGAGGTCATGAAAGTGAGCACGTAGGTTGAATATGTGGTTTGAGGAGGTTAAATAATATAATTTGGGGATGTGTAGAGAATTATTTAAGAAGTTATCGATGTTTGGCAAGGACGGAAGGAGATGAGGGAGTTCACAAAGGCTGCAAAAGCCGAAGGCGAATCTCCCCTTTGGGAGTCTTGTCACCCGTTTGTGCGACCATGCCAATATAAAGCACTACGCTCATGATATCCTGCTTCCCCCAGAGACTGGAGCCATTGGAGTCAAGCAGTAGTAAAGGGGGCTGCCAGGACTGGGGAAGAGTGGCTCATAGCCTCAGGCCTAGAGCCATCTGCTGCAGGGCCATCCACATCAACATCTCCTGCACCTGCACCATGTCACAACACATGGATGCATTGGAGTCGATCATGTACGGGCTATCGATTATGGTGACGCGACTATTCCTGCATACGTTCATGGGTGAGCCCATCTCCGGTGGACCTCTGCCACTTCCTGCTGGACCATCAATCGTTGTTCCTATACCTTCCTACTACTGTGGAGGTAGGAACGATGAAGAAGACGAGGATGGGGATACTGAGTTTGAGGGAGAGACTGAGGAGGAGGATGCATTTGATGAGGATGATGATTAGGATAGCTTTTGTTTTTTGTTTCTTTTAATTTGAGGATGTATAGTTAGGGTTAGTCTTGTCGGCCTAGTAGAAGTGTCTTTACGTTTTGGGCCGTTTTGTTTTGAAACTCTAACCTAGTGTAATGAACTTTTGAAAGTGATTAATGAAAATACCACAATTATTACATTTTATCATTGCCCAAGTCTATTTTTAATTGTAAAGTGTTTTTTGCATTTTGAGTGTTTGTATATTTACTTGTTTGGATGGATGTTGTTGTAGTTTATATCTTGTGGTTTAAAGTGAATGTTTGCTAGGGACTAGGAAAACTCAAGTTAGGGGGTGTATATTTACTTGTTTGGATGGATGTCTTGAGTTGAGCTCCCATTGAAGTGTTTGAAGTCAATGAAGATGAGGGGATAGCTTAAAGGAATGATTGGAAAGTGAAGAAACCAAGAAAAAGGCAAATTGGATGAAAACCTTCCGGAAGGTTTGCACTTGGTCTGCCTATTCATTGCCGAAACCTTTCGGAAGGTTTTGTCTACTGGATTGAACCTTCTAGAAGGTTTTTCTTACTGGACTGTTGTTTTAACTATTCCTGCACAAACCTTCTGGAAGGTTTGCATCGACCTTCCAAAAGGTTTTGCCCAGAATTCTCAAATAGCCTGCAACTCAAGCTCTGTCATTTGAGGGTACCACCTACACTTCTCCCACTTGTCCCCTAACATACCTTACACATCTACATGCTTCGCAACACCCATGCTTGGACTTTGGAGGCGTTGACATTAATGAGGAGGAGAGAGAAGAGGCAAGCCAAGGAAATGCAGGCTAGGCCTGTCCTAGCCTACCCAATGCCATCCAGTCAGCCTCCTATGGATGGGAGGTATGTTACACACCTAGAGAGAGCTCCATGGACAAAAATTGGAGCATTCATTGAGAATTATTCAGTATTGCAGAGATATAGAGAGAGAAGCTCCAAGGAAGAAGACAGAGTTTAGAGAGAAAAAGCTTAGATTTTTGCATTTCTTCCATCCATTTTCACTTGTAATCTTCTGTAAGACATTTGTAAGCTTCATTTATTACCTTTAATGTCATTTATTACAAGTTCATTGCAAGTTCAGTTACACATTTTGGATTCTACCATTGTTGTATTGAGTTTTCTTCATTTCAAGTTTTTAAAATTGGTATTTAATGCACTACTTTGTACTTAACTTTTCTTGCATTAATTTAAGTTCTAATGTTCATTTCTTCACAGTGTATCTTTACTTCATTAATGTTCTTGCATTAAATATGAGTAGCTAAGCTTCAAGTTGGATAATACAAGGGAGAATTCCTCTTGGGTATGCTAAATCAACTTTTTCTCATTCCTCCTCATAGTGTATGATGATTTGGTTTGACTAGGTTGAGTGTGGACGTGGTTGTGAGTTCTTGATACACCGTAGACTTGTCACTGGGTATGCTTGAATCCTTACCTCCATTTTAGCCCCTCACTTCTTACGAATCAATCAAACATCTAGGCACCATTTGAGGAAGACCTTGAGTTGAGATAGCATTCCCATTGGAATGACCTCTTTAGATTAGCCAACACTTGTTCCATTTCATTTTCTTAAAAAACTTAGTCATAAAAAACTCAAACTCAAAGATTTTTACACTTTTTCTTTTTCAACAAAATCAGCTTTAAAATAATTCACCTCCTTCCTTGAAGAGACTACCTTGAAATATGAATTTCAAGTGAAACACGACACTCAGAAGTTTCTCTGGGCTTGCGGAGCACTTTTGTTCTCATACAAAATCTTTGAGAGTGAGAGTGACACTCACACACTTCATTTACACACCCATTTTCCTATTTCTTGCATCGAACCCGAGTGAGAATGACACTCACCCACACACATAAGCCATATACACATTGAGAGTTCATGTTCAAAGATTAAGAACGACGGAATAATCCAAGCAGATAACACATGAGTTTTGATTTGGTACTGAAATCTTTGATGAATCTCCTATAGAACCCTGCTTGCCTTAGAAATGATCTAACATCTTTAACAGTTTTAGGAGCAGGCAAATTGCCTATCAGATCTATTTTTTCTTTCTTAACTTTTATGCCTTCTGATGACGTAATGTGACCCAAAACAAAGTATTGTGTTACAATGAAATAACATTTCTCCCAATTAAGCACCAGATTCGTCTCCTTACATCTTATCAAAACTTTTTCTAGGTTAGTTAAACATAATTCAAATGAATCTTCATACCCAAAAAAATCATCCATGAATACTTCCAAAAATCTTTCAGCCATGTCACTAAACAAATTCAACATGCGTATTTGAAATATTGCAGAAGCATTACAAAGTCCAAATGACATCATTTTAAATGCAAAAGTACCGAATGAGCATGTGAATGTTGTTTTCTCTTGGTCATCAAGTGCTATCATGATTTGATTGTACCCATAATACACATCTACGAAATAATAAAATGCATGAACTGTAATTCTTTCTAAGTCTTCATCGAGAAAGAGAAGAGGAAAGTGGTCATTCCTAGTCATCGAATTGAGTTTCCATTAATCTATGCACATTCAATATCCTGTGACAACTCGGGTTGGTATCAAGTCATTGACATCATTTTTAACCACTTTGATCTCAACCTTTTGGGCACGACTTGGGTTCGGCTGACCCATTTACTCTCTGAGATGGAAAAAATGATTCCTGCATCTAATAGTTTGAGCACCCTAGTCCGCATAACCACCTTCAGGTGAGGGTTCAACATTGTTGTATTTGATGAGAAGATTTAGCATTCTCCTCAAGGTATATAGTATGATTGTAAATTAACGGGTCATTCCTTTTAAATCCGTAATGGTCACCCAATGGTGCTCTTAGACTCTTGTAAATTTGCAAGCTTGGATGAAATAACCACTCGAAAAGACTCATCATCCCCTAAAAATGCATATTTTAAGTCAGATGGGAGGGGTTTTAATTTAAGCTTTGGTGGCTTGACACTGGATGAGAGTGACTTTGTACCACTTGAGGTCAATTCTTCAAATTTGGGTACCCATGTCCTGATAGCATGAGCTGGGCAGCTCTTTAAACTTTGACAATCATCTTTCAAATCAGATGTGATAGAATCTAGTCAACAAGATTCTGGGGGGTTTTTCAAAAAATGCTCGGTTCAAATTTTCATTTGCCAAAGACTCAATGAAATTCACTTCCCTAAATTCTTTTTCCTCTCTTGGGTGCTTGGCAATGTTAAAAATGTTAAGCTCAAGAGTTATATTCTTAAAAGTCAATTTCATGACCCCATTCCTGCAATTGATTAATGCATTTGAAGTTCCTAGGAAAAGTTGACCCAGGAAGACGGAAATTTGATTCCTCGAATGTATTGCTGGCTGAATATCCAAGACAATGAAGTTGACGAGAAAAAAGAAGTTGTCCCCTTGAAAAAGGACATCATCAACAATACCTCTTAGAATTTTGATAGAACAATCTGCCAACTGTAGTGTGATACATATGGGTTTGAGTTCACCCAAACCTAATTGTTGGTGGATTGAAAAAGGGAGCAAGTTGACACTGGCTCCAAGATTCAACAATGCTTGTTCTATCCTGAAATTCTTGATGATACATGACACTGTGGGATACCCGGATCCTTATATTTTGGAGGGATTTTGTGTTGGAGTATGACACCAACTTGTTCTGTTAAGAAAGCCCTTTTATGAACATTTTTGACTTCTTTTGATTGTGCACAGGTCTTTTGATTGTGCACACGTATCTTAGTTGTGTATAGTAAGTTTATCTATTGAGCTTAATAACAAACACTCGGTATGTTTATGAAATTGATATCAGAGTTTACTCATTATTTGGAGACTATATCATTTAGTACCTTGAAGACTATTAGAGTTGTGGATTATTTGGAATTGGGTCAGAGTTTTATAGTTTGGTGTCTGAGCATAGGTTTGAGATCCCATAGACTATTCTAAGTTTAGTTACTTAGGATGATGACCTATGGGTAGTAGAGGAAATTGATGTTTGCTGAACATAAATTAATCCTATCAAAGATTTTATATATTGTGATTTATCTATCTGTTTGTGGAATAACATTGACTTTATAGGAGATAGCTTTCAAGGATGATTTGTACGTGGGCTATTATAATTGGGGTCACACCAATATGATCAGTATTTTATCAGATTTGCGCAGCAGAAACATAATGGAACAATTGAGTGGAAACCAAGTGAATGTGACAAAAGGATATGTATTTATGATGATGACTGACGAGGATGCATAATAATGTCGAGGAAAGTTTAAATCTTGAAAAGGTATTTTGATATTGATAAATACACTTATGCATTAAGTATGGTGGAAGAGTAAAATTTTTAGAACAAAATTTATTTTGAGGTGGGTAAACTGCACTGACCTTGCTTTCGGAGAAAGAAAATTGGTCAAGAATGAGTGCAAGAGTGACAAGGGTTTCAGAGTTTGGACAGCTGGACTATGAATCAATAGCTTTGGAGTGTGAGAAAGAGTGTTCTAGTAATGAATAAGGTTTTAGTTTAGTGTAGAAATGTGACTAGTGAAGAGAGAGTGCGCCGGAATGTGGATTTGGATGAAGTAAGGATAGCACGTACGGGAGAGTTATGGGTGGAGAAATATGGTTCAAGGATGAAACTAAATATCAAATTAAAATTTAAAAATTTAATCGATAATTTTATAGGGATTTTTTTTAAAAATTAAATATCAATAATTTTTTAAAAATTTAAAACTTTGCCTTGACAAAATGGTACAACTTGTACATGTACAAGTAGTTCAAGTGTACCATGGACCTCTAGTTGGTGCCAAAAGTTCTGTAACATCCATACAGAGGTCCCGTAAAATTTGAGGTCAATTTGATACCCGGATAGTTATGTGGGGTAAAAGTCTAATTTGCCCTCTAGGGTTGATTGACCTAATTTTTTGGTGATTTTGGTCAAATAAATTTTATATTCACTTTTAATTAGTTAAATTGATTATGTTTATGATTTTTTATTGAAAAATAACATCGCTTTATTTTTTACTATTTCAAATCAAAATATCGAGATTTGTCGTGTTTCTCAATTCCAAATCGAGTGAGTTTTTCAAAACACCTTTCTAAACATGTGAAATATGTTATTTTTGATGCTTTAGCATGTTTTGAAATATATGATTGGGTGTTTTGAAGATTTACTTGGATCTAGAATCAGATTGGGGTTGTATAATTCAGTTCGCACTAATTGTTCATATTGCTTATGCCATTGGAAATGATTGAAACTATAGGACCATTTTTGAATTAAATGTAAGTGCGCAATGGTCGAGTGACAAAGGGATTACGTTCCAGGTTGAGGCCGTAGAGGGTTACTCTTTGAGTTCACAAATGTTTGGGTTGCCTTGTTGATCTTTGTACTTGGGTATCAAAATGTTATTAGGGAGCTATGTTCTTCGGTATGAAAGTCCCCCAAAAGGTTGGATTGTATGTTCGCATTGACCCTGAGTGGTCTATTAGGTTGATTGTCTATTGGTGTAGCACTTTGTTGATGTTGTGATAGTATTTCTATTTGCTTAACCTTAAATATTTTCGTTCAATGTTTTTTGCTCTATTATGTATGAAATGAACTATTTTGATATTGTTCAATCATGTCAAGCTATGTTATTTTCAAACTCGAGTGCTATGGAATTGAGCTAGTTTACTGAGTTGTTGATACTCACCTTACATTATTTTCTTTTTTACAAATTAGCTGGTGGCGAGAAAGTTTGTGAATGTTTGAACAACAAGTTTTTCAAGGTTTATATTCTAAGCATTGGATAAATTTACTCAGGCATGTAAATTGTTAAGAGCTTGATGTACATATTTGAAATGTAAAAAGTTTATGACTAAGTTGTATCATAGTTGTGTATAATAAGTTTATCTGTTGAGCTTAATAACAAACACTCGTTATGTTTATGCAATTGATATAAGAGTTTCCTCATTATTTGGAGACTATATCATTTAGTACCTATGACGACTATTAGAGTTGTGGATTATTTGGAATTGGGTTTGAGTTTTATAGTTTTGTATCTGGGCATAGGTTTGAGATTCTGTAGACTGTTCTAGGTTTAGTTACTTAAGATGATGACCTATGGGTAGTAGAGGAAATTAATTTGAGATGAACATAAATTAATCGTATAATTTTTTTTATCTGTGGTGACTTATCTATCTGTGTGTGGAATACCTTTGATTTTATTTGAGATGAATTTCAAGGATCATTTATACATGGTCTATTTTAATTGAGGTCACACTAATATGATCAATATTTTAATAGAGCTGTGTAGCACTAGCGTAGTGGAACAATTGAGTGGAAACCAAGTGAATGTGATAAAAGGATGTTATTTATGATGACGACTAGTGAGGATACATAATAATGCTAAGATAAGTATAAATTTTGAATAGGTATTTTGATATTGATAAATACACTTGTGCATTGAGTATGGTGTAAGAATAAAATTTTCAAAACGAAATTTCTTTTAGGGTTAAACTGTAAAACCTAGTTTTCGTAGAACGAAAATTTAACAAGATTGAGTGCAAGAGTGATTTGGGGTTCGAAGTTCGGACAACTTAATATCGCATATTTAACGGCCTCATTACATGCATTTTAACTCAACTTTTGCATATAAGTATTTAGAGTTAGTCGAAATTATGAATAATGTTGAATTTTCGATGTTCAGGTAATTATAGCGTAAATTATATATTTTAGAACCTTGCAACTAGGTATGGACGTGTGGTAAAGGCATGGATACATTACATGAGGATTTGGAGGCTTAAAAGTGAAGAAATCAAGGAGGTATTAGTGCTTGGGAACAAAGGCACCAACACCCACACCATTTGGTTACAGTACCTTGATTTTCCTCCATTTCGACTATGATCCGTTTCGAATCTGAAAAAGTACAAAGCATGAAAGTTGTAGATCTGGATGTGTTATATATTGTATCAAAATTTCATCTCAATCAGACAGTTGAATCAAAAGTTATGACAATTCAATGAAAACTAGTCCGAAGTAAATAAAGTGTACGGGTACGCATACCGGTACGCTGAACTCCAGTAGCTAAAGAGTACCGGTACCGGTACACCATGCCTGAAGTGCCCCAGAATGCCTACAAATCATGCTCTACTTGCTTGGGGGTCCCACCATTGATTCTCCCACTTGCCTGCTGAGTTTCCTTACACATCTACATGCCTCCTACACCATGCTTGAAGAGTTTGAAGGCAAATGCATTAATGTGGATTGAAGAGAAGGGGGCTGCCTGGGGATTTGTAGGCTAGACTTGTCCTAGCCTGTCCAAAGCCATTAACTCACCTTTCATTGATGGGAGGCTTGCAAACACCTTGGGGGGGCACCATGGACGAAATTGCAATGCTCACACTCCATATATTTAGCATTCGCAAGCCATTTCAAGGGGTGGCTACCTAAGCTTTGATAGTTCCTAAGAAGAAGATGATAAATAGTAGATAGTTTATATGTTTTCATTTTTCTTTCCATTTCAGTTGTAGTTAACTTTAAACTTATCGTAATATTTAATTCTCGCTCCTTAATATTATTTATTTCAAGTTCATTTCAAGTTTAATCTTATATTTTAGATTTCACAATTGTTGCTTTCAAGTTTTCTTCATTTCCTAGGTGAAAATAGGTATTAAATATTTTGCTTCATAGTTCAAGTTTTCTCGCATTAGTTTAAGTTTCATGCTTCATTTCATCATTATGTCTCTTTACATTATGCTTTTCTTTCTTGCTTTCACAAGTAGCTAGATTTTTAGTTGGTCAATCCAAGGGAGACTGTAAAAACCCGGGAAAATTTAAACTTTTGAGAATAAAGGACAAAACGGTAAATTGCTATCACAGTTTAGGTTGTAAACCTAAATTTTTCTAGAGCTCGAATGACAAAACAGACCTCACCGTTGGATTCGTCTCGCGAAATCCAGTGACCCTGTCAAATTTCGTTAAATTTTGAGATAGTTAGATTTTTTACGTTTTACGAGTCGGTCAGGCCCTGGGTGACCTAGATACGAAATTTTTAATAAAATTATGAATTTTGGAAAATAAATGAAGGCAAGTTAAAATAAAAATATTTTGAACTTGAATCGGAGCAAAATTTAATTGTTTCGGGATGAAAACGAACCCAGAATAAAAAGGGACATGTGACGCGTTGTGGACCAAACAATTAGAAAATATAAATAGGGGAGAAAATCAGATTTTCTCCCCACTTGTTTAGCCGATACATAGCCGATAGAGAGGAGAGAGAAACTTAAGGTTTTCTCCAATTTCTCTCTACGATCTATGCCACTACGGAGCTCAGATCCATTCGAGCTAAGAATAAAAGTTGGTCTCGTCGACAAAGGCTACGCATACATACAAAAAACGAGGGCTTTCACTGAAGGTTGAAAACCAAAATTTTTGGGAGAGCTTGGGATTGAGTTTGGGTTGATTTCTTGGGGCTTCTACAACTCATTTTACACTTCAAGAGGTAGGGTTCTTTCCTACTTATGTTTATTTTACAACCTAGGGTGTTTTATGGAATGGGTATGTTGATAAGCTTATGTATCAATTACCTATGGTTGTGAAATTGATGAAATGAGTATGAAAATGAGAATAGAAATGGATTAAAATAAAGTCCTAGTTTGGAATTGAAATGTGGTAATTTATTTGAAAAATTCTATGAAAATTGGTGTTATATGGGCAGGCTATATGTTTAAAATATGCCTTGGTGAATTAAGTGTGTATTGCTTGACGTGTGATAGCATGCTTGAGTTTGGATTCGAGTTGAAATGTTAATGTGTGCATGTTTACATATTGACATTGTGAGAATCATGAAAATTATATGCTTTGATATAATATGTCCTGGGTTGTATGAAATGTGTTGGATATAGTTCATATGACATACATAGATTATTAAACATTGTAGTAGAGTTATACTAAGGCATTACATTGCATATGCACGGGAACATTGCATTAATTGGGTGGTTGTGCATGGATATAGTCAACATCACTTGGGTGGATGACGGGTGGGCTCGAGTAAGCTAAGTCGATGGGTTGGCCGAGTCGCACATTTTGCGTAGTAAAGAAGGTTGGGATTAGCAAGAAGGGCTAGAAGATCCTTCGGGTGCGAGGCCCGGTGATTTGGATAAGCACTTCTGTTGGTACAAGTCCATAAAGTGTGTTGGTATACGCGGATCCGTTGGTAGAAGTCCTTAAATTCCGTGTTGATTGGGTGCCGTTGGTGTAAGTCCATAAATACCCATCCCACAAAAGACCATGGAATGGAAGATGTCATTTGAGGTGTAACATAAATGACAGACTCACACACATTGGCAATAACATGTGTTGGGGAGCCGGGAAGAGCTTGGATGGACCTTCATGAGTGAGTCTTGTCTCATTTCATGACGTGTTGGAGAGCTGGGAGAGGCTCGAGTTTGATTGTATGGGTGAGTTACATGTCATTTTATGGCATGACATGATAAATTCCAATATGGGATGCATAATCTTTATTGGAATGTGATGAGTTGTTGAATGTTGCATGCGAACATTTCATATGAATTTAGGTTAGGGAGTAGCCTCTGTAGGAAATATTCTACTAAGCGTGGCTCACCTTTTTTGGGAAAAAAATTTCAATTACAGGATTTACGTCGGTGGAAGGCTTCCATTTCGAGCCCCAAGGATGAAGAAAGCCAACCTGTGGCTTTTAGAGGTATTTTGTAAAGTTTTTGTAAATAAATTCTATTTTATATATAAATTCATCGAATCGACTGTAATGTGACTGGAACAATCTATGTTTTGTATGGAAAACCTTATTAAACATGTATTGGGTGGTTGTGGAAAGGTTTGATATGGATTGGAGACGAAAAACAGGAGAAACAAGCAAAACTGGGCAATATAGTACTGGTACGCTTTGGTCAAGAAGGTTCGACGTACCGGTACTGCGTATTGGTATTGTTGTGTACCGGTACTGTCTCCAAAATTTCAACACTGTTTTTCTATGCTTCTGAACTTTGGTTTCTTTGGTTCAAAGGATATAAATGGACCCTAAATGAGCTATATTGAGGCATATTGGACCTCAGATAAATTAAATGATTAAAGGAACTGCGACAAGCATAAATTGATGATTATAAATTGCATGCGTGGGTTAAAATCCTGATTATGGGGATTCGTTTAACAAGAGGTCTGAAATTGCGACAAACAAGGTTATTTCTGCAGGTTGACGGTTGGTCAATGGTTAGTAAAGGACTTCCGGATTTTTGGGGCATCACAGAGACCTCCTCTTGAGTTTTTCATTTCAACTCATTTTCTTTCCTCCTTGGTGTACGATGGTTCGGTTTGACTAGGTAGAGGATGGATGAGATCGTGAGTCTTTGATTTTTTATAGGCCTGGTCACGGTTTATGCTTGGATCCTCTACATCTCATCCCTAGCTTTCCACGAATCAATCGTTCATTTATAAACCCTTGGAGGAAGGTTTCGAGTTGACTTGACATTTCCATTGGAGTGAACCTTTTTGATTAGCCAACACTTGTTTTTATTGTATTTTCATTTATAAACTCCAAACACCAAAACTCAAACAAAAGATCTTGTACTTTTTATTTTTTTAAAAAAAATCACCTTCACACAACTCAACCTTCCTTACTTAAAGTGACGACCTTGGAAAACTTTTCCAATAAAAATACAACATTCAAAAGACTCCTTGCTTTTGGAGAGCACTTTTGTTCACACACGCATTTTATTTCATACATTTTGTACATTTTATTTCCACCATTCCGTTGCCCCATTTCCCACATCATTTTGAGGGAGAGTGACACTCCCTTA
Source organism: Ilex asprella (assembly GCA_023539305.1). Lineage (NCBI taxonomy): Eukaryota > Viridiplantae > Streptophyta > Magnoliopsida > Aquifoliales > Aquifoliaceae > Ilex > Ilex asprella. Next base: position 5,348,501 of record CM042201.1, on the reverse strand, counting down.
GTACTATAAGTCATAGACATATTTGAGGGTGATGTCCGGAGGCTAGGGGAAGACATACAACGGAATTCACCAAGCACAACCAGCTTACGAATCGACAGCTCCAGAGTGTGAGTGAGAGTGTTCTGGTAATGACCCAGGTGTTCATTTAGTGATGAAGTAAGGGTAGCCC
>CM042201.1:5307027-5321372 GCA_023539305.1 Ilex asprella | reverse complement strand
GTTGAATACCCATGAAATCTCTTTTTGTGTTTCAAAACCCTAGTTTTTTGAGAGTGATGAATTTTTTTCTTAAATTCTTCCTTTATTCTTGATGTGAGAACTATAGAACTTTGTGTGGATTAATAAAATGATGTGGTTGTGATCACTTGTATTTTTCATAATTGGTTATTAAAATTTTCACATGATGAAATTAGAGATTTTTAAAATTAATTGTAATTGAGAATATGTTGGTTTCCTTATTGTATGGTTGTTGTGACGGACTTGAATTGCCTTCGAGAAATGCCGTAGAGTGTTAGAGGTTAGTCTATTCCGGGTGGGGGTGAGATAGTTGTCTAACACTTGTAGTGGGTTGTGATTTGGTAATACGACCACTATCGTTCACTGGAGTTCGAACTAGGGTTGGTATACCTTTCCTGGGGAGGGATTCGTCACTGCTATTAGGATGGTAGACGCCCTTTCTCGAAGTGATTGTGATTGGATTGCGATGGGTGAACTAGGAATAGTTGTTAGGTAGATTCCAAAGCAACAATCAACGAACATGGCGTGGGGATGAACCAATATACATGAGAATGTGAATTATGGATGAAAAATGTATTTTATTGCTTCCTTTGAATTATTCCTAATGTTTAAACTAGAGATCTATTTAGATGTCCCTGTTTTCTTTAAAAATTGATATATGATATTTGCGAAATGAGACCAACCGATTTGTTTATGTTTTTTAAATCTTGCTGGAGTTTGAGAAGATTTTGCTACAGAGCTTCGTGCTCATCTCCTATAAATTACATATTTTCAGATTATGTGCTGGAGGAGGAAATTAGAGTTGACGAGCTAGCACAATGGGAGGCACCACCCGAGGGAAATCTAGACCCCGAAGTGGACCTGTAGATACATAACTTCTTTTGTACTAGACTTGAGAATTTAGAAGTCTAGTTTTCTTTTGTATTTTCGCTGTAAGTGTAATTTAAATTTCTTTGGGATGTAAATACCATGGTTTGACATATTCTTTTGATATTATGGCCATAGCTTGACTTATTCTTCTAGAATGATCTTGTTACTTTGATATATGATGAATGAAAAATTTCTTGTTGATGGATTTATTTAGTGCTCTCATGATGTGAATAGTGGTTAGCATGTAATGCCGTCCAGGGTGGTAATTGAGGCATTACAGGAATATTAGGATGTGTGAAAAATATTGCTCATGTAGTATTCAGTACATATTAGACATGATCATGACATCACATTCATGGGCTATATGCATAAGTGTGGGTGATTGTGGGTGCATGGTTGATCAACACCAAACTTGGTGCTTGATGGGTGGGCTCGAGAAAATTGGATTGAAGGTCCAATTGAATCGCATAGTTGCATGCATGAAAAACTTGTGTTGGATATAGCAAGAAGGGCTAGATACTCCCTTGGGTGCAAGACCCGAATACTTGGTTCACACACTCCCCTAAGGTGAAATTCCGTAAAAGTGTGATAGCGTACGAAGCCGGCAGTGTGATTCCAAAATTCGTTGTCCAACAAGACACAATATTTTATTTTATAAAACACCCATTCAATGGGTGACATCTAACAATGATTTGGTTTTACAAATATATGGTTTTTATTTTCAAACAATCATTGGATGGATTTTCGTCAATTGACAGTTTCATTGCATAAGTGCATTGTATTGCGTTGTGGGAGCCAGTAAGGGCTCGGGTTGAGTTGTATGATTAGGTCTCACCTCATTTCATGGTGTAACATGTTAAATTCCATCACTTGGTTGTAAATACTTGATTGGAATTGGGTGAATTGGTTATATGCTGCATGTGAATATTACATGAGCATGAGCATCTAAGGTGGGAAGTAACCTCTGTAGGATCTACTCTACTGGACATTGACTCACCCTATACGGGAACACATTTCAGGTGAGGGTAATACGCCGATGGATGGCTCCCACGTAGAGCATCAAGGTTGAAGGGGGCTTCCACGTAGAGCATATGGTTTTTAAGTGTCTTTATAAAACATAATGTTTTGGGCTTGTAAATTCATGTGAATGAATGTAATATAACTCATATGAACTATATTTGAAATGTAAATATCATGTTATATGAGTTTGAGTGGGGTTGTACATGTGTTGGTTAGTTTTGATACGTTTTGAAATGGATTGTAAAGGGAAAACTGTTGAAATGGGCAAAATCTGGGTTTAACTATCGGTAGTCAACAGGTAGTCGTGGCCCAAAAGGCAACAACTACCGGTAGTGCTTTTCTAGTGGACCCGACCTACCAGTAATCAGTCCAAAATTTTGAAATTTTGAAATTGTTTTGCCGAGCTTTGAGCTTTGAATTTTCTTCCTTTAAAAATAACCAAATTGGACCCTAATGGGGTATGAATCATGGTGTGTTGGACTTGAATTGGATTAAATGAATGTTAGAACCCGAGTTACATCGTGGGTTATAATCTTGATTAGGGGATGTTTTTAACGTGGTGTCGGGTTATGCGACATCCATGGGTATTTCCGCGGGTTGACGGGTTGTCAACGGTTAATTAATGACCCCCAAATTTTGGGGTGTCATAGCTTGGTATCAGAGCATAGGTATATGAATTACCTAAGGCTTGATGGGCATTGTGTCTAGACCATTGCATTCCATGTGTATTTCACGTTATATGTTTTGTTGTTATATGTTATATGTTAAATGACATGTGAATAATATGCATTGTAGAATGTATATGGAAAGGAGGAACACTAGGGTAGAAAACACAAACTTGGGTTTGGAGAAAAGGATGAACGGGATGGTTCATGATATGAATATCTACTAGTGGGTGACATGTGCTTTACTAGTGAGACAATGAGAAAGTTCTCAATGTTTAAATGTTAATCCCTGTTTTGGGATAGTATGTGAGACTCTATTGCTATCTAACATATATATATGACTAATCGAGGAAGAGGACGCCGAGGCCGTGGATGGAATAACAACTAACCACCACCAGCCTTTGACCAACAAGCCTTTATGGAGGCTATTGGTACCGCGGCTACTACCATTGCACAAGCTAGTGCTGCAGCTACCACAATTGCACAGACTGGTGCCAATGTGGAACACGGAGGCTCTAGTAACCTCCAGAAGTTCAAAGCACACAATCCTTAAGTCTTTCTAGGAGGGGCGGATCTAATGGTAGCTGACCATTAGATTCGGCAAGTGGATAAGATCTTGAGGGCTATGGAGATCACCTCCGATGCCACCAAGATAACTCTGTCTACTTTTTAGCTGGAGGGAGAATCTCAAGTGTGGTGGGATTGGGTCAAAGCCTAAGGGACTTGGAGACAATGACATGGGAAGAGTTTCGTGAACTTTTCATGGGCAAATACTTCCCGATGGCTACTTGACATGCAAAGGCCAAGGAGTTCTTAGAATTGAAGCAAGGAACGATGACGGTGATGAAATACGTGGCTAAGTTCAATGAATTAGCCCATTTCGCTGACGCCTATGTGGCCACAGATATGGCCAAAGTGCGTAAGTTTGAGGATGGCCTGAAGTTGTCCATCCGGAGAAAAATTATGGGTCTTCTTCTTTAAGACTTGGACATGATGGTCACTACAATAATGGTTATTGAGAGAGAGGTTGATGATGCAAGGAACATCCGGGAAGCGGGTGTTAAGGACAAGAAGAAAGAGAGACCACCTTATTCTTCTATTGCGGGGAAGAAACAGAGGACTTCTACTCCACAGGGGCATTAAGATTAGGGTTGCGGCTATCAAGGCCAAGGCCAAGGTCAATCCTCCCAAGGCGGGAGAAATCAGAGACCTTCCTTCCAGGCAGTCCAGCGGACTTACTATCATTGCCACCAATCGGGGCATATGAAGAGGGATTGTCCTCAGAGGTAAGGATCCTAGAGTTATGGGACCTCCCAGTCTCAATCTTCGGTGGCACAGCCATAGACCCAGTTTATTCCTCCCTACCCCACCATGGGTCAATGGAGCCAGTACCAGTCTCAAGGTGCTGCACAAGCACCTACCACTATTCGAGTGGGGACTTTGCAAGAAGACCATATGGGCTAGGGTATGGGTCGAGGCTGAGAACAAGGCTCACAAGCCAGGACTTTGGGGATCTAAGGGCGTGTCGATGTCATTGCACCTTAGACTGAGCCAGCAGATTAGTCGGTTATCCAGGGTATATTTCTACTCTTTCGTTTATGGGCAAGAGTACTATTTAACTCTAGTGCATTGCATTCATTCATTTTTGCATCATGTGTGAAATATTTGGGCTTAGAGGTTGAAACCTTGGAAGAGTCGTTGCCTGTAAGTTCTCCCCTAGGTGCTACGATAAGGGTTGATCAGATATGTCGGGGGTGTGAGTTAGAAATCTCAGGGATTCTACTCACCATGGACCTTCGGGTCATGGACATGTCGGAGTTTGATGTCATCCTTGGGATGGATTGGTTGACAGCACATCGTGTTGTTATTGATTATGATTGTAAGAGGGTCACGACTTATACGCCTGAGGGTGTTTGTTTTAAGTTTCAAGGGGATAAGCAAGATGCCTTTCCCCAGGCCGTATACGACTCTAGATGGCACGGGCAGTTGATAGGTTGGCTAGAAAGCCTTACCCTGGAGGACGAGGAGAGATAGGAGTTTGGTCTACCCTAGGTGGTTTGTGAATATGCGGATGTTTTTTGGGATGAATTACTGGGATTACCTCCACATAGGGATGTCACAATTTTGGGATGTCACAGTTTGGGGTGTCCCAGTTTTGCACTGTTAAAAATATTTAATTCCAAGGTTATGTTTCCAAATGAAAGTTTTGATGACTCCATTCCTGCAATTAATCAATGCATTTGATGTAGCTAGGAATAGACGACCTAAAATAACAGGTATATATGCAGATGCATGACAAATTGGTTGTGTATCTAAAATGATGAAATTTTCTGGAAAATAAAATTGATCAACTTGGATAATAACACCTTCCACAATCCCTCTTGGAGTTTTTATTGATCGATCTGCTAATTGCAGTATAATATTGGTAGGTTTTAGTCCAGTTAATCTTAATTGCATATACATCGAATATGACATTAAATTACAACTGACTCCAAGATTTAGCAGAGCTTGTTCAATTCAAAAATTTCCAATGATGAATGGATCTTTGTTCTTAAGAAGAATGTTATGCTGTATTATAGAATTAACTTGTTCAGTTAAAAATCTTTTTTTGGTACATTGGTTTTTCTTTTTACTATACATAGATCTTTCAAAATTTTAGCATAAGCTCGAACTCGTTTTATTGCATCCAATAACGAATGTTAATTTTTACTTGTTTAAACATATCAAAAATTTCAGATTGATCTTTCACAGGTAAGGCCTTCTTAACCCTTTGAGGAAAAAGTAAAGGAATAGGACATGGATGATCTTTTTCATTTTGTTTTTCTAGTTGCTTTCCGGCTGAAGTTCAGGTTCAAGTGGATCATTTATAGGAATTGACTTACGTATTTTTTTAGAATCTTAGGTTTAATAGTCTTATCAATCACTTTACCACTTCTTACTGTTGTGATTGCTTGTACATGACTTGGTGAAGCTTTAGAAGACACACTATTAGCTTTATTTTGACTTTGTAGAGGTTTAGGTTGAGATGGAAAATTTTCCTTCTCTGACATACTCAATGACTAGGTCAACTTAGCTAGATGACTCTTTATGTCTTCAATACTTTGTGAAGTTTGAGATTTAAACTCATTTAATGCTTGAGTTATTTGAGTATTAAAATTCATTTAACTCTGAATAAATTGATTCATAGTATCTTCTAGAGTCCTTCTATGTAGAGGTTGACATTGTTGTTGAATCTGTGGTTGTGGTGGACCCTGTGTTTGATCTGTAGGTTGTGTATTTTTTCAACTAAAATTTGAATGATTTCTCCATCCTGGATTGTAGGTTTCAAAATATAGATTTGAATAAGGCTTATTATAAGTTGAACAACATTAGATTGTTCAATTAACACTTCTTTAAATGCAGTGTAGTTGGACATTCTCTAGCAGTATGTCCTAATAACGTACAAATTTCACATATTTGGTTGGAGAAGAAACAACAACTACTTGCTCAAATTTTTTTTTTATTTCTAAGGCTTCTAATTTTTGAGATAAACTAGTCATTTTAGCTCTTAAATCATCATTTTTTTTAATGCATATTTTCCTCTTTCGGACGTAGATGTCTTAGTTTCAACTATATTTGAAAATTTGAGTTCCACATCTGATAACTTTTCAGAAATAGTATCAAAAAATTGAAATGATTTTTCAGGATTTTTATTCATAAATTCTCCCTTGACTCATTGTTGAAGGAAGAGCATCGTAAAAGAAACCAACTAAAGTCCAATTTTTAAATGCATGATGTGGACAAGCTTGGAGAAGATCTTTAAATTTTTTTCAACATTGATTAGATGAATTGTTAGTGTACACATTGTAGAAGCTATAATTAGAGGATAAATGTGGTTAGGCTTCAATTGTACACTCTGGTGGAACTTGACAAATCTTCTCAAAACTTTGAAATCTATGGGCATTCTTATCTTGTGGCTAGTTTTGAATTGTGAATTGGTGGATGTTAATTTATATCAAAGTGCGTAGTGAGCCATTGGATTAGATTTAATATTGGCGGAATTAACCATTAGTTATGGTTACAGTGGTGAATGTAAAGAGCATAAACTTGAAGAGTGAGATTCAATTTTTTAGAAAACTTAGTGTATATTTTGATGGTTATAATTGTTGCGAATCTTGCAGTGTCCACCGAACTATAGAAATTTATAAGTGTCCATAGGATGTGAAGCTATTATTAGAATTTAAATATTGTGAGTTTCTCTAGTCTAGTGAGAAACAAAGTCTTTAATAATGATACATCTATTTATGAAATCGTTGTAGATCTTGTCGTAATGGCATTACTAAGTTTTGGGTTATAACATAATTTGGGGTATAGGAATGTTGAGTAATCCCATTAATGAAATTGAATTTGGTTATTGTGAAATGCATATGGATAAGCTACATGTAAAAAGCAAACATGAGATTTTTAAAATGATTGGTACATTCAAAAGAGAAGTGATATCCGATAAATAGGAAATAAGTTGAAGATCTAGCAATTATGCATTGATATGGAATTAGTTTAGACCATCACATGGAATTATTGATTATAAAGAATAATCAAAAGTAGTGAACGAAGGTAAACTTGGGGACTTCATTAACTTTAGTGATAGTATAAGTTGAAGAGATGGATTTAAACTTTAGGATATGATGTTCTATTTTAATGTTGGCTTTGATGTTTAAAGGATGAATAGAAGTGGAGACATCATAGCCAAATGAGAATTAGATAGACAAACTCGATGATTAAGTTTTGAGGATGAAACTTTCTTTAAGGGGGTTGGATTATAAACCCCCACATGTTTATATTAATATAATGATATAATTATTTAGTAATTCTAATATATGTAATGACGTAAGAATGAACCACATAGATTATAACAATAGAAATAAATATTTGTGAGATAAATTAATTGTTAAGTTTAAGTTTTGAAGGTGTTTAAGATTGGAAGGGGTTGTTAGGTAAGTTAAAAATATTTTTAGGTTAAAATAAGATTTTCATTGAATTCAGAAGATCGAGAAATATTGGGAGAAGTAATATGGGGTGTAACAAAGTTAAAGCACATTCTAGAGAAAATTTGGGTAGAAAGGACTTTGGACACTGTTTAGTAGTTGGACCATGACTTTTTACCCTAATGTTTGTTTGAGCTGAAATGTTGACAGTAGATAACAGACTTTCAGGGCTACAAAAGTGTATTTCACTTTCTAATTCGACCTCGAAATTGGCCAAAAATTCACTGGAAGTTATAGCAAAAATTGGGAAGACGTTCGAACGTGAAAGAACGTTTGAACGACGAACGTTCGAACGTGAAAGTCTGTTCGAACGACAATTTGTCCTAGTATTTTTTGTCTGATGGAAAAAAAAGTACTGGGAGCAAGTGACATTCGAACGTCAAATGACTTTCGAACGTGAGGTCAAAATCCTAAGTATTAGATTCGCGATAAGGGGTCTGTTACTCACCCTATAAATACATAAGGGTGCCTCCATTAGTCCCATTTCAACAATTCTAACCCTAGAAACTCTTAGAGAGGAAGAAAGAAGAAGAAAAACACAAAATCAAGGAGGATTTTCACATTGAAGTGGATCAAATCTCAAGTTCTTCATACAAAATTACGGAAGGAGGTAGGGGTTTCTTCCTATTCTCTTACACTGAGGCTAGGGTTTATATATATGTATTCTTTAGACTTTAAATCATATCTAATTGCTATGAAATCATCATTCCTTACTATTCTTGCAAATATTACCTTGTTCTAAACTATGTTATGGTTGGGTAACCACCAAATCTCTTTTTATGCCTTCAAAACCCTAGTTTTCAAGGGAAAAGTGTTTTCTCTTGATTTCTCTTTTGTTTTGATTTCAAACCTTGATATTCGTTTGTTAGTGATTTCAAGACTTAATTGTCTCTTTATTTTTTATTCCAAAGATTAATATTTGTTGTTATGGATCTCAAGACTTGATTATTCCTTTGTTCTTGATTTCAAAGTTAGTACTTTGTATTGAACAATAAAATGATATTTTTGATGATCTCATGTACTTTTCTTAAATTGTTCTATTGAAATTTTACATGTGAATTTGGGGATTTTGCTTTTCTTGAGATTTGAAACATTGTGGGGTATTGTATCTCTTGTGTGGATGGTGGGATGAACATGGGTGACTATTGACCGGATATCGTTTCTTACTCTATGTGGGTTTGAATTTTTCCTACCACTCGTAGTAGGGTTAGTGCCTTGTGAGGACTATACCACTATTTTCTCATGGGTATCGAGTAAAAGGGGTAGTATACTATTGCCTGGGTTGGATTTCGTCACTTCTATTGTGATGGTACGTGCCTTTCCTAAAGTTGTATATCCTTGAGAAGAATTGGGTATGTGTGTGTGGGTCATGATATTTTCGACGGTAGTATTCATGCGAGATCTTATTTCATACCTGAGATACAAATGTCAGTTGTGGGTTATTGTTCATTGTACCAAAAATAGTTTTTACAAGAATTTTGGGAAGTATGAGATTCCACAAGAACTTGTTGGAAACAGTTTACGGTGGAATTGATTATAAATTGTATATTGGTTCTACTTATTCATTAAATTATTGTTGTTGCTTGAACGTGAGATCTATTTAAATGTCCCAATTTTACTTAAAAAGTTATATATGATAATTGTGAAATGAGACCGACTTGTTTTATGTGATTTCTAAACCTTGTTCGAGTTTGGGAGGAGTTCCTACAGAGCTTAGTGCTCACCTCTACAAACAAAATATTTTTCAAACTATGGGCTAGAGGAGGAGGTTAGAGCTGATGAATTGGTGCATTGGGAGGCTCCGAAGGATGGAAGCATGGGCACTGAGGCAGATGCATAGTGCTATCTTCCCTTATATTCTAGATGATGGGAATTACTTTGAGACCATGTGTGGCTTATTCTTTTGTCATTCCGCTGCTAAGTTACATTTAATTCTTTTGTGATGTAATTTTCATAGTTTGACATATTTTTTTGACATTGTGGCCATATTTTGGCTTATTCGTTTGGGGTAATATTGTAGACATTATATATGATGAATGAAATTTCTTTATTGATGGAATTTCCTTAGTCGCTCTCATGATATGAATGGTTTTAGATTGTAATTCTATCCAGGGTGGATTTTGGAGCGTTACAATATTCAGTTGGCAGGTTGATAATTCACTAATGACATAATTCTGGGCTACATTTACTTGACACCAAATTATATACATCACTGTATCGCGAATGAAGTACATAATAGTATATATATAAACATCAACATATTTAATATAGGTATTTCCATAAATTAACCAATATTATATATATGTTTATCCTTCATTGAAAGGTATAAGTAAACTACTCACACTCCATTACTATAGACAAGAAAGAAGCGCGGCTAATTTCCATTACAAAAGTAAATATAATACAGACACGAACACTTTTTTCGCAAGGAAAATTTTTAAATACAACCACCTTTAATATCAGTTAAGACACAAAGATGGCGGCAGTTCTGCTCTCCAAGTAGAAAGACATAACATAAATGTAGAAATACAGAGTTTTTACTGGAGATTAGGACAACTAGATCTTGAATTGTTTTAAGACTTTCTCTTTTTCCCTCTTTTTTCTTTCTTTTGAACTTCCTTTGGAGCTCCCCTCCTACCCCACTCAATCCAACCATCTGAAATGAAGAAGGCATGTCATATATATCAGCAACAAAGAAGCATGAGGTGGAGGATGAGTTTAAACCTACTAGAGCCACTGTTCAAACACCACCACCACCGTCCGGACGGTAGTGCTTTGTTGGAAAAGTGATCTTGATCCTCTTTCTGGCTAATTCTTGGTTTATTTTACACTTTCATCCCTTGTTCTTTCAAGATTTGATAGATTGCCCCTTTTAGTTTCCAGCGATTTCACTCAAAACTCTGAAATTTTAAACATTTACGCACATAAACCCTAGTTTACGCACAAACCCTAATACACAGTTTTTAACTATTTTATCTCATAAATTAATTTATTTAATTATTCTAATTCACATAATAATTAGGTTTAATCAGTATAGATGAGGGAGAATCGACAAAGGGAGAGAAAAAAGAAAAGATAGAAAGAGTTTGAGAACTTGCAAATGCGGTTTTTGTGGTAGTTGAATTCAAGCAGAAAAAAGTTATCCTCCTAGAATAATTAGGTTTCTAGGAAGCTGTTTATGACGCTTGATAAATGTTTTGATTGTTGTATTAGCATGAATTTATATTTTGAAGTTTTCGGGTATGCATGGGTTTGAAACGGGTTGATTGATTGGAGAGGTTTTGGTTTGATTTGAACTTGGGGTTCGGTTTTTGGGTGTTAGAAAGAATTTTGGTGGTGGTTTGGAAGGCTGTTGTGGCTAGTGGTGGTGGTTTGAATTTTGGAACCGAAGTTAGGGTTTCAAGGTTTTCAAAATCAAACTTGTTTAATTTGGTTTTTTGTTGTGAAACGGTTATTTTCCTAGCCTAAACTGCACGAATGATTCCATTTGTATCGTTTCACATGGGTTTAGGGTGTATTTAAAGGGTCGCAACATTAGTTGCAGGTCTACCCATTGCAGAAAACCAAGGACACTTCACCATGACAAACTGATAGAACATGTACCGGTACAGGTAGTTTGAGTGTCCAATGGACCTTTTGTTGGTCCCAAAAGTTCTGTAACGTCTATACAGAGGTCCTGATAAAATTGAGGTCAATGTGATATCCTGATAATATGTGATGTAAAATGTCCAATTTGACCTCCATGGTTGATTGACCCAGTTTTTTGGGTGAGTTTTGTCAAATAAATTTTATATTCAGTTTTAATTTGTTAAATTGAGTATGTTTATGAAATTTCATTGAGAAATAAAATCCTTTTATGTTTTACTATTTCAGATCAATATTAAGATTGGTAGAGTTTCTCAATTTCAAATCGGGCGAGATTTTCAAAACTCCTTTTCAAGTTTATGAAATATGTTTTTTATGATGCTTTAGCATGTTTTGAAATATATGATTGAGTATTTTGATAACTAACTTGGATCTGGACCCGGATTGGGGTTGTTGACTGTAGTTCGCACTAATTGTTTGTGTTGTATGTATTGATTGTATCATTGAAAATGATAGAAACTTCTAGATCTTTTTTGAATTAAATGTAAGTGCGCAATAGTTGAGTGGTGAACGGTTTATGTTCCAGGTTGAGGTCGTAGAGGGTTTCTCATTTAGTTTGTAAATGTTTGGGTGGCCTTGTTGGTATTCGAACTTGGGTACCGAATTGTTATTAGGGAACGTATCTTCCTCAGGGTAAAATTCCTCCCAAATGTTGGATCATATGTTTGTATTGACCCTGAGTGTTCTATTAGGATGATTGCCCACCAATGCAAAACTTTATTAATGTTGTGATCCCATTACTTTTTTTTTTAAACCTTAAATGTTTTCTTTCAATGTTTTCTGCTCTATTGCTTATCTATGAAATGAATTGTTTTCATATTGTCTAATCATGTCAAGCTATGTTATTTTCTAAATCCCATGTTTTGGAATTGAGCTACTCTACTAAGCTATTTTTGCTCACCCTGTATTATTTCCCCTTTTTTCAGATTAGTACGTGGCAGACAATTTCGAGAATGTTTGGATGACCAATTTTTCAGGATTTTTATTTTAAGTGTTGGATAAATTTGCTGAGGCATGTAAATTGTAATGAGCTTTATGTACATGTATGAAATGTAACAAGTTTATGACTGAGTCATATCATAGTTGTGTATAGTAAGTTTATCTGTTGAGCTTAATAACAAACATTCATTACATTTTTAGAATTGGTATCAGAGTTTACACATTATTTGGAGTCTGTATCATTTAGTACGTATGAAGACTATTAGCGTTGTGGATTCTATGGAATTGGGTCGGAGTTTTACTTGTAGTGTGCAGGACTATGATCTTCGATGCTTTTTCCAACAAGATAGTTTCTTTACTTAATTTTGAGATTTAGGGTTTGTTCATGAGTGTTGAGATTAGTTTTCAATTTTTTTTGTTCTTAGTGATTTTCGAGTTGTAATATTTAATTTGTTACTTATGTTTTTTGAAGCGAAATTATCAAAGGGGAGATTGTTAGATCATGTATTTGTATTTGACTAATTTTGTGAAGTCTTTGCAATTCTCAACCAAATTTTATGGTCATCTTTCTTCAAAAATCAAGATCCATAAGTAAAAAAGGAAGGGAATGAGATCTGATGCACCTTCAAGCTTAGGAGAAAGATAATAACCTTAGAGACCTAGATCTCTTGATTTAATTTTAGACTTAGGATGATTAAGGTGAGCAAAATGGAATTTGGAATATCCGAAAAATTACTCCTAGGGTTTTTCATTGAAAATATTTTCTAAACTTTAAATATTTCGAAAATATAGTTTTAGTCATTTATCAGACTCTATTTCAAAAACAACCTTTTGTGTTTAATAGGTCAAGTTTTTTCCTGATTTTTAGTTTCAAAACTAGTAGCAATCACTCTATATTCGCTAGCCTTCACTAGAGTGGTTTCCAAAACACTTAAGGGAGACAAAACCAGAGAAACTAGTGGAGACCGATTGATGGCTCCTCTACGACCGCCCTCCACTGCTCGAGCGGTCTGGAGGTCACTCGAGCAATCCTAGATCGGTCTATCACCTGGAGGTCTTGAATGTTCTTTTACTCCAACAACCAGTGCCCTTCCACTGCTCGAGCGGTCGACGCAAATTTGTATTTTCTTGGTCTCCAACATAAAGTTATTTTGTGTCCTATATATATAAATATATATATAGGGATATGTTTTAAAGTTAGGGTAAGCCTTAATGAGCTACAATAAACCACAATTTCTTCTAGAGTGCTTCAAGAAAAACCTTAGATCACTAAGACCAAAGGTCAACCATCTTGATTTGTAACGCCCCAAAAATCGGGGTCCTTAATTTAACAAAATTCGAGCAGAATTTTATTTGTATGGGTAGCTTTATCCAAAATACAACATGTGCAATTATACTGCATTAACCACACCGGGTCCATTTATAAGTAGACATTGACCACACCGAGTCCATTTATAAGTAGACATTGACCACACCGGATTCATTTATCTATGCTCATATAACCACATGTAATTTTTCTTTTACATTAAAACAGTCCATATGAGTTTGATTTGAAATGCCCCAAAATTCCCTTTGGACGACATTACTATCTAAAATCATTCACATTATGAGAGCAACTAAATGGACTTCATAACAAAAGAGAATTTCATTCATCATCCACAATATATACAACATCATCCAAAATGATATATCCAAATATGATAATTATATCCAAAAACAGATCAACAATTATCTTGCAGCGGAATAACGAAAATATTAGATTTCACATTGTCTCAAAATGAATTTCCTAGTCTAGAATATAAAAAGAACAATTCTAGACATCCCTCTCCAGGTCCACATGCCCATCAAGTTGAACTTTTCAAGCTACCTGCTCATCAACTCTAAGTTCCTCCTCTAAACCAATATCTGAAAGGAATGTTGTTTCTAGGGGGTGAGCACTAAGCTCTGTAGGAAAACCCTCCCAAACCCGAACAAAGTTTCAAAAGTATATAAAATAGTCGGTCTCATTTTACAAATATTATATATAGCTTTTGAAGGAAAATAGGGACATTTCAATGGATCTCAAGTTTACACAATAACAATAATTAAATGAAAAATAAAATCAATTCCCAAAAATTACAATTCCAACCAGTTACCATTCTCACAATGAACCAATTCCACCATA
>CM042201.1:5274291-5297372 GCA_023539305.1 Ilex asprella | reverse complement strand
TATACCAAAAATCGCATGTTTTTAGTTTTTGATGTTTTCAAAAACATCATGTTTTATGTTTACAGATTTTGACTGTATTTTCAAAACAATGTGGCTTAAAAAAAAAAGAAACACATCACAAACACGTTATTATTATTTTTTTCCAAAAAATAAAAATAAAAACAAAAAACGTAAAGTTTCGGTTACCAAACAACACCTAAGTAATACAAACCTGAAGAACAAGAGCGTTCATTTTAGTGGACTAGTCTAACTCTTCAACTTGGTGAATCACTTATTTTCTTGTGTTCTTGCTTACTGTTGCGTTGTTCAAACATACACAACTCATCCATTAACTCATAGTGCTCATCTAGTTCTCACAGTTCATACTTCTTGATTTCATATGCTATAATCATTTTAACTCAAATCCTTCCTATTTGATTAATGGTTCTCATCAAAAGAATGAGCCAAAATCCAGAACATCATCAATGAGTACTGACACGACCAGCTCCTCCTACTAATTCGCCTTTAGTGGAGGAGCCAAAGACTTACCAGTTACAGGAGGGGGAACTCGATATGGATCTTTCCTCACAATTATACACTTAGAGACCAAGACACTATGCCTAGAGGTGAGGTTGAATAGGTTTTTCAATATTAGCCCAATTTTATTACAAATTAAAAGTTATGTCTACCATAATTACCTCTTCTATAAATATGAAGTAATGAATGTGAGAATCCCTTTAGCCACTACAACACTTAACACACATGATGATTGATTAAATTAAATTAAATTAAATTCATTCTTAATCAATCTCACACCAATCCCAAATTCCTAACCCAGTTTCACAACTATGGATGATATAATATCAAATAATCAATACATTAAACACAATGCAAATGTGTGCTAACAAATACAAGTGTGTACAATAATAATAATAGGAACAAGCAATTTCTTAACACGAAAAAACCTCCTTGGGAAAAACCGGGGAAACCTCGATGGGTTCACCAAAGCCTAATTCACTACTCTCTAAGTCAACATACAAGTACTTGAGAGTTACACCTCAGCCAATACTATGGTTAGACGGTCCTTTCCTTGCAATGTCTTTCCGCTAAAACTCTCCCTCTGACGTTTGGTGTAGCTTCACTTAGATCTCTCCGCCGCATGGTTTGTCTAGGTCTTGAGCAATTATGGGCACACTAACTGTCATCAGTATGAAACCACAAATGTGTTTGTTTAACCAACAAGTTCTTCAATATCAATTTGTGGGGTTAGGTAGAATCACTAGTGGTAGCCTTTGAAAATTAGGGACTTAGGTTGTGGTGGAAGCTCTCAAGCTATAAAAATAGTTTTCTCTCTTACAAATCTCACAAGAGACTTAACCTAGGTTTGGGAAAAACACTATAAAACCTAAAAAAATTTAAAAATTTTTCTAAAAAAGAGCAAAATGATAATTTGTCACTAAAATGTGCATTTAAAATAATCATGTTCAAGAGCTCAGATGATACAATGGACTTCACCTTTGTATTCGTATCGTGAAATCTAGTTACCCTACCAAATTTCGTCGAATTTTTGCATGTAGTTCGAGATGACTAGGTGGCGGATGACCTCACAGATGTCTCCATAAATAAATTTTATAAAAATTCCTTATGGTTGGATTAAAGTTCAAATAAATTAATTTGAACTTAAACCAGGATGTAATGAATTGTTTTAGGATGAAAAATGGACCCGAAAAAAAAAAAAACGTGTGGCGCGACGTGCACTGCACATTTGGAACTATAAATATCAACCTAAATCTGATATTTTGAGAAAAATATCTTACTTGTTCAGCACCTTGTTCGGCAAAAGAGATAGAAGAGAGAAAAAAGAATAAAAAATAGTTCTTCAAGCTTTCACCCTCCGATCTTCGAAGTTCCGTCACTCGGATCGACTCGGACCAATAGTTAAAGTCGATCACCGCAACCAGGGCTACACAATCACACCAAGAATGAGTGATTTCACTGAAGATCCAAGAGGAGACTTTGGGTAAATCAAGAGTTTTGGGAGGTGTTCTTGAAGCTCTAGCCTTCATTCTACGCCACAAGAGGTAGGATTCTTCCTATTTTGGTTTTATTCCTACCTTTTGGGCTGATTTTTGGGGTTGCTATGTGGCCTATTTTGGGACTATTTTGTGGCTATATAGGGGCTGTTATGTGGCCTATTTAAGGGCTATTTTATGGCTGATTTATGGACTATTTTTGGATTGATTTATGGCTATTTTATAGGCAGTTTTTGGGACTATTTTGGGGCTGCAATGTGGCCTGTTTAGGGGCTGTTTTGGTGGCCTATTTTGGGGCTTCTATGTGGCGTTATGTGGCTTCTTTAGGGGCTGTTATATGGGCTGTTTTGTGGGCTTGCTGTATGTTTACTTTATGCCTTGAGAATTAAGTGTGTTATTACTTGATTATGTAATGACATGATTGGTTGTTGTTAGATAAAATGTCTATATGTGCTTACTACTATATTGACATTGTGAGGAATTATGAGAATTATATGCTTGTGATATAATTTTCCATGGGGCATGTGAAATTATCATATAATGGTTTATATGACATTCATAACATTTAGACATGACATTGATATGCGATGGTACATTACATTGCATTTGCACGGAGGCATTACATTCATGGGCTTAGGCATGAGTGTTGGTGTGTGGGCATGGTTTATTCAAACATCATACTTGGTGGTTGAACGGTGGGCTCGAAAAAGTGGGATTGAAGATCCTACTGAGTCGCACGGTTGCATGCATAAAAAAATTTGTGTCAGGTATAGCAAGTAGGGCTAGACTCTCCCTCAGGTGAAAAACACGGTTATTGGTTTATTCACTTATGTTGGTGCAAGTCCAAAAAAGTGAATTAGGCATACGCAGCCGGCGAAGAAATTCTAAAATCCGTTGCCCAACAAAGACACAAGATTTTGATTTACAAAACACTCATTCAATGAGTGACATCCATAAATGATTGGTTTAATAAAAACATGACTTTTATTTCAAACCATCATTGGATGGATTTTCGTCAAATGACAGTTTCATTGCACAAGTGCATTGCATTGTGTTGTGGGGGTCGGTGAGGACTCGGGTTAAAGTGCATGAGTGAGTCTCATCTCATTTCATGGCATGACATGGTAAAATTACAACATAGAGTTGTATATTCTTGTTTGAAATGCTATTAAGTATGAATGTTGTATGTAAACATTGCATACGTACTAGGGTGAGGAGTAGCCTCTGTAGGTGAGCGTTGCTCATCCAATATGGGAAAAAAATTTCAGGTGTAGGATATACGCCGACGGACGACACTCACTTTGGCACTTAAGTAGGAAGAAAAGCCGAGATGTGGCTTTATTTTGAGTTTTTGTAAAATCATTGTAAAAATTATGATTTTGAGCATGTAAATATTTAGAAATAGTCGTAATGGGACTCATATGGATTGTTTTGAATGTAAATTTCCTGCTGTATGAGTTTGATATCAGTTTGGGTAGGTTTTCTCAAAACTCCATATTTATGGATTATTTTTGACCTAACCTTGCACGTATTTTTATGAGTATGGATAAATAAACTCAATGTG
This sequence comes from Ilex asprella, assembly GCA_023539305.1. NCBI lineage: Eukaryota > Viridiplantae > Streptophyta > Magnoliopsida > Aquifoliales > Aquifoliaceae > Ilex > Ilex asprella. The sequence goes on along the minus strand of CM042201.1, from coordinate 5,293,796 downwards.
GTCAATGTTTACTCATAAATAGACCCGGGGCGGTCATTTTTTTATATTGGGCCTCGGATGGGTCATGTGAATGTATATTGCATAGGTTGAATTTTGGGTAGAGCTCCCCGTACAAAGGAGATTCTGTCTGATTTTTTGTTCAATTATGGACTCTCATAAATTGGGCATAATGGCGTGATATCGAGTTACTCGGTATCCACGGGTATTTTGCGAGTTGATGGGTAATCAACGGACCCCCAAATTTTGGGGCGTCACAGCTTGGTATTAAAGCTAGGTTTACGATAAACCTTAGGGCTTGATGGGCATGTGTCTAGACCATGACATTCATTGTGCATTTCATGTTACGTGCTTTAATTGCCACATGTTATGTGCTATGTGTTATATGATTTATATGCATGTTTAAACTTGATCCCTATTTTAGGATACTATGTAAGACTCTATTGCTATCTGACATATGTAGATGACTAATAGAGGTAGAGGAAGCTGAGGCGGTGGGTGGAACAATAACCAACCACTACCGACCTTTGACTAACAAGCCTTCTTAGAGGCTATTGGTACTGTGACTGCTACCATTGCACAAGCGAGTGTTGCGGCTGCCACCATTGCACAGGCTAGTGCAATTGTGAACCAAGGAGGGCCAAGTAACCTCTAGAGGTTCACAGCACACCATCCTCCAACCTTCATGGGAGAAGGGGATCTGATGGTAGCCGATCATTGATTCAAACAAGTCGACAAGATCTTGGAGGCTATGAAGATCACATCTGATGCCACTAAGATAAAGCTAGCTACTTTCCAGCTAGAGGGAGAATCCCAAGTGTGGTAGGATTGGGTCAAAGACTTAAGAGACTTAGAGGCAACGACATGGGAAGAGTTTCATGAGCTCTTCATGGGAAAATACTTCTCGGCGTCTGTCCGACATGCAAAAGTTTGGGAGTTCCTAGACCTGAAACAAGTGATGATGACGGTGCTTGAATACGTGGCTAAGTTCACTGAATTATCCCGTTTCACCGATGAGTATGTGGCCACAAACATGGCCAATGTGAGGAAGTTTGAGGATGGCCTAAAATTATCCATCTGGGGTAAAATTGTAGGTCTTCTCCTGCAAGACTTGGACTTGATGGTCGAGACTTTTATGGTCTTTGAGAGAGAGGTGGATGACGCACGAAACTTCCGGGAGGTGAGTGCTAAAGATAAGAGGAAGGAAAGTTAACCTTTTATTTTAGGTTCGGGGAAGAAGCAAAAGACTTCGAATTCCCGAGGGTTTTAGGGACAGAGCCGCAGCTATCAAGGCCAAGACCAAGGTCAATCCTCCCAAGGCGGAAGAAATCAAAGGCCTTCTTATCCGAAAAGTCAAAGGACTTGTTTCTATTGCCACCAACCTGGGCATATGAAGTCGAATTGTCCTCAGCAATAGAGATCTCAAAGCTATGGAGCATCCCAGTCACAAATGCATTTTGTTCCTTCCTACCCCACCATGGGCTAGGGCGCCAATAATAGTTCTAGGGCACTGTACAAGGCCCTACTACTTCACGGGCGGGAATCCCTCTATCAGGCCAGATGGGCCAGAGCTTGGGTTGAGGTTGAGGTCGAGGCCAAGGCACCCAAGCCAGAACATCAGGGACCCAGGGGTGTGTCTACGCCATTCTGCCTCAGATTGAGTAATCAGATCAGTCGGTTATCCAGGGTATATTTTTACTCTCTTGCTTATGGGCAAGGGTATTATTTGACTCTGGTGCATCTTATTCCTTTATTGCTGCATCATGTGTGAAAGATTTGGGCTTAGAGATTGAAACAATGAAAAATTCATTGCATGTGAGTTCTCCCGTAGGAGTTAGGGTGAGCGTTATTCAGATATGTCGGGGTTATGAGCTAGAGATCTCGTGGATTCTACTCACCGTGGACCTTAGGGTCATGGACATGTCACAGTTTGATGTTATCCTTGGTATGGATTGACTGATGGCACACCGAGTCGTCATTGATTGTGATCGAAAGAGGGTCACTGTCCACACACCGAAATATTTTTGTTTCACATTTCAGGGGGGACAAGCACGATGCTTTACCCTAAGCCATGTATGACTCTAGATGGCATGGACAGTTGATGGGTTGACTAGCATGTCTTACCCTAGAGGACAAGATGAGACAGAAGTTGGGTCTACCTCGGGTGGTTTATGAGTATGAGGATATGTTTTCGGATGAACTATCAGGATTACCTCCACATAGTGATGTAGACTTCACTATTGAGTTGCACCCTAGTACATCTCCTATTTTTATGACTCTGCATAGAATGACATCAACTGAGTTGCAAGACTCAAGGTCCAATTGCAAGAATTGTTGGACAGGAGCTTTATTAGACCGAGCATTGAACCTTGGAACGCTCCGATGTTGTTTGCTAAGAAGAAGGACAAGACCCTTCGACTATGCATCGACCTTTCGACCGACAGTTAAATAGGGTTATTATCAAGAATAGGTACCTTTTGTCGCAGATTGATGATTTGCTTGATCAACTGAGAGGAATATGGGTCTACTCTAAGATAGATCTCCGCACTGGTTACTATCAGTTGAGGGTTAGGGAGCGGATATCCATAAGACAGCGTTTAGGACGCGTTATGAGCATTTTGAGTTCACAGTGATGCCATTCGGATTGACGAATGCCCCGACGACATTCATGGATCTCATGCATCGGGTGTTCCAACCCGATCTAGATTAGTTTGTCGTGGTCTTTGTTGATGGAATTATGATCTACTCCAAGTCTGAGGAGGAGCATGAGAGTCACTTGAGGATTGTTCTCCAGACCTTGAGGGACCATCAGTTGTATGTCAAGTTCAGCAAGTATGAATTTTGGCTGACTGAGGTGAAATTCTTAGGGCATGTGGAGTCAGCTTCGGGTGTATCCATGAACCCCGAGAAGGTTGAAGCGGTTATGAGTTGGGAGAGACCGAAGTTAATTTTTGAGATACACAATTTCTTAGGGTTGGCAGGGTATTACAGGAGGTTCATTTAGGACTTTTCTCGACTAGCTATACATATGATGAGATTGACCTGGAAGGAGGTCAAGTTTGAGTGGAATGACTCGTGCGAGAAAGTATTCTAGGAGTTGAAGATGAGGCTTAGTACAACTCCTATCTTGATAGTCCTAGAAAGGGGACAGAGGTACACGGTGTTTTGTGATGCCTCAAGGGACGGACCTGGTTACATTTTGATGCAGTCTAGGAGGGTAGTGGCTTATGGTTCTCGGTAGTTAAAGAACCACAAACAGAATTACCCCACACATAACATGAAGTTGGCGGCCATTGTCTTTGCCTTGAAGGCTTGGCACCACTACTTATATGGTGAGCATTTCAAGGTATTTTTGGAACAAAAAAGTTTGAATTACATCTTTACACATCGGGACCCCAACATGAGGCAATGTAGGTGGATGGAATATCTAGAAGACTATGACTTCACTTTGCATTATCATCTTGGTAAGGCAAATGTGGTGACTGATCCACTCAACCGGAAGTTACGGGGAGTCTTGACTAATGTGGCTTTTTGGTAGTGGCAGATGCTTGAAACTATGGGACAACTTGGGCTATGTTACATGGGGCATGTTTAGGGTACTTTGGGGACTTTGGTTGCTATGCCTTCCTTACTGAATAGGGTGATCGAGTCCCAGGGGTAGGACCTAGAGATATTTTCCATTAGGGACCGAGTACGGTAAGGGACAGGTGATGAGGGCTAGACCATTCACTCGGATGGTAGTCTTTGGTATAGGGGAAGGATTATGGTTCCCCAGTCTGCGGAGCTGAGAGAGGAGATCCTTAGGGAGTTCCATTGCTCCCGTTTCGTTGTACACTCCGGTGGCAGGAAGATGTATTAGGATCTTCTTCGCCAGTACTACTGGAGTGGGATGAAGAAATACGTTGAGAATTTTGTTAGTAGATGTCCCACCTGTCAGCAAGTGAAGACTGAGTACTAGAGACCAGCAAGATTACTCCAGCCTTTGGAGGTAGCTAAGTGGAAGTGGGAGCATGTCACGATGGATTTTGTGACTCACTTGCCACGAACATCGCGAGGATATGATGCGGTGTGGGTGATAGTGGACCGACTTACCAAGTCGGCATACTTTTTGGCTGTGTGGATGACCTTCACACTAAAGGAATTCTGTAGGTTATATATACAGGAGATTATCCAGTTGTATGAGATGCCCATATCTATAGTATCGAATCGTGATTTCAGGTTAATGGCTTATTTTTGGGAGAGTTTTCAACGAGTCATGGGGACACAGTTGATGATGAACACTATTTTTCATCCCCAAACGGACGGTCAGTCGGAGAAGACCATCCAGACACTAGAGGACATGCTACGAGCATGTGTCCTAGATCTCAAGGGTAGTTGGAAAGAGTATTTACCCTTAGTGGAATTTGCCTACAGCAACAATTATCAGGCGAGCATACAGATGACACCCTACAAGACACTATATGAAAGGCCTTGTCGATCTCCGTTTTGTTGGACGGAGGTAGGAGAGAGACCCTCTACGGGTCCGGATTTGGTTAGTGTCACCTCGGAGAAGGTGGACTTGATACGAAAGCGTCTTCTCATGGCTCAAAGCCAGAAGAAGAGCTTTGCCGACAGACTACAACGATCTTTAAAGTTTGAGGTAGGAGATCATGTCTTTTAGAAGGTGATGCCTAAGAAAGGAGTGGTTAGGTTCGGCAAGCTGGAAAAGCTGTCGCTTAGGTATATTGGGCCTTCGAGGTACTCGAGAGTGTAAGTACAGTTGCTTACCGGTTGACGTTATCGCCAAATCTATCGGGTGTTCATGAAGTATTCCATGTCTCTATGCTCTAGAAGTACACTCCAGATCTGACACATGTGGTGGATTATGGTGAGTTGATTGTTGATGCAGATGGGACCTTTAAGGAGGGACCAGTACGTATCATGGATAGCCAGGATCAGATTTTGCGAGACAAGACCGTGAGGCTAGTGAAGGTGTCGTGGTAGTACCGAGGAGTAGAGGAGGCAACATGGGAGTGTGAGGATACTATACGTACCAATTATTCTTTCTAATTTGAGGATGGAGGTACATTCTTGTTGTCATTGTGTATTATATGATTGTTGCACAAGCATGTGATTGCATGTATATGTGTATGTGAATTTTGGGGACGAAATTCTTTTAAAGGGAGAAGAATGTAAAACCCTAGTAAATTTAAATTTTTTTCTTAAAAAGGGTAAAATAGTAATTTGTCACTGAAATACATATTTAAAATACTTATATTCTAGAGCTCAGATGACACAACAGACTTCGTCGTTGGATTCGTATTGCGAAATCTAGTTGTGTTCTGCTGAATTTTGTCGAATTTCGAGATAGTTTGATTTTTGCACGTAGTTTGAGGCTACTGGGTGGCGGATGACCTCACAAACATCCCCATAAATAAATTTTATAAAAATTCATTATAAAAGGATTAAATTTTAAATAAAATTAATTTGAACTTAAATCGAGATATAATAAATCATTTCAGGACGAAAAACAAACTCGAAAATAAAAAACATGTGGTGCAACGTGTACCTCACATTCGGGACTATAAATATCGACCTAAATCTGATATTTTGAGAAAAATATCTCACTTTTTCAGCACCTTGGCCTGCCAAAGAGAGAGAAGTGAGAAAAGAGAAGAAAAAATAGTTCTTCAAGCTTTCTCCCTCTGATCTTCGAAGTTCTGTCGCTCGGATCGACTCGGACCAAGAGTTAAAGTCGTTCACCACGACCAGGGCTACATAATCACACCAAAAATGAGTGATTTCACCGAATATCCAAGAGGAGACTTTGGAAAAATCAAGAGTTTTGGGAGCTTGGGAGGTGTTCTTGAAGCTCTAGTCTTCATTCTACGCTACAAGATGTAGGGTTCTTCCTACTTTGATTTTATTCCTACCTTTTGGGCTGCTATGTAACATATTTTGGGGCTGTTTTGTGGCTATTTAGGGGGTGTTATATGGCATGTTTAGGGGTTGTTTTATGATTATTTTATGGACTGTTTTGGGTTGTTTTATGGCTATTTTAAAGACTATTTTTAGGACTATTTTGAGGCCTATTTTGGGCCTCAATGTGGCCTGTTTAGGGGCGGTTTTCGTGGCCTATTTTGGGCCTGCTATGTGGCCGTTATGTGGCTAGTTTAGGGGCTGTTATGTGGGCATGCTATATGTTTACTTTATGCCTTGAGAATTAAGTGTGTTATTGCTTGATTATGTAATGACATGCTTGGTTGTTGTTGTTAGATAAAATTTTGATATGTGCTTACTACTGTATTGACATTGTGAGGAATTATGAGAATTATATGCTTGTGATATAATTTTTCATGGGACATGTGAAATTATTAGATAATGGTTGATATGGCATTCATAGCATGTTAAACATGACATTGATATGTCATAGTATATTACATTGTATTTGTACTGAGGCATCACCTTCATGGGCTTAGGCATGAGTGTGGGCATGGTTTATTCAAACATCATACTTGATGGTTGAAGGGTGGGCTCAAAAAAGTGGGATTGAAGATTCTACTGAATCGCATGGTTGCATGCATGAAAAAATTTGTGTCGGGTATAGCAAGTAAGACTAGACTCTCCCTCAGGTGCAAAACAGGGTTATTGGTTTATTCACTTCCGTTGGTGCAAGTCCTAAAAAATAAATTAGGCATACGGAGTCGGCAGAGAAATTCCAAAATCCGTTGCCCAACAAAGACACAAGGTTTTGATTTACAAAACTGGTGGCATCCATAAATGATTGGTTTTATAAAACCATGACTTTTATTTTAAATCATCATTGGATGGATTTTCGTCAAATGATAGTTTCATTGCACAGGTGCATTACATTGTGTTATGGGGGTCGGTGAGGACTCATGTTAAAGTGCATGAGAGCGTTTCATCTCATTTCATGGCATGACATGGTGAAATTACAACATAGAGTTGTATATTCTTGTTTGGAATGCTATTAAGTATGAATGTTGTATGTAAACATTGCATATGCACTTGGGTGGAGAGTAGTCTCTGTAGGAGATACTCTATTAAGCGTTGCTCACCCTATACGGAAAAATATTTCAGGTGCGGAATATACGCCGATGGACGACACTCACTCAGGCACTTAAGGAGGAAGAAAACCAAGATATGGCTTTATTTTGAGTTTTTGTAAAATTATTGTGAAAATTATGATTTTGAGCATGTAAATATTGGGAAATAGTCCTAATGGGACTCACATGGACTGTTTTGAATGTAAATTTCAGATGTATGAGTTTGATATGAGTTTGGGTAGGTTTTCTCAAAACTCCATATTTATGGACTATTTTTAACCTAACATTGCATGCATTTTATGAGTATGGATAAATGGACCCGGTGTGGTCAATGTTTACTCATAAATGAACCCAGTGCAGCTATTGTTTCATATTGAGCCTCAGATGGGTCATGTGAATGTATATTGCACAGGTTGAATTTTAGGTAGAGCTCCCCATACAAAGGAGACTCTGCCCGATTTTTTGTTCAATTATGAACCCCGATAAATGGGGCATAACGGCGTGATATCAAGTTACTTGGTATCCACGGGTATTCCAAGGGCTGATGGGTAATCAACAGACCCCCTGATTTTTGGGCATCACAGACACTCCCTATTTATAGGCTCGAAAAAAGTGTAGTCTTAGTAAATACAAAAACTCAGATTCACGAATGCCCACTCGATCTATGGGAGGGTGGTTGACACTAGAGTTAAAAATAATATTTCAAACCAGCCAAGGACCAGGATCGCTCGAGCGACCATGGGCACCGCTCAAGTGACCATGAGGCTGCTCCAGCGAGCTCATAGTGAGAAGCCTGTGCTAATCCCCTATGGCCTTTTACCTTTTTATCCTAAGTCGTCAAGAGACTGCTATAGTGAAGGTTAGTGAGCATAGAGCGGTCCCTACAATTTTTTAAGCCTAAAAGCATGCAAAAATTTGTCCTCCCGAGCACTAAATGGTGTTATTCAAAGAGGGGTCTGATGGTGACTCAAACTATGCTTTCAAAACTTATAAATGGTTTAGAAAAAATTTTCTTTTAAAATCACCTAGGATTTATAATCAGATCGTTTTTAATTCCATTTTCATCATAATCAATCTAAGTTAAAATAACTAAGGGTTTATCTTAGGAGTCTAGGTCATTACCTTTGTCCTAAGCATGAAGGTGTATACATAGGTTGAATGATGTAGTTTTGACGCTTGATCTCCTCCCTTTAATGATACTTTCAGAACTTCAACTTGGTATCATCCTGACCATGGAAATAATTAAGATTTTACAATGGACTCCATGAAATTAACCAATTACAAATACACGATTTAACAATCTCCCATTTTGGCAATTTTGTGACAAAACACACAAGTTTGAAATAAAGATTACAACTCTAAACCATTGAACAAAAAAATTGCAAATCTAATCTCAACACTCATGTATACGTCCTAAATTATCTTGTACAATGATTTATATTTTTTTATGAAGCTTGAAGATCATAGTCATGCACATCACCACTCAAATCAAAATCTCGTGAAACACATTATATGTTAGATAAATAAATCGCATAATCACAGGTATGGAAACCACCAAGAGAAGCTTAAGGCATAAGTATGCATATATCATGCCAGTGCAAATATGTAACATGTTCGAACTAATTTGTCCCATATGCTTGAGAACTAATTGATTTGTTGCCCCTTAGTTGGTGTTCATAAATAAAATAACAAGTGAAAAATAAACAAGAAAAAAATGTGACTTTCTTGCCAAGTTTGCAAATTTACTCCCCTTGAGTATTTGAACTAAAACTCCCTCTTTTTACGTACAACATATCTAGCCTAGTCAAGGGTAAATCTCTCCAATTACTCTCATATGTACCTAAAATATTTTTCCCTTTTTGTCACAAATGCCAACCCAATGACAAATGCAACAAGCATGGTACAGAATCAAGTCACCTTAGACATTCCTATCTTATTTTCCGTAGATGTCAATCCAATGGCGATTCATAACAATCATGATATATAATCATAGTCTAACAAGAATGTATGAATGCATAGAAACTAGCCAAATTATGCACATAGACTAAGTAAGGGACAAACAAGTCATATAACTCAATGATTAAATATGATAATCAATCAAGAATAGGATCTAGAGTATGTCACAACAACAACAAAATAGAGCTGACAAAAGAAAAAGTCCACAAAAAATTAAAAGTCAACAAATCAAAATAAACTAAATACTTTAGTACATGCTATGTACGAGTAAAACACGCTTATACTCATATATGACCGAATACTAAGTCTCTAAAGTCATAGCTAAAATGGCTAAAATCAGGTTATTATCTTAACTCGGATGACTTGGATTCCTTCTTTAGATAGCCTGGAGTTCAGACAGATCGCTCGAGCGAGACTTGAAGCAGATAATTTCTATTGTTTTGCAGTCCAGTTCTCTAAGAAACCTCTCCACTCAATCTCAACAGTCATGCATGAAAAATTAAAACTTAAATGCAATTCAATGCAATGCATGTATAAATTTGGATCAAAAGAAATGCAATTTTCAATTTCAATCATCAAATACTTAAAATAAATAATCACGAAAATTACACAAATTCACATTTTAAGATATCCATCCAAAGTTCATCATATCAATATGTAACACCCCAAAATCTACCTTGGACGGCATTACTATATAAAACCATTCATACCATGAGAGAAACCAATATAATCCATAAATATAGAAAGTTTCATTCATCACATATTATATCTACAACATCCCCCAAAAGAATATGACAAACCATGATGATTACATCTCAAAAATCAAGTATTATCTTGCAGCGAAATAAACATAATATCATTCATACACTGTTTCAAAATGCATCTCCTAGTCTAGGACATAAAGAGAGTAACTCTAGACATTCCCCTCAGGAACCACGCTTCCATTCAATTGAATTTCTCAAGCTACTTGCTCATCAATTCCGAGATCTTTCTCTAAACCAAAATCTGAGAATAAATATTATTTGTAAGGGTGAGCACTAAGATCTGTAGAAAAATTCTCCCAAACTCGAACAGATTTTGAAAACATATAAAACCAGTCAGTCTCATTTCACAAATATCATATATAACTTTTGAAAGAAAACAGTGACAGTTAAACCGATCTCAAGTTTAAGCAATAGCGATAAAGTAAATGAAGAAGTAAAAACCAATTCCCAACAATAAGCCATTTACAACAAGTTCCTGTAATAAACCATTTTTGAAACAATGACAATAACACACCATTTGTATTTCTGTATCTCAGGTATGGTGGTCATTTTTCAGGAATCTACACCACGATTCTACCTCATTCACCCATCACAAACCACTTTAGGAAGCGTATATACCGTCTCCCACGACATTGACGAATCTTTCCAAGAAAAAGTATAAAATCTCTCAACCTCGAACGTATGTAAACAATAGTGGTTGCTCTCACAAACAACAATCCACTACAAGTGTTAGAAGTCATCTCACCTCTACTGGGATAGACTAACCTCTAATACTCTACGTTAGCTTTCGAAGGCAATTCAAGTCCATCACAACAAACCATACAAGAGATGCAATACCAACCAATTTTCTCAAATCACAAGTAAATCCAAAACCCCTCAATTTCATAGGTATTTTTCCAACATAATAATTTAAGAAAAACATGCAAGAGATCCTCAAACGATATAATTTTATTGTTTCAAACAAAACACTAGAGTTTTTTTTTTTTTGAATCAAGACAAAGGAATATCAAGAGAAAAATTCATACTTATTGAAAAACTAGAGTTTGAATGTCAAGAACAAAGATTTTATAACTATCAAGCTATAATTTCCATCAAAACATGATAAGATTTACAAGAACAATCAAGAAACAAAGGTTCCAATACATATATATAAGCTTGAGAGTCAAAACATGTATATATAAAAGCTCTAGCATCAATGAACAAGAGTGGAAGAAAATCCCTACTTTCTTCTTCCTTAGTGTTGTGTGAAAAACAAGAAGATTTGCTCCACTTCAAGGTGAAGATCCCCCTTGGGTTTCAAAAGATTTGGGTAAGAGTGGGTGAAGAATGAAAGAAAAGAGAATGAGTGGAGAAGTGAAATCTTGAAAATATAGGGTTTTGATCTTCTAACATGGTGTAAATCTCTCTATTTTTGGTGTTCTTCTCTCCCTCTCTTTCTCTCTAAGGGTGCCTAGGGTTTAGAATGTTGAAATGGGCTAAAGGAGGCGGCTTGGTGTATTTGTAATGCAAGAATTGGAGAAAAATCATGAACTAATCTGAGTAATTTTTATGGTACCGTCCGGATGGGCCTTGGGCATCCAGACGGTCCAAAGTCTCTGTTTTCTTACGAAGAAACAATTTTCTGGGTAAGGAGTACCATCCGGACGGAGGCGATTTTCTGTCCCAATTTTAAGAGTAGTTTTCACCTATTTATAAGTCGATTTAGGAAATTTTCGTGAAATACACTTTTGTAGCCCTTAAAGTCTAGTTTCTACTACCCAAAAATTAGCTCAATTGGAGTTCAGATTAAAACATTATAGCTAAAATACTAAGATAGTGTCAAATCCTTTCCTATCCGAATTCTTTCTAAAGTGTTCTTTCACTCCGGAATACCTCTAAACTTCTACAACATACCCTATTACCTCAAATAACATTTTATTTCTACTTGTACAATCTACGTAGTTCATGCATTCATCATCCATATATTAGCATTTAAAATAATAATCACATTAATATATATAAAGATAAGAATGTGGGGCTTTACAATATTGCATATGCACGGGAATATTGCATCTGTAGGTGTGTGTGCTTGGTTATCCTCAACACCACACTTGGTGGATGACAGATGGGCTCGAGTAAGCTGGATCGAAGAGTTGGCCGAGTTACACGGTTTGTATAGCAAAGAGGCTTGGGGTTAGCAAGAAGGGCTAGAAGATCCCTCGGGTGCAAGCCCTCGTGATTTGGATACACACTCTGTTGGTACAAGTCTATAAAGTGTGTCGGTGTACACAAAATCGTTAGTGAAAGTCCATAAATTTCGTGTCAGTTGGGTGTCGTTGGTGTATGTCCATCAATAACCACCCCACGAAAGACCCTGGATTGGTAAATGTCATTTGATGTGTAACATAGATGACATATTCATACACGTTGGCACTTGCACGTGTTGGAGGGTAGGGAAGGGCTCTGGTTGAGTTGCATGAGTGAGTCTCATCCCATTTTATAGGATGACATATTCTTGTTTGGAATGTTATGAGTTGTTGAATGTTGCATGTGAACATTTCATATGCATTTAGGTTGGAGAGTAGCCTCTGTAGGAGATATTCTATTGAGCGTGACTCACCTTATATGAGAAAAATATTTCAGGTGTGGGATATACACCGATGGGTGGCTCCCAATTCGAACCTCATGGATGAAGAAAGATGAAATGTGGCTTATTTCGAGTATTTTGTAAAATTACTACGAACGTTTAGTTTTTGGCATGTAATTAAATGAAATCTTGTGTAATAGAACTTGTATGTATCAAGTTTTATGTTGAAAATGTTGTTAAACATGTATTGAATAGTTGTTGAAGGGTTTGAAATTGATTGGAAATAAAAAATGGTTGAAACAAGCTAAATTGGGCAAAAGGTTTCGGTACTGTGTACCGGTACACTGTTGTCTAGAAGGCAGACAGTACCGGTATTGTGTACCAGTACACTATTGTCCAGAAGGTAGAGAGTACCAGTACAGCATACCCGTACGGTCTAGTCCACTGGGCAAACCTTACTGTGTACCGGAACTCTCTCTAAATTTTTTAAAAATTTAAAACTACTTTGCCATATTTTCGGGCTATGTGTTCCTTCCCTTCAATGATGTAAATGGGTCATAATGGAATATAAATCATGGTATATTGGACCTTGATTGGATCCAATGAATAATTAAATTCGGAATACAATTGTGGGTTACAATCCCCGGTTAAGGAATGCTATCATGTCGTGCCGAGTTATGTGGCATTCACGGATATTTTCGCGGGTTGGTGGGTTATCAACGGTTAATGAAGGACCCCCAGATTTTGGGGCGTCACACTAAAACTAAAGGCTATCTTATGTTGACTCCTAGTGAGATAGAGTAGACTACCTATCATACTACGGTACAAATGTGTGATCAACATCTTTGTCTAGAGTATCTTTACCCAACTTCGTGTTGTAGATGCTTGACTGGTTCTAACCCAAATTTCTTCACTAGGTCTCTTGCGCACTTAGATTGAGAGACAAAAATCTCATTCTGCATTTGCTTCACCTAAAAGCCTAGAAAGAAGGTTAGTTCACCCATCATGCTCATTTCAAATTTAGAGTTCATCAATTCACTAAAATTGTGAGCATGAAATTGACATGTGGAACCAAAAAAATCTAAAATCTAGGAAAATTAAAACTTAATTAAAAAGGGTAAAACAATAATTAGCCATTAAAGTACAGGTTGAAAACCCAAATTTTTATAGAACTCTAATGACAAAATGGACCTTGTCGTTGGATTTGTATCACAAAATCTAGTTACCCAATTAATTTTCATTGAATTCCAAGATAGTAGGATTTTTGTATTTTATGATGTGATTGGGTGTCGCGCGACTGAAATCATCACGATTAGATTTTATTTATGGGACGTGGGAAATAATTAAAAGTCAGTTAAACACACACAAGATTTTTTTTTTTTGCGTTTCCTTTTTAACTGGCTTCCTTTAATGCATACCCTTATCATTTTTAATCTTTTTATGACTTGTACTTTTATGTGTGTACCCTTCACCAACATTGTCTTAGAAGAAGTGGAGGTGTTGTGTTCATTGATGAATCCTAATGCTCTCTTGTCACCAACACTTTTTCCTGTAGCCAACATTCTACTAAGCTTTTTGGTGCTTTGGTAGAGTCTTTTCGAGAGCTCTTGTTATTCGTGAAGGTCTCTATCAAGTTTTATAAATTTAAATTCAAGACTATTCTTAGAATTTTATGCTCTTGTTCAAGGAAGCTCACCTTGTCATAGAGGGACTTATTTTCCCCATAAAGCACAACAATATGAGCCTTGTTCTTAACTAAGTCCACATGAAGTGCTTTCTTTTCGTCTTCACTTATTTTGAGTCTCGTGCTCAATTAAAGCAACTTCTCTCCATATTTTAGACACTTTTTATATAACTCATTTAAGCATCTTCGAGGTCCTTAACACTCTCGGTCTCATCCTCACTAGTAGAGACTTCCACTATTAAGTTAACTACATCCATAATGGGACTCGACTCAACATCCTTTTTTTTTCTTCCTTGGAAGATTCTTAGAGGGGGATGAATATGAACCTACAAAGGTTGTGAACTTCTCTTCATCACAAGAGAAGTCAATACTTGTTATTGACTCACTTTTGCTTTCACTCACCTTAGTCTTTAAGGCTCTTCTCATCTCATGTGGCATGTCCTTTTTCTTCTCATTAGGACATTCCATAGCTATGTTTCCAAAACCATGACACTCATAACATTAGGGCCCTGCTCCTACTTCTCAACCTCATGTGAAGAAGATCTACCACCACTCTCTTTTCCCTTCTAGGAGACTTTGGTGTACTTGGATTTTCGTTCGACCTTGAAGACTTGACACAGTATTAAAATATTTGTTCAATTTTCTTGCAAGATAGGCTATGCCATCTTCTCCCAACTGGGGTGACTCAAATTTACCCCCTTCTTCAATTTTATATTTTAATGTTGCACTCTTCACTTTCTTGGGTGGAAAAGGTTTATCTTGAAAGTAAAAATTGGCCCTACTAAGTCTTCAATCGATACCGTGGCCTTGTTGACACTCTTCTCAAGCGAGGTCAGCTTAGCATGAAATCTCTCAGTTAGTGATCACAAGGTTTTCTATTTAATGGCAGCATCATAGATCTTGGTACCTAATGCAAAGGAAGTATACAAATATTTCATAGTTTGGCAAAAAAATTGCCAAAAGTTTCTTCCTCTTGCATCCTCACCATCTCAAATTGTGAGATGTACCGTTGAAGACGGCACATCTTGACCATTGTGGTTCCTTTGTGGGAAACCACAAGAATATCCCATGCCTCTTATGAAGTCTCGTTATTTTTATCCTTCAAAACTCACTGGGTGTCATGACATTGAATATCACATTCAAGCCTTTTGAGTTCCACCTTGCCGATTCGATCTAGGTGTTTGACTAAGTTGTTGGGGAAAATTCAACCACCTCTTCACCACATTCACCATGTGTGGTGGCGGTGGGAGGTATCCAGCCCTCTAGCATGGTTAACCATTCTCTCTCATTGGCATATTTAAGAAATGCTCTCATGCGAGCTTTCCAATAGGAAAAATTAGAACCATCAAAGAGAGGAGGTTGTGCAATTGAAACAATTTCCTTTTGAGAATCATTCAAGACTAACTAGTAGTAACGATAGTTCTCTTGAAGGCAAACAAATAGATTTGTAAGCAAAAACAAACAATGCCTACTTAGTGTCTATATACTCAGAGCAATCATGCTCTGATACCAATTATTGTTCTGGGAGGGAGAACCCGATATGGATCTTCCTTCATGATTATACACGTGGAGCAATAAACACTTTACCTAGAGGGGGTGAATAGATTTTTCAATTTAAAGCTCAATTGATTACTAATAAAAACATAAGTTACCACAATTACCTCTTCTCATGCAAATTGAACAATGAATATTAAGAACCCTTTTTAATCACCACACCCCATTTTAACCATGACGATTGATTTTAATTAATATTCAATTAATTCCCTCAACAATCAATCTCATGGCGATCCCAAAAACCCCAAACCCAATTTGCACAACTAAGGTTGATAGATAATCAATGAATAAAATCAACAAACACATAGTGTGAGTGTGTGCAAACAACGAAAAGTGTTTACAATAAACAATAAAAAACACAAGTGATTAGTTGACGTGGAAATCCTCCTAGTGAAAAATCATGGGGAGCCTTCTCAGCTCACCAAAGCCTAATCCCCTACTCTCTATGTCAACATACAAGTACTCGAGTCTCATAGCTCAATCAATACCATGGTCAAATGCTCATTTTCTTACTTTTTCTTCGCCAAAGGCCCTCATTTGACGTCCAGTGTAGCTTCCCTTGGATCTCCCTACCTCATGATTCGTCTAGGCCTTAAGCAATCATGGTATATCAATGATCATTAGTATACACACCCCACAAGGTTCATCAAACCACCAAGATATTCTTCTCTAAATTGTGAGCTTGGGTAGAATCCCCACTTGTTGCCTTTTGGGTCTTAGGGACTTAGGTTTTAGTGGAAGCTCTCTGTAGAAATATGATTTTCTCTCTTGGAAATCTAACAAGAGACTTAACCAAGGTGTGGGAAAGGATTTCCTATTTATAGGTCTAGAATAAACTTAATCTTAGTAAATAAGAAAACTCATATTCGTGATCGATGGCTCGATAAGTGGGAGGGTGGTCAAAGGGCGGTTGTCGTTGGAATAAAAAACATATTTCAATCCTGACTAAGGCAAGTACCATTCGAACAACCATGAGGACCGCTTGTGATGCCTTTCGTGGCATTTTTCTATTTCCTTTCCTAAGTCAAAAGAGACTGCTCTAACAAAGGCACTCAAGTATTAGATTGGTCCCTATAGGTTTTTATGCATAAAATCATGCAAAAACTTGTTGTTTTGAGCACTAAATGGTGTTGCTCAAGGAGTGGTCCGATTGTGACTCAAACTATATTTTTAAAACTCATAAATAATTTAGAAAATATTTTATTTTAAAGTCACCAAGGAGTCATAATTGGATTGCTTCGAATTCTATTTTTCATCCCAATCAACTTAAGTTAAAAATGACTAGGTGTTCATGTTAGGCATCTAGGTCTTTACCTTGTCCTAATCATGAAGGTGCATACGAAGGCTTAATGATATTGTTTTAAAGCTTGATCTCCTCCCTTCAATGACTCTTTCAGATCTTGAACTTGATAGTGTCATGACCATGGAATATGTTGAGATTTACAATGGACTCCAAGAAATTAGTTAATTACAAATATGATCTAACAATTCATTTGAAGTTTCTTAAATGCACCAGCCTATGTCAAAGTTAAAAGTTTTAATCAGCTAGTATGTTTTATGTTCCAATTCCATGGGCAAGTGGATAGCAATACCATAGATTAGCCTATTAGAAGAATATTTTGTAATGCAATAAGCCCAAAGTGGATCAGTTAGTCTTACAAATTTTTGTGGTTTGGGTTTTCATTATCAAATATTTTTTCATTAAATTTAAAAAAAATGTTGCAAAAATGTGCGCCCATCATTGATAATGGCTTGGGGAATTCTAAATCCTGATAAAATATTTTCTTTCAAAAGCTACACAAATGTGCAATGATCATTATTGTGACAGGGAAATGACTCAACCCATTTGGAGACATAGTCAACAACAACTAAATGATAGATATTTCCAAAAATTTGGGAAAAAGTTCTTATACAATCTATACCCTAATAATCAAAATTTTCTATAATAACAATAAAGTTTAGGGGCATCATATTTCATTTAGAGATACCCCCAACCTTTGGCATCTATCACATGAAGTACAAAAAACATGGGTATCTTGGAACATGGTGGGCCAATCAAAATCTACACCACAAAATTTTTGCAGTAGTTCTCTTTGAAGCAAAGTGCCCACCATATGATTCAGGTTGACCAGAAAAGATTACACTCAATATTTCTTGGTTAGGCACACATTTCCTAATGATCCAATCCTTATAGTATTTAAACAAATAAGGATCGTTCCAAAAGAAATTGCATACTTCACCCAAAAAAATTTCTTAACAAAAGAACTAAAGTAGGAATTGAGTGTACCAATAGCCAAATAATTGGGAATGTCTACTTACCATGGTACTTCAGCGACTGCAAGTAATTTTTCATTTGGAATGTGATGAGTGTAGAATATTGCATATTATGCATCTCTATTGCATCCAATTTAACTTGTTTGTGGTGAAAATTTGGGTAAATGGTTTCAAATTGATAATTATGAAGATTTGTTGGATTATAGGTAATGGGTTGGCAAGGGCATGCATAAAGCACCCCATCAAGTGCTCAAGATCAATAGGGAAGAAAGGACCTCTTGATGGATGTCTCGGGAGCTTAAGGAACCAAGGAAATTCCAAGACAAAGCAATAGCTATCGAAAGAAGTCATGAAAGATCTACTGGCAGAATCCATGCAAGACATATCGGTAGAATACTCAAGACCTACCAGTAGAATAGCCCACTAGAAAACTTCTACCTCCTCTCTTGAAAAACCTACCGATAAGAAAGCCTACTTGAAAATACCTACCGGTAGGTTACCCGCGACCTCCCAGTAGAACATGACCAGAAAGTTTAGACACTTCTCCACACGACTCCACCAAACATGGGGGGCCCACCTTTTGTCCTCTAAATCATGCCCTGAAATTTTTAACGCTCCATGATGATATCCTAACCCCAAAAACTCATATTGGAAGCATGATGGAGTGGGAAGCAAAGAGACAGATTGGGTGGTTGGAAAAGCATAGGAGGACCACACTTTGACTGAATTTGCTTGTTTTGGTGGACAACCTATCTCCAATCATTCTGTGTCAGTCACTCATGCCAAGGGAGAGAGGATGAATGAAAACAGAGAGGATCCTTGAAACAATTTTAGATTAGAAGTCTTTTAGAGAGAGAAGCTCCAAGGTAGAAGATGAAGTTTTCGAGAGAGAAGTTGGGTTTTTACAGTTTTCTTCACCATTTTCATTGTAGTAAGCTCCATTTAACTTGTAATCTTTCCCTTTTGCACTTCGATCTCTTTCATTCAAGTTTTAATCAAGCTTAGCTAAGTTCCTTGTAGTTTATTTTCACATTTTCATCCTATTTCCTTTAAGCTCTAAATTTTGGGTATGAATGGCTTTTCTCTTGTAGTTCAAACTCCTTATTTACATTAATACAAGTCTATACTTGATTTCACTACCATGTTTCTCCACTTCATGTTTGATTCGCACTTTTTTGTGTGTCTGAATTATATTAAAATATTACACCCAAGTATAGGTGGTCAAATTGTAGTTTTCTCGGTTTTAAGTCCAAGTATCGATCCCACGAAGAGTTAAGTAATTAAAATAAAAAAAATAAAAAAAATAAAATAAAAATAGAACAATAACACAACTAAACAGTAAATTGGTTGTTTTGGAGTAGTTTGATGTTTGATTGCTTGTGGTGTGAGCTTAGTCTAATTAACTGGTTTTAAAATAAAAGGCAGACGGACGTAAAGTGCAGATATAACAAAGTGCGTAAATAAAGCAGATTAATTGACAGAAATATAAAATATATCCTTCAGTTTAAGGATCCCATATGCTTTGTATTGGTATTATTACGGAATTGCTATCACACATCAATCAACTTCCATTTTACTGGAAAGGTAATCGGTAGGTCTGATGTACATAATTCAGCGCACAATAGCTTATTAGGCTATTGTGAAGGTAATATATATTATAACAC
>CM042201.1:5259549-5273425 GCA_023539305.1 Ilex asprella | reverse complement strand
AGGGTGGAGGTAATCATGAAGAGTTCTAATGGGTTGATCTTCATGTTCACCCATTTTTTCGGGACTTGATGGATTTTCAAATAAAGGATTTAAAAAATCTGATTCTAACTCTACCACAGGTCTAGTAGCAAATCTACCCAAGGTGTCCCTATATCTGTGCATGCAAGGCAACAAAATACTAAAAGAATAAAAATGCTATAAAAAGAAAGAAGATGAATAATAATAATAACAATACAGCAAGCTAAAAGAAGGAACGAAGTTACCGCTTTTGCAGACCGCTGAAAAGGAAAAAAAAACTATCTACCAATTCTTCTACCGTCTCCCTGGCAACGGCGCCAAAATTTGATTACGCCCAAAGAATAACGCGATAATTGTAGCACAGCTTTGGGGTGTCGATTCCACAGAGAGACAAACTAAAAGAACAGTAGAGGGAATAAAAAAACTAAAGAAAAATATTAAATGATTGATGGAGAACAAAGATTAATTTTAAAATGCAAATTAAAGTGAATCAAAGTAACTAACAGAAAAAGTACTCAAATTTGACAAATAGTAGAGCATCGGGAATCCCTTGCACAAATCTGATATTTTAATTATTCTTAATTCATTGAATAACTCAATTGGAAATTCAATTCCCAAAATTTCCAACCGGAAAATATAGATTTATTAACCAAGATTAAACCACAGGTAACTCTTTGAAAAATCATTCACCAGTTTTAAATACGTAAATTATTCTCACTATTGAGAAAATCCAACGACGACAATATACTCAAGAAGCAATATTGCAGCAAAAAATTAAATCAATATAGATAAATAATTAATCCAAACATAATCAAGAACTAATCCATTCAATAGAAAAAGCATGACTGAATCTATAAATAGAATAAATTCTATGACTATTCGAAGAAAAATAAATTGCGAATGATAAAACAAAAGAGTTTTACTAATTAAAATTCAAATACATAAATTAAAAATAAATAAAATACCATCTATTGTGCAAGTTCATCTCTCGCCCTACCTTGAGAATTTAGTTACCCATGGATATCATGAACAACAAAAATCTCCCAAAGAAATTAGAAGAATCAACTGCCATCGGAAGTTTTCCTGATCTACTTCTGTTTTTCTTCCGTTCTGATCGCCTCCTGCGTCTTTTTCTTTTCTTCTTTTTTTTTGTTTCTGTTCCAGCCGCCCAGCACCAAAGGCAAAATAAAATAAAAACAAAGCTAGCTGCCACACACCCCAAAGGCCAAGAAAAAAAAAACCTAGCCGTCCAAACCCAAATTAAAGAATAGGTTTAAGTCAAACTCTTATTGAAAATAACACTTTCCTCCCCTCTTTATTCAAACCTTTTTGGTTCAGCCCTTCTTTATTCCATTCTTTTTACTTCAACCCTTAAAGTCCAAATCTTGTGCAATTTGAGAGAGATTAAGCCCAATTACAATCATGAGTGCTGAGCCCACCATGACAGCTTCATCAGTTTCAGTCTTTTTACTCCATGGACTGCCATCAAAATAACAACAAATATAAAGCCTGAATAATAAAGTCTCAACAATGTTAAGTGCAAAGCTCAATTGTAAATTATCTCTCATCAACCAATAATGCAATATTTAAGATTTAAAATATTATAAAATCATGCTCAAATATATCTCAATGGGAATAGATATTAAATTCAATAATATAAATTATATCTAATTATTTCTATTCACATTTTAGCATTTTAATCAAATAATAGGGTATTTAGAATGCACTTTCGTGCACTCATCAAAACCGTTTGTGGTACAAGGAACAATAAAACACACTGTATTCGTATCTCAAGTATAAAGTAATTTCCACATGGTCACCATCGAAAATATTATGCCCCACACAAAACCACATACAAATCACATACACATCCTCTTCCACGTTACCCCGTGAGCAATAGTGGTTTAGTTTTCGTAAGACAATAACCCCACTATGAGTGGTAGGATTGATCACACCCCCACGGAGTAGACGTCGACTACCCACTCCATAATACCCGGTCAATAGTAACTCATGCTCATCCCAAACAACCACACAAGAGATACAATACCAACCATTCCTCACATAACAAGCAATTTTCATAACAAAGCAAAACCCCCAATTTCACAAGTATATCTCAAGTAATAAATAAATCTATAATCCTCAAATCTCACAATTTATGCTTTTCTAGTAGGACTCCTCAAGAAAAATAAGCATGAAATTCTCAAAAGATATACTTTTATTGTTTCAAGCAAAACACTAAAGTTCTTGTATCAAGAATAATTGAATATAGAGTTTTTATCTCAAGAACACATAAATAACAAGTCTTGAAATCAAGAACAATTGATTACCAAGGTTGGAGAACAAGCATAATTATATATCAAGTCTTGACATCAAGAATAAATCAATACTAAGCTTTTAAGTCAAGAACAAATCCATATCAATAATAAAAATCCAAACTTCTTGAAGAAAACTAGGTTTGGATGTTAATAATAAAGATTTAATGGATAACAAGCTATAACCTCCATCAAACATGGTAAGGATAGCAAGAACAATCAAGAAACAAGGATTGTATATCAAATACATATTAATATGAGTCAAACATGTATATATATAACCCTAGGTATCATTGAACAAGGTTGAAAGAATTTCCCTACCTTCTTCTTCCTTAGTGTTCTTGAAGAACTTGAAAGATTTGATCCTCTTGCTTGCGAAAAAATCCCTTTGATCTTGTGTTTCCAATCCTTCTTTCTTGTTTCTCAAGGCTTACTAGGGTTTGAAATGATGTTTGGACGCTTAGGGAGGCGGCACTATGTATTTATAGGCCAACAAATATGTCATAGATCGCGATCCTGAACAGTGGGGTCTTTAACGGGCGTACCGGTACGCATACCGGTATGAGGAAGCCTCTGGAGTGCGGCGTACCGGTATGCGTACCGGTACGCTCGACTTTCAAAATTTTTGTCCGACTTCGAGAGCAGTTTTGACCCATTTAAAGGTCGAATTGAAAAATTTTCATGAGACACAATTTTGTAGCCCTGGATGTCTACTATCTACTGTAAAACTTTCAGATCAATTGGATTTAAGAATAAAAAGGTATGGCCAAAATTCCGAGAGGTGTCCAAAATATTTTATACCCAAAATTTACGTAAAGTGTGTTTTTCTTCCGGAGTACATCCAAGCTTCCAATGCACCTCATATTACCTCTCCCAAGGTTTTTCGACCTTTCGGATTCAATGGAGACCTTATTTTGACCTAAAAGTATTTAGAATCTTGTCTAATAACCCTTTCCAAGTGTAAACATCTTCGAACTTAACTTGAAAAAATCAAATTGTCTCCCTAATATTATTTTCCTACTATGCCCATTCATATTATTTATTTCTATTCTTATAATCTACATATTTCATACACATGTAGTTACATATATTAATATCTCAACACATAACACCATTACTATATAACGATAAGAGTATGTGTTATTACAACTACCAAAGAGAGTTGTGAGCAACTCAATACTATCACCACTCTTAGGAGTGGAAAGGAAATAGATAAAACCATTTTACTGGAATTCTCACCCAAATCCACTTTGAAAAATGAAAAGGAGACTAAGGGTAGCTCTGAGGAGGGTGAAACACTTGAAAATCCAGAGATTGTTGATTTGAATGTGTATGTTTGTCCTATCACCACCCTTTTTCCCCAACGATTGAAGTCACCAGCTTGAATTGCTAATTATTCTAATATCCTTGAAATGTTTAAGCAGATAAAGATCAACATTCCTCTCCTTGATGCTATCAAGTAAATCCTTTCTTATGCGAAAATATTGAAGGATTTGTGTACCATGAAAAGGAAGTTGAATGTGCACAAGAAGGTATTCCTTATCGGGCAAGTGAGTTCCATCTTGAGGACAAACACCCCACCCAAGTTCAAGGATCCCAGTGCTTGATGTTTTTCCCTAACCTCCAACATGAACCCGAATTACATGTATATGACTTATAAAAATTGGTGAGGGTCACTCTCCCTCGGATTTAGTACAAGAAGTGGGAAAAATTAAGTGTGGATAAACAAAAATGTGTGTGTGCAAAAGATATTTCCAAGCGTAGAGAGAGTCTTGTGATGTCGTATTTTACTTGGAACGATTACTCCAAGGTTGTCTCCTTAGAGAAGACGAGGTCAAATATTTTTGAAGGGTGATTTGTGCAAAGCAAAAATTAGAAAATCTTGTGATTTGAAGTTTGGTGAGTTGTAAGATAAGAAATATGCAAGAAAACAAGGTTGGCTAATCCATAGAGGTCATTCTAATGGGAATTCCAAATCGAATCATTTCATTCAACCAATGGTGTCTCAGTGTTTGATTGATTCGTAGGAAGTGAGAGACTAATGTAGTTTTGTTGGGCAAAAGCATACCTTATGACAAGTCTATAGTATATCAAGAGACCATAACCACGTCTGCACTTAACCTAGTCAAACCAAGCACTTTACACTACGAGAAAGAATGGAAAAGAGTTGATTTCACATACCCAAGAGGCAATTCCCCTCAGATTAGTCAACTAAAAGTTTAGCTATGCATGATAAAAGAAAGAACAAACATGAAAGAGAAAGACATTGTGATAAAAACAAACATAGAATTGTATTAGTGTAGAAGAAATTTTAAACTACACAGAAATGACATTCATACTCAAAATGCAAAGTTTGAAGAGAAAATACCCAAATGTAAAAATGAAAATACAAGGACACTTAGCTAAACTTGATTACAACTTGAATAAAAGAGATTAGAGTTCAAAAATGCAATTGAGTGCACTACAAGTTAAATGGAGCTTACTACAATGAAACTAGTGAAGAAAAATGTAAAAGCCAAACTTCTCTTTCTAAAACTTCATCTTCTACCTTGGAGCTTCTCTCTCTAAAAGTATTGTAATATGAAAATGTGTGTAGAGCCCTCATATTTTCATCCATACTCTCTTCCTTAGCATGAGTGACTAATTGGAGTGATTGGAGAGAGGTTGTTCACCAAAACAAGCAAATTCAGTCAAAGTGTAGTCCTCCCATGCTTTTCCAACCACCCCCTCTCTCTCTTTCCTCCTCGCTCCCTCATGCTTCAAATCTAAGTTTTGGGGATTAAGAGATCATCATGGGGTTTTAAAAATATCAGGGCATTGTTTAGAGGACAAAAGGTGGGCCCCCGTGGTTGGTGGAGTCTTGTGGAGAAGTGTATGGGCTTTCTGGGCATGTCCTACCTGCAGCTCGTAAGGGATCTATTATCAGTAGCTTATTTCTAGCTTTCATAAATTTTTCATAACTTTTGATCCCACCGTCCGATTGAGTTGAAATTTTGAAACAAGATAGAGAACATCCATATCTACAACTTTTATGTACATAAAAATGCAAAAATACTGGATCATGGTAAGAAAATGCAAAATATTGAGGTACTTATACTAAATGCTGTGAATACCGGTACCTATTATACTAGGTATCGATACCTTCTTTTTTTTTTTTTTTTACTTTTAAGCCTCCAAATCCTCATGTAATATGTCCATCTCTTCACCAATCATCCACATTTAGTTGCAGGGTTCCGAAGGTCGTCATTTAGCCTATGATTACCTGCAACATCAAAATTTCCACATTATACATAAATGCGACTAACTCTAAGTAATTAAATACAAATTTGAATTAAAATTCATGTAATAAGGCCGTTAAATATACAATATTAAGCGCTCATCAGTCGACTTCCCTACCATTGTCATAACCATTGAAAATTGTTGTGTGGAGCAAGCATTGCTAGACTTGGGAGCAAGTGTCAAACTCCTACCCTTCTCAGTGTATCAACAACTATAGCTTGAGGAGTTGAAGCTAACCCCCGAGCATTCTTTAACTAGCAGATCGAAGTGTTAGAACACCAAGGGGAGTAGTTTAGGATGTTTTAGTCCAAGTGGATAAATTTTATTTTTCCGTTGATTTTATTGTGCTTGACACTCACCCCTTTGCTAACCATAATTCACGGATTCCTGTCATATTGGGTAGGCCTTTCCTTGCTACTTCTAATGTCGTCATAAATTACAGGAATGGTATAATGAAGCTCGCATTTGGAAATATGACAATGAATCTTAATGTGTTCAACCTTTTCAAGCAACCGGGAGATGATGAAAAGGTTCATGAAGTCAATAAGATTAACACTTTGGTGGAGTATCACATGGATTTTCTATGTAATGCAACTTGAAGGAGGAAGAGTTCATTTATGATGCGGAGCCGGGAAGTGTGCAAGGGGTGGGATCTTGGGTCCCAGCATTTAAAAACCTTCCACCACAAGAAAAGAAGATATTTCGATCAGTAGTGTAACCACCCACTTTAGATTTGAAGTCATTGCCATCCATATTAAAATATGTATTCTTGGGTGATATGCTCATCGTTGGAGCCAAAGCCAGAGGAGACACAGTTGTGGGTCTTGAGAAAGCATAAAGGAGCCATCGGTTGGACCATAGCTGACATTAAGGGAATTACCCCTCCCATTTGCATTCACAGAATCTATCTATAAGAGGACACCAAGCCATCTCGACAACCACAAAGAAGCCTCAATCCTGTGATAATGGATGTGGTTAGATATGAAGTGTTCAAACTATTTGACATGGGTATTATCTTTGAAATTACTGACAGTAAATGGGTTAGCACCATGCAAGTGGTATCAAAGAAGTCAGTAGTGACAGTGGTAGGCAATGAGGAGAATGAGCTGATTCCGTCAAGGGTGGTCACTAGTTAGAGAGTTTGTGTTGATTACCAGAAGCTTAACTCATGCACTCAAAAGGATCATTTCCCCTACCATTCGTTGATCAAGTGCTAGAAAGGGTAGCTAGACATCTTTTTTATTATTTCTTGGACGGTTACTCTGGCTACAATCAGATAGAGATCACCTAGAAGATCAGGAGAATACCACATTCACATGCCCCTTCAGAGCATATGCCTATCGCTGAATGTCGTTTGCATTGTGCAATGCTCCGAGAATCTTTTAAACATTTATGGTGGGGATTTTAACGACAAGGTGGAAAAAATTATGGAGGTTTTCGTGTATGTATTTTTAGTGTTTGGTAACTCATTTGAAGTATGTTTGGGTAATTTGAAGAAAGTATTAGAGAGATGTGAAGAGAAGAATCTGGTGCTCAATTAGGAGAAATGCCACTTCATAGAAACACAAGGGATTGTGCTTGGACACATTGTGTCTACAAATGGAATCGAAGTGGATAAGTCCAAAGTGGAAGCAATATCAAACCTACCCACTCCAAGGGTAGTCAAGGACATAATGTCACTGCTTGGCCATGTAGGTTTTTATCAACGTTTTATTAAGGATGTTAGTGCATTGGCAAGAATTTTGATGCATTTATTAGCAAAGGATGTCCCATTCGAGTGGTCGGATAGTTGTGAGATATCTTTCAAAGCACTTAGAGGTTTGCTTACCTCACCTCCAATCATGCGATTACCCAAGTAGGAACTCCCATTTGAGCCCATGTGCAATGCGAGTGATTACGCCGTCGGCACAATGCTAGGTCAAAGGGAATATAAAAGGTCATATGCGATATACTATGCTAGAAAAACTCTAAATTAAGTAAAAATGAGTTACACCACTACTAAAAAAGAGTTGCTAGCTTTAATTTTTGCATTGGATAAATTTAGATCATACATCATTGGTACACATATTATAGTCTACACTGATCACTCTACTTTGAAGTATTTGTTGTCTAAGTAGGACACTAAACCAAGACTCATTAGGTGGATTCTCCTCCTTTAAGAATTCAACCTAATCATCATGGACAAAAAAGGAGTCGAGAATCTGGTGGCGAACCATTTGTCACGGCTTGTTGTCCAAGATGCCGAAGAGCACATCCCTATCCTTGATTATTTCCTTTATGAACATCTATTTTTTATCCATTCAGTCTCTTTGTGGTATTTTGACATTTGTATATTCTTCCCACAAGACAAATACCGCCACATTGGAAGTATTTTTACTTCGACAACTCATACCTATTCAAATATTATCTTGATCAAGTAATGAGGTGTGTACTGGAAAATGAACAGCTGTATGTTCTCTCTTTTTGTCATTTTTAAGCGTGTGGTGAGCACTTCTCTTCCAAGAAAGCTTCAGCTAAGAATTTACAAAGTGATTTTTATTGGCCCACATTGATTAAGGATTGTGTCTCATTTTGTAAGCAATGTGATAGGTGTCAAAGTTTGGAAAGTGTGACCTATAGAAACATGATGTCCCTCTCCCCCGTGCTTGTTATTGAAATTTTTTATTATTGAGGCATCGACTTCATGGGTACATTCACTATGTCTTTTTGCTACTTTATATCCTGTTGACAATAGAGTACATGTCCAAGTGGGTAGAGGCAATTTCGACCAAGACCAATGACCACCGAGTCGTGGTCAAGTTTTTAAAAGAAAACATATTTTCTAGGTTTGGGATACCTTGTGCAATGATAAGTGATGGTGGCTCACATTTTTACAATAGACTATTTGTTTCTTTGATGCATAAATCTAGTGTAACACACAAGGTATCCACTGTTTATCACCCACAGACTAATGACTAAGTTGAGTTGACCAATAGGGAGATAAAAAGCATACTTGAGAAAACGGTTAACCCAAATCAAAAGGATTTGTCACTTAGGTTGACCAATGTCTTGTAGGCTGATTGCACTGCTTATAAGACCATTCTTGGTATGTCTCCCTATTGGCTAGTCTATAACAAGACTTGTCACTTACCGGCGGAGGTGGAGCACAAGGCATATTGGGCCATAAAAACCTTGAATTTCAACTTGAGACTAGCTAAGGAACATTGGAAGTTGGAGTTAAATGTATTGGAGGAAATTCGTAAAAATGCATACGAGAGCTTTGGAATTCACGAAGAAAAGGCCAAAATTTTCCATGGCAAATCCATCTTGAGAAAGATATTCCAGCATGGCCAAAAAATGTTGTTGTATAATTCTCGCCTCTCCATTTTTTAAGGAAAACACCGATCAAGATAGGATGGCCCCTACGTTGTCAAGGTGGCCCACCCAACAGAGCCATAGACATAGAAAACCCTGGAGACGGTAAAACATTCAAGGACAATGGCCAAAGGCTTAAACCATTCTTCAAGGGTTTTGAAAGTCAAAGAGTGGAGGAGTTGGTGGATCTTGTTGAGGCATAACTATTCAAGTAGTTATTAGTGTATAGTTTTTTTCCTTTGTTCTTTACTTTACAAGTTAAATTGTCTACTTACCTTCTTGTCTTTTAAATTTCATTATCTCATTGCATACCTTTTTGTTGCATTTAGGATAATGCATAGTTCAATTTTTTTTTTTTGGGGGGGGGGAGGGGGGTTTGAGGTGCACCATTTGCATGATACACCAATTTTTGTTGATAATACCATTTTGGGGTGAAATGCACCAGTTGTATATTTTACTAATTTTTGTGTCATATATTCTACCAATATTTGTATACAATATTTGAAAAATATGTGGAAAATATTTGAATGTTGAACCATATTTCCCTATTCAAAATTTTATGGGATCTATGATAGCTTGATCTTCGATTCGAACTTTAAATACATGATCACATCATATAAGATTATCCTAAGTCTAAGTCGTACATATGTGTTTTCATTTGAACTCAAACATAGTGCACCTTGAATGTGTATTTTTGGCAACTGACTGATTGGATCCACATTTTAGAGCATGACATGCATATTGAAGATGAAGTATCCATGTGAGCTTTAGTGTCAATCCTTGTTGGAGGGAACTTACATTCACTCAAAGAAACAATTTTTAAAATTCAAAATCTGTTCAATAATCTCATTATGCTTGCTTTGGTTAGAGTGCATGTGGATAGTTGATTGATTTTTTCTTGAAATGACAATATGCCTCTCCATGCTTATCTAGAGAGGACCTTATGCCATCTTTGAATTGCGGTGAGTCTTAACCTTTTTCTTGTGAAACATTTATCAATAATGGCGTGATTGAGCCTTAATTAAAAGTTCATTTTCATGCCACATGTTTTACCAAGCCAGTGCAAAATGATTATAATTACCACACCTTGGTTGTTTCGAGATTGACTGTGATTAATCATGAATAAAGGAAAATGTGGTGAGCAAACTCAAAAAAGGGATGACCATCATTGAATGAAAAAGAAGAAAAGAATCCAAGAAAAAGGAGAAAAGGGGGTTGAACAAGAAAAGAAAAGAAAAATGTTGAGAAAAAAAAGAGAGATAGACAAAAAGTTGACGTGAAGGTGTAAATTTGAAAATTCCACAAAAAGGAGATTTTTTATAATAAAGGTCATGCCCTTGGAATAATTCTTTTTTTCTCCCTCTATCATTCGTTTCACTTACCCTAAATATCACCCCACAACCTCATTACAACCCATGAAAGCCCAAAATGATCTTGAGAAAGCATGGTGAGAGCACACTTTAAATGAAAAGAAAAGTTGATTTTTCTACCTATTGCCCTAACATTCCATTCATGAGATTATGCCAAGGTCGTTTCAATTGTTATACATGCACACCATTTTTTTGATTATATGTGAGTATATTTTGTTTGTGCACAAGATTCTGCCTCACATATACACATGGTGATCATGCTAGGATAATCACAGAGTTATTTATTTTCGAGAGAAACCCTTGGTGATAATTGCATCAAAGATGAATTTGAATAGCCTAGTGAATGTGGATTTTTTTAAGTAAATATCTATAAAACACACACGAATTTGGAAGGAAATGTGTAGGTGTATACTTTAAAATATCATTTAAAGCTATGATGAAACTCATGTGTGATATGAGAAAGGAAGAGGAATACCCTTTGTATTGTAGCTTCTGATTTACGTATTAGGTGTTCATTTTATTGAATTTAGAATTCCATGTCATGCTTTTGAAAGCATCAAGGCTCAAATCGCATTGCAATTTCTTAATTAAATTTGAGCATAGCCATACATCGTGGTTCACTAGCATGGATCTTGTTTTTGGGTGGTTGAATTAGGAAATATGTCATTAGAATGTTTTGGAGTCAAATAAACTTGGAGTGGAACTGAGGATGAGAACATAAGGAATTTTTGAAACAAATTTACCGATAGAAGATCGTAAGACCTATCGATAGAAGTTTTCTAGAAGGATTTTCTACCAGTAAGAAGACTGACAAACTACCGATAGGTTTTGCCCAGAATCCCAAAATGAGGGTTTTAAACCCAATTTTTTAGTGAAACCCTTCATCTCCCTCATACATCTCACTCTACAAAACACTCTCCTCTCTCTCAAAACCTTCCAAACATTCAAAGAAGTAATGGGCATCCTCCAAATCCTTCAAGTTTCTCTCTTAAGTTTGGGATTCGTTGTGATTCTTCTTCATTTCCTTGACCTATATTCCCCCAAAAAAACCCTCGTTTCTCCATAAAGCATCACCAATCTATCAAAAGTCATGATTTTCAATCCAAGCTTGGAATTTGGAACAACTGCTAGAATGGGTAAGTCTTCACATCCATCTTTTGACATTTTTGAGTTGCTTTTGGGTTGGTTGTTGCCATTCTTTGCCCTAGGGGAATTTTTTATTGTGATGGCCCGCACTAAAAAAATGCACCCTAGCTCACCACCTCCTTTAGGAATTGGGTCCCCCAAAAAGGCTGAGGAGGCAAGCCCTAGTGGTGGCGATCAAAGGAAGAAAAGTAAGAATGACCTTTGCACAGAGAGCATTAAGGCCAAGAATGTGACGTGCGAGCAGCAAGTTAACAGTTCCACCATCGGGCCAGAAATGACGTGGTTCGAGTAATCGAGGGCTATGTCATTGAATTTTCGTTCCAGCCAGTAGAGGGGTATATGTTTCTCATTTTTTGGGAATTTTATCAGAGAGTGGGGTGGTGGATAAGGATTTATGCATATTAAAGATGAATGTGAGGGGGAAGGTGATGGAAGTCACCCCAGCAGTCATCGTTGAGGCATTACATTATCAGAGGCTTACTGCCAACACCCCTGTCTTTCCCTATAACACCCCAGGGAGGAAATCACTCCAAGAGTATGGGAGTCTGATGTATGAGGACCTGGCACAATTTAATGGAAAAATTCAAGTTGGGGCACTCAAGCATTCTTATAGGGTGATGAATAAAGTTCTCCATTACAACCTCTTACCTCGAGGTGCAGAGAAGACACTAGGGGAGGAGAAACTGGACCTCCTCTATGCTTTCATGGCTGGCACCCAGATGGACATTGCTTTCTTGATTTGGGAGGTGATGAAGGACTATGCCTAGGCTTCGAAGTCATCGACAAACCTTCCTTACGCCCACCTTGTCACAATTTTTTTGCCACAATAAGGTTAAGGGCATCCCCACTGATGTGACACTTTCAACGGAGTTCAGCCCCATAGGCATGCAAAACAGCATGAAGATGATGGTCATGACAAGAAGGTCCGCATAGAGAGAAGAAAGAGTTAGGCCATCTTGAGCTGAGCCACCTAAAGCTGGACCATCAACAGCCAGGCCATCCACTGCTGCCCACCTCCAAAGGTCTCTCAGCTCCTTGATGCAATTGAGTGGAGGTTGAATGACTTTGGGGGGACTATTCAACTGTTGAAGCTGATAGTCACCAAGAACTTTGAGAGAACTTTCCCAGGAGTGCCTCTCCTTAAGGTGCCACCACCCCCCACCGCACTAGAG
The DNA here is from genome assembly GCA_023539305.1 of Ilex asprella. Taxonomy (NCBI): domain Eukaryota; kingdom Viridiplantae; phylum Streptophyta; class Magnoliopsida; order Aquifoliales; family Aquifoliaceae; genus Ilex; species Ilex asprella. The sequence continues at coordinate 5,260,774 of CM042201.1, read as the reverse complement.
TTCCCATCATTAGTTTTGGGGACTAGTGTTGGTGTAACACCCCACATTTTCTTTTATATCTATATATAAATATATAGAAACTACTTGTGGTAAAAGAGTGGATATGTGTAGTGATGTGTGTTTTAATTCGATAGGTTGGAAAAGTAAAAATTTAGAATGTCAGTAGAAATCATAGTTAAAGCTAGTTTAGCTAGTGAATGAGTGACATGAATTGTAAAAGAACTTCAAACAACTATGTTTGGAGTACAAATGTATGTTGTGAAAGTTTGGGTTGGTTTTGGAAAGGTTTAGGATGGATTGAAAATGACAAACGGAGGAAAAAGGCAAAACTGGGCAAAACCCTACCGGTACAGCCTATCGGTAGAGTATTGTACCGGTACAGTCTACCGGTACACTTTGGTCTAGAGAGTTCGAGCTACCGGTACAGCCTACCGGTAGAGTATTGTATCAGTACAGTCTACCGGTAGAGCCGAAAGAATTCTGAAACTTAAGTATCGCGATCTTGGTCCGATTTTAGCCTTTTAAATACCCAAGGTCGCCTATTTTGACTCCATTTCAGCACTCCAACCTTAGAAACCCTTAGAAGGAAAGAAAGGAAGATAAGAGAGGAAGGAAGGAAGAGAGAAACAAGAGCTTAAAGGTGATAGTCAAGATCAAGACCTAGCCTCCAAGAGCAAGGTAGGGGATTTTCTCTCATTCTCTCACATTGAGACTAGGGCTTGTATATATATATATATATGTATGTCTTTCACTCTCTCTCACCTATGTATGATATGTAATACATGAATCTTATTCTAGTTGTAATAAAGGCTATGTTTGAAAAAATATGAAAGGTGAGTAACCACCAAAGTTCTATTTTTACCTTCAAAAACCCTAGTTATCAAGAAAAAGGGGTTCTCTCCTAATTCATTCTTTGTCTTTGATTTCAAAACTTAAGTGTCGAATATTGTACAACAAAATGATATAGATTATGATCTCTTGCATATTTTCTTGGATTATTCGATTGTATGACACATGCGAGAAAAATTGAGAATTTTACTATATTTGAGAAATTGTTGTTAATTGAACACATTCTTGGTTTCCTCATTGTATGGTTGTTGTGATGGACTTGGATTACCTTCGAGAGATGCCGTAGAGTGTTAGAGGTTAGTCTACCCCAGTGGGGGTGAGATGGTTTTCTAGCACTTGTAGTGGGTTGTCATTTGGTAATGGTACTATAGTTCAC
>CM042201.1:5236843-5255426 GCA_023539305.1 Ilex asprella | reverse complement strand
GTGAGGACGCTGAGTCCGAGGACGAGGATGAGAATTAGAGAGAGTCAAATTTTGTTTTTGTTGCTTTTGTTGGTTGTATATATTGGAGGATAGTGGTTTAAAAATTCTTTTATTCAATTTTATTCTTTGAATAGTCTCATTATACTTGTTTTAATCGATACTAGTTTTGTGAATAATTTCTTGAATCTGAATTATTTGCATGGGATAGTGTGTTACCAAGAACTCTTGAGATGTGATTTTAGGTCATCTTTGATATTATTCGAGCTTTAGACTTATTCATTGTATAATTTGTTATCCCTAGAAGCCGTAATCGAGTCTTTGCGATTGAAATATTGTTTGTTATACCACACATACCAAGACTAAAATATGATACAATATACTTTACCCTTGATTATCCCAAGATTGAGCCTCCATTGTTTGTGAAATAGGGAGTGTTGTGATTGAGAAATATTATTAGAAAGGTGAAAAGTTATGCATATTTGTGAATATTTTCTAGTTTGTTAATTGAAAAAAAAAATGTTCAGCTAATAAAAAAAGAAAATAAAAAGAGAAATGTTGGAAAAAAAATGAAAGGCAAAATGTCTAGCATTGAAAAAAGAGAAAAAAAATTAGCAAGTATTTGTTTAAAAGAAAAAAAAAATATGAGCAAATGTTATGGATTGTGCTTCTAAAGAGTGATGGGTGAAAGGTGATGAGTATAGAATATTGCATATCATGTATCTCTTTTGCACCCATATTACTTGTTTTGTTGTGAAAATTGGGGGAAATGATTTGAAATTCATAATTAATGAAGATTTGTGTTATTGAAGGTAAAGAGCATGTAAGGTCATGTATAAAGCATCACATCAAGTGTTCAAAGGTAATGGGAAAGAAAGGATTTCTTCACGGCTGGCTCGGAACCTCAAGGAACCAAGGAAATCCCAAAGCAGGACAAAACCTACCGGTAGAAGTCATTCAAAACCTACGGGTAGAAGATTCAAAACCTAACGTAGAAAATGCTACAAGAATTCTTCTACATTAGCCATGCAAAAAAACTACCCGTAGAAAATCTTACTAGAAAAAACCTACCGGCATGTTTTCTTACGTTCTACCGGTAGGTTTTGCCCAGACACTACTCACATGACTCCACCTACTCCAGAGGCCCACCTCTTATCCTCTAAGCTATACCCTGACATGTTTGACACCCTATGATGCTCTCCTAACCCCTAAAGTCAAATTTAAAGTAAGAGAGAGGAGAAAAGTAACAGAGAAAAAAAGGCTGGTTGGTGAAGCATGGGAAGACCATCCTTTGACTGAACTTGCTTGTGGAAGTGTCCAACCTCTCCCTAATAATTTCAGTACAATTCACACATGCTAACGGGGAGGGTATGGATGAAAATGAGGAGTATTACACTATTATTTCACATTTTACATGCTTTTAGAGAGAGAAGATCCAAGGTTGAAGATAAAGTTTTAGATAGAGAAAGTTAGATTTTTTACATTTTTCACCATTTTCAATGTACTAAGCTTTATTTTACTTGTAATCCTTCCCTCTTTCACTCCAAACTCTTTTGTTCAAGTTGTAATCAAACTTAGCTAAGTGTTCTAGCATTTTTATTTCTACATTTGAGTATTTTGTCTTCAATCTATGTATTTTGGGCATGAATGAAGTTTCTCTTGTAGTTTAAACTTAACGATGCATCAATACAAGTTTCATGCTTCATTTTACTACCACGTCTCTTTACCTTATGTTGGTTCTTGCTTTTACTATGAGTAGCTAGACTTTTAGTTAGCTAATCCAAGGAAAATTTTCTCTTGGGTATGTGAAATCGACTCTCTTTCATTCTTCCTCATAGTTTAAAGTGTTTGGTTTGACTAGGTTGAGTGCGAACGTGATTGTAGGCTCTTGATACATCATAGACTTGTCACAAGGTATGATTTTGTCCAACAAAACCACATTAGTTTCTCACTTCCTACTAATCAATCAAACACCGAGATACCATTGGTTGAATGAATTGAGTCGATTTGGCATTCCCATTGGAATGTCCTCTATGAATTAGTCAACCTTGCGTTCTTACGTTTTCCTAAAAACACAACTTACCAAAACACAATTCACAAGATTTTTCAATTTTTATTTCTTTACAAATCACCTTTCAAAGCATTTGACTTTTTCTTTCATGAGGAGACGACCTTGGAATACCCATTCCAAGTAAAACACCATATTGCAAGTCTCTCTACGCTTGAGGAGCACTTTGGCGCACACACACACACACACGCATTTTTGTTTACATGTGTGATTTTCCATATTTCTTGCATTTGAACCCGAGGGAGAGTGACATTCACCAACTCATATAAGCCATATACACAGAATCTGGGCTCATGTTTGGAGATTAGATAAAACCATTCAAGTATTTTTAGTGTCGTTGTCGGGGAAGGCTAAGCGTCGAATTCAAAGGTAATTTGGTGACAACGGAGGCAAGTCCCGTGATTTTCATCATGGGCTACGGTACGTTGCTCATTTTGTACATATTAGTGTATACTCTTTTTTCAATTGTAAGTAGTGTTTTTGTATGTGAGGATGTGATAATCAAAGTAGACTAGTGAGACGTGTCCTAGGACCAAATATGAATATATACAAAGACCCACCAGAGGATGTCATAGACAACTTTGGGGATGATGGTGCCAATAATCCTAGGGAAAGGGGAATGCAAAAGCCCCGTGTGACAAACCCCCAAATTCAATTCCCCCCTCCGAGAAATGAAGGAAATAATCTCCCAATTGATCCCCTGAAGAGGCCAATGAGGGATTATCTCCAACCAACTTGAACCACCCCCTCATGCATACTTCTACCCTTGCATGTGCATGACTTCCTTGTTAAACTGGGCATGTTGCAATTATTTCCTCAATTTCACAAAGTGGAACGAAAAAATTCTACCTTGACATTAAGGAATTTGAGAAAATAGTTGGAACATTCATTACAAATCATGCCATGGAAGACATGACACGCATGAAATTATTTCCCTTCTTCCTCAAGGACAAAGTTAAAACTTGATTGAACTCGTTGAAACCGCATTCGATAAGCTCTTGGGCACAAATGCTTTTCTGTTTTTTTAAACAAATTTTTTCAGGTGCCCAAGACAATTGCTCTTAAGAAACAAATTCAAAATTTTTCAGAAAAATTAAATGAACAGTTCTATCAATGTTGGAATAGATACAAGGACTTGTTACACTCCATTCGACATCATGGATTGAAATCATGGCAATTGGTGAGTTTCTTCTGTGAAGGAATCACACCAGGTCATCGACAATTCATCGACATGATGTGAAACGGAGAGTTTCTAAGTAAGGATCCCAATGAGTAACACATTGGCAGAAAATGCCCAATCTTGGGATATCACGGATCCCACCGATGTGTCAATGTCCTCTTCGGGTAGTCAACCAAGTGGAGGGGGATGTATAACTTGTGGGACCAAGAATACTTGCTTCCTAGAATAACAAAATTGTTCGGCAAGGTGGAGAGTCTAGAGGTAAATTGGAGGCAAGAGGTGTCAAATATCACAAAGGCCGAGGAGTCTTGCTCTACATGTGAAAGTGTTGAGCATTCCATTTGGTCGTGGAGTGATATTATTTACACCATTTTCATCAGCTACACAAATCCACCTTTCTAGTACTCTTGATCCAGGACAAAAAATTGGGTAATGACCTTATATATTGCTGCATGGTTTTCAATATTCAAGATGTTGCAAACATTCCCTCCAACTAACTAACAACTATGTTCGGGAGGAATGGATAACAATTTAGTTAAAAGATTGGAAAAGACAAACTACGGAGGAAAACCAAACACAAACTACACAACTCATTTAATTAAAAGTGACTCCAGACAACAACAAAATCAAGAGTGTTTGACCACGTACCTTTTTCGGCACAGCAACAGTCCAACACGGAAGATAGCATAACATTTTAGCACAGAGAAGGAAAACTAAGGCACAAAATCTTAAATCGAGTCCCTCATTAAGCATGCTAAGAACACTAATTACTCACCTGGTGAGTGAATTTAGTTGCAATTGTTCAAGACTCCCCCAAAAACCCAAAAATCGAACAACACAACCAACAACTACACAACTTCAATACATAATGTCATTCAAGCATTAAATCAAGCAATTGGTATGCCATTGGAGCAAGCAGATTGTTAATAGAACTCCCATTTGACTAATCCCGATAGAATCAAAATGGTACTTTGTACAACGTTTTTTCAACAAAATGTGATTTGGGGCTATGGTCGAAATTCTTGTGCTTCGTGAATGACGACAATATGTGTGTGTGTGTGTGTGTGTGTGTGTGTGTGTGTGTGTGTGTACAAGTATCATTAAGACAAGATTGAGGTAGTGGGAATTGGGAGAGTTTTTACAAATTTTACTGCTCAAATTTTTAGTGCATAATTGAGAGTGAAATATGTGTGATTGATGCTCAAGGATCACTTGGATTAAGTAAGTTGGTGAACATAGCATTAGCACTTTTCTAAGTAGATAGAACACTGACTGGGTCTTCACGTGCAATGCTCAGAATTTAAACCTAGGGCTCACAGGTTCTAAGGTTGGGGCCCAGATGCGGCTTTGGATCTTCACTTGTCTTCTTTGCTCCTAATCGAATCTTATGCAACTTTGGGTCTTCACGTCAAGCAGGGCTTAGACTATTATAGATTTTTTGTCAGGAAAACTATAATTTCAGTTAACTAGAAAAATATTGATTACAATCGAAATTATAAAAAAAAAAAAATCATCAATTTTATGGGTGGATAGCTAATCCAACTCAAGGCTAATGAGTTAAATAAAACAGAGGCTGCAAACTCAGTGAATTGTCTTGTTAAAGACTCTTATCTTATATAAAAACCTTAATGAACTTTGAAATCTACCTAATGTCTTCAACAAAGGCATCAATTACCCAAGGGGGTACTCCTGTCCAGCTGAGCTTAACTACTTCCATGTTATTGCTCTCAAATAGGGGTGATAGTCGAGCCAAGCTTGACGAGCATTACCATGCTCAGGCTCGGCTTGACAGTTTAGGAAGATGTTCAAGCTCGGCTTGAGCTTGAACATCAATCTTTTTTTTTAGCTCGAGCTCGGCTTGTTTAAGCTTGTTTTCTGTTAACAAGCTCGAATCCGAACTCAAGCTCGTACAAAGCTTGACCTAAGAAATTGAATTCAGGCTTGCGAACATGCTTGAATTTTAACAAAATTCAACACCACTTAATACAGCATAACAAATTCATAATCAACTTTTCCGTGAACATAACCCAACACACAACATGCACATGCACTGATGCACATCACCAACTAGAACAATTGTCCATAAAACAACCAAATTAAACAATCAGCCACATGATGAAACTGACCACAAAAATCAGTTTCAAAAGAGCATACAAATTGTCAAGTGCCAAGTGCCAACAAATAAATTAAAAAAGAAGTTGTCAAGTGCAAAATACAAAAAAAAAAAAAAAAACATGTTTCACAAAAAAATAGCCAAGTGCCCTCCTAGTAGAGCCTACAATGAAAAAACCATAACCAAGAATTAGTATTTGATACCTTTAAAAAAATGATTCAAAAACTGTTTTCCTCAAGGCTATCTCCATCCATAAACTCATTCTCTTCAACAACCTGTAAATAAGACACCAACAAGGCAACAATGAAATTCATAGTGACTTAAACAAAATGAAACACAATCATAACGCTCATCAATCTCCGATACAGATCAATCATAAAATGAAACAAGTGAAGTAATGAAACACAACAATCATATTCGATCTCTGGATTCTAAAATCATAACGCAATCAATCTCCGATACAGATCAAACCTTCAACTGTCTCGGGCTTCAAGGAGCTTCGATATTGATCAAGAACTCTACCTCCGGCACTAAAAGCCAACTCCGAAGCAAGTGAAGTAATGGGAATAGATAGTATGTCCCGTGCCATCTTTGACAAATTTCTAAACTTAAGAGTGTTTGCTTTCCTCAAATTCAAGGCATCAAAATCCTCAATGTCATTTTCATCACGAATGTAAATGCCTTCTTCCAAATAAATTTCCAACTCCGACTTGTATGGTTGAACAATGTCTAACTGTTTGGCCCATAGATCAAATTCATTCACACGCTTTGTCTTTCCCTTGACATTGTTAGTGCCACCAACATTTCAACTTTCAGACGAAGTCTTTGGTTGTTGTACATCTTTAGACACATAATCCTTATAGAGATCATACAAGGAATTACGAACAACATCTATATAATGCATTACTTCATCCGATGAATAAATTTTGGAAAAACAAAACTCAACAAGTCTCATTTTATATCTAGGATCTAGGACCACTGCAATTGCCATCAACAAGTTACAATCTCCCCAACACTTGTCAAACTTTTCACTCATTCTAGTAGTCATACGACTCATGTAGTCCCTACTATCGAATTCATACTCATTCAAAATCTTTCTGATTTTCCAAATTTCACAAAGAAATAAATTTGAAGTTGGGTAAGAGGAACAAGAGAATATATATGTTGCATCATTAAATATTTCTAAAAACTTGCATACCTCTTCAGCTCTTGACCAATCATCCTCAGTTGGCAACCATCGATAGTTGCTATCGCTTTCTTTGTACCTTGGAAACACTTCTTTAAACATAAATGATGATTCTAACATTTCATATGTTGAGTTCCACCGAGTAGGCACATCAAGAATCAATCTCCTAGTTGTTGGCAATTGCAATTGTTTTACAATATCATTGAATTTATCAAGTCTCAAAGGAGACATCTTCAAGTATTTCACACTCTTACGTATGTTTTCAATTACATCTCTTATCTCACCCAAGCCATCTTGTACCATTAGATTCAAAACATGTGTACAACACCGAACATGAAATATTCTACCATTGAAATAAAGACAGAAAAATTATCTTTCAAATTTCTCACTGCTACATCATTTAAGGATGAATTGTCTAGAGTAATGGTAGACACCTTATCCTCAATCCCCAAATCAGTTAGACACTTGTAAATACAATCAGCAATCACAAAACCTGTGTGTGGAGGTGCCAAGCAACAAAAATTCAAGATACGTTTTTGTAACTTCCAGTCTGCGTCTAAAAAGTGTGCGGTAAGGCACATGTACCCGATTGTTTGATTGGAGGTCCATAAATCTGTCGTCAAGCTAATTCAATCAACAGTAGAAAACATTGTCTTCAATTTCATTTTCTCATTTGCATATATTTTCAAGCAATCATTTTTTATGGTGAGGCGTTTAACTGGCTCAAAACGTGGGTTAAGAGATTTAAGAAGCATCACAAACAGTTCATGTTCAACCATCCTAAAAGGATACTCATGCACTATTATCATTTTAGCTAAAATTTCTCTTACCTTCTCCTTGTCAAACTTATAAGTTGTCAGCCCACCAGTTACAGTTACAGATCCATCAGAAGCAGTTGATGAGAGAGAAAATAATTGTTGAGTGAGTCCTTTCTTTTCACCAGAAATAGAAGCTTGATGAATTGTACAAGTCAATAAGTGCCGTTTCAGATGAGTTGTGGGAGCCCCTCGACCCAAAGAAAGAGTTGTTTTACAATGGTTACACTTGACCTTTCTTATTCCATTTTCATATATTGTCTCCAACTCATCCCAAACTTTCGAGGTTTTCTTCCTGAATTTTTTTTGGAGTGGTTCATTTTCAGAAGGCCCTTCGATCGTAGCAACATCATTAACAATAGCTTCTCGATCTCCACCAACATTTTTAGTACTAGGGGGCCCAAAATCAGAAGCCATCTGACCAAAACAAAGATGAAGTTAGAGATAAAATAGCATACAATGATGAACACAACACATAAATTCTTGGTTTAGCATAAAATAGACCAATCATTTCACAACAACTTCACACAGCATGTTCATGATTGGTCTTGGTTTAGCATTAGCTGCTGAGTAAGTTACCTGGGCAAAAGTCCCTCAAATGGTTGTTGAGGAAGATGTATCCACTTACTAATTTTTTAAGAAAATTAAAAAATTTCGGACCAGGTTGTGCCCCTTTCTTTATAATTGCTCTCTTACACAGGTTGTGCCATTTTCCCAAATCAACACCCCCCCCAAAAAAACAATAAAAAAAACTCCAAAAATAATCAAAAATAGCTGAATCATATATTATGTTTCGTTACAGCAAATATCAATTTCAAAGAGGTACACATGCTCATTGAAGTGTTTAGTGTATTTTATTAAGCATAAAAAACTCTTCCAAAAGCTTCAATCAAATGCCAAAAAAATGATGACAATGATTTTTTAAACATGTAATAAAATTTTACATGGAAAATTATCGTCAGGTATACAAAGTTCTAAATTGAAATAAACAGCATATATATATATCTTTTAGAATACCAAATAGAGCCTCATCGGTAAAATTCATGCAAACAAAGGGCACACGAATGAATGAAGAAAACCCAATTCCTCCCCTTCTAGTTCAACAAGAAATTAAAAGCTTTCTTGTCTCCTGTAAAGAAATATTCTGAATTAATCCAACCGTGTTTCACAAAATCAAATTCAGTTTTTTTTTCCAACAAGCTTATAAAGATCAAATTACCCCCAAGTTTTTTTTTTATTCCAAATCCATGAATTTTTGTATCTATGCTCTCTTTTTCCTTAGTTTTTAACTTTTTTCTCAATAAATTGCATAGCCCAGTTCATGCTGCTAAACAATAACATGGATATAGAAAGATATTTTCCATCAAGAAAAACTTTAAATCTCGGGGCCAAATTAGGCATGATGCCATTGAATGGCATGAGAAGCTCACAAAAACCATAAACAGGATTGATTCAACCACATCTAATAGGCCCCAAAAACCATAAACAGGATTGATTCACAAAGAACATTAAATTTATGCAAAAAGATATAATATCAGTGATTCTTATAAACGCAACTAACATCCGTGATTGTATCCTTCACCGATAGTGGTAGACGAAAGGAAAGATGGAGATCGAAATGAGGCTTCAAAGTACCTAGAGTAGCAGACGAAAGATCGAGATGAGGCCCTTCACCGATAGTGGCAGACGAAAGGAAAGATGGAGATCGAGATGTTGAGTGGAGACGGCGCCTTTTCAGACGAAAGAGACGAAATGTGTTTGGCTTTTGGCTTGGGTGTATTTGGGATTTAGGGTTAGATAGGATAATATATTATTTGTCCTCACCGTTAGATCTATTTAGAATGAGTGGTTATAATTGGACTACTAAAAATAATAGTAAAACTAGGTAAAAATTATCAAGCTCAATCAACCCCTTCAAGCTGCTTGAGCTTGAGCTCGAGCTCGAGCTCGGCTCGTTTATAAACAAGCCTAAAAATAATGTTCATATTTGTCTTGTTTATTATATTCAAACGAGCTCGAACAAGCCGAGCGCGAGCCGAACTCGAGTAACTCAGTTCGATTAACAGCCCTACTCTCAAACTTTTACAGATGAATCTATATTTTGGGGTTGAAATTCGATACTTACGAGAAGATAAGAGAAAATAAAATAAAAGGAAGATAGAATGAGAGGAGGAGGGCTGAGGGTCCTCTATTGTTGAAAAATTAACAGCAGAGAAGTCGAACCTATAGAGCAGAGGCAAGTGAAATAATTGCATGAGATGAATATACCTGAGATCTATAAGTTCGTTGTAAAAATCGTGTATAGAAAATAAAATCTTTAACCCTGACTTTTTATTTTAAAAAACATAGTTGCCAAACACACTTCAAACGATGTTACTATTTATTTTAAAAAATTGTTCTTTAACCACTTCTCTTTAGAAAACAATCTCTTTAATCTCGACTTTATTAAAAAGTAAGGTCTCTAACCACGTTTTTCATTGCTATAAAAAATTTCTTTGAAATCCTAATTATCGAGAAAAAGTAAATGAAGGCAAGATTGATAATTTTAAAAAACACAACTTTAGTAAATAAGTTAAAAAATGTCGTAGATTAACAATTTTATTTGCAAAATGCCGTGGACGGATAATTGACTCTAGTGAAATAGAACCCAATCCTCTCAATTTCAATTTAGTCATTCATCATTGAATTCAACAGAGTCCCCTAATAGGCCTTTATGGGTCCAGTGACACCGGTCATGCTAAGTGAATGAATGGGTAGAGAAGGCACCTGAGTTTGTAACATGTCATCTCCCTTCTTATATTCTGAATCAATAAAATTTTTCTTGTTTCAAACAGAAGCGTGTGTATACAATTCTATATGCATCCAAGTCCACGGGCCTAGCTCTATTCATGGATCCATCGTTGCAACATGATGATCTTTATTATTTACCTCATCTTTAAGGTTTTGGTTATTAGTTTAACCAAACATTGCCTATCCATTATTTTCGGAAGAATCAATGAGCACCTATTGATAGTGGTGAATTTTTTAGAATGTGGATTCTCTTAAGAGTATTGGATCATCGAAAAACAGATTAATTCCTATCCCGGGCCAGACCAATGATGAGGGTGAAGAACGCACTCTTTGGGACCAGGGACGATGACAAATGACAAATGACAAATGAAAAATGTAAGAAAAATCGGATGGAAAATATTCACTTACATAGCAGTAATAGAGTGAATGAACAATCAAGCATGAAACTAAAGAACATCAATTCCATGATAGAAATTCCATTCAATCTCGCTTAACTGAACATATTTTTTAGCATATGTTATCATAATAGCAATTTTGCAAACATTTTTTCATGCCTATTACCTTTATTGTGTTGGCCGCAGAAGAAACAACACAAATTCTATCCACAAGAAAATCATATTTCGGCTAACTATTAGCCTTCAGCAGCAAAGATTGAACAGCTGCAACAAATGAAGTAACAACTAAGGATCAGGCACTTGTACAAGCTTTTGTTTCAAGTAGAATGAAGCTCCAGTAAACCAAGTAGTCAGGTCTCCATGTGTGGTCTCAAGAAAATTCAGAATCACAAAACTTTATATAGTAACTATAATATCCACACAATATAACTCACATGAATGCCTTCACAAACTTAAGCATTCTTGTGATTTCAAATAGATTTCTCGTTGAAAACATACAGACAGAACACCACAAAATGGGAGAAACAAAATAAAATATCCCAAAATTTTTAACACTTATCATATTGTCCTCAAAAATCCACGAACTTCAATAAGAAAATTGTGTAGATTCTTTCTGAACTTCTGGTAATTTGTGCGATCAAGTGTCGAAGAAAGGTGGTTTGAGCTTGTGAGAGACTGCAATGCATTTGTCAACCTTAATCTGAATGTTGGATTTGACTGCCTTTCTATTAACTCATTGCACAATCTCTGCAAAAAAAAAAACTAGTGTAAAATATCTCAAGAGGAAAAACAATTACTTACTCTAATTGTCATTGGAGAAAATTAGAAGTAGTACCTGGTAAAGACCCTGTTCACAAAGGATCAATGGAAGGAGAGCTTCTGCTGCAGTGCTGACTAGATCAGTGCTGGAAACACAAACAAAAAACATCATCAAAAGGTCATCAAGAGAGCAAGAAGTTGATGAGAACATAATTGGTATAACCAGGTTAAGAAAATGATTTCTTGAAGGGGCATCTTGATCATTGCAGAGGGAGTAAGCTTTGTCCTTCTATATGACTCATTTAACTGCTTTCACTTGTTTTGTTGTTCTTTCACAGAGTGTGGTGAACCTCGGCTAAAATTATTCAAGTTCAATATTAGCATTGCTTCTAACCTGCAATCCTCAAAGAGGAGAAATTTCATCAATGAACGAAGGAATTGGCTCAGAATGCCTTCTTGACAGTTTCCATCACGGTCCGTATAAACTGTAGCATGTGAACCTAACCCCGCTTTACCTGCACCCGTTTCCTTGTAGTGGTAGGAAGCAAGTGCTTTCAGAGATCTCAGACACATGTCAACAACTTCTATGTCCTGTATTATCGTGGGAACAAAAGAATACTAAGAAAATAAATCAGGAAAAAGCACAGCCACACATTTTAGACTTATTGTATGACAAAAGGTCGTCAACAATTCTCTTGTAATAAAATAAGTCATTGAATCACCATGCATAGGTGGCAACAGATCGAAATCAACAAGATGCAAAATCCCTCCAAGCACGTCCACCAACATACGTGTATATAAATCAACACCATGTAAACTAATACATGGCCCCAGATGGGTATTACATCAGATTGAGAGGGCAGTCATTTACCTGATGATGAAGACCATATTCAAGAGTTCCAATAACATGAGCAAAGGATTCACTACTTAATTGTGACACCATTTCAGGATAGACCTCCAGCAAATGTGATAGCAGTGAGAAGTACTGCCCATAGACATACAAAATATTAGCTGCCTGAAAACAATACTGGATTACGTAAATTCTGATGAAAAAGAAAGCTCACATCATGACAAAGCTTAGGGTATTTCAGCATCTCCAAAGTTATAAGAGGGTTAACCATGTGAAGACCCATATACACCACCTGCAAGACAATATGATAAGAGACCATCCACCGATGCTGGCGCAAAAGTACAACATCAAGATATACCTGAGAAATATTTGTGCCATGGGTCTCAAGGGAATCTGATGAGAAGTCAACCTGCAAATTTCATTTTTCATCGACTGGGCTATTGCAAAGGCTAATATTAGCAGAATAAATAAATAGAAAAAATTCATTGTGAAAAGAGAAGCTAAAAAAGTACCATATCCTTTGAACAGAGATTTGCAAGGAGTTGTAGAAGAGCTCGCAAATCCCTATATTTTTCAGTATCTGCCTCTGTCCGTAAGCTGCTTGAAAGGCTAACAGATATCTGAGAAGGCAATGAAATAACAGAAGTCAACCTTGGTAGAGTATCTTCCGGATGAGTAAAAATCATCTGCTTGTGCAAAAGTTCACCAACAACAACAGCTGGGGGAGAACTACAAGTAATTAAACACGGTTCGTTCTGACCATCCACAGAGAGACTCCTCTAAACACAAGGCAAAGGGCAATTCCTTTGTTGTAATTCCCATATCTGTAAAGAGTGTTTGTATCCTACGATTAGGACATGATTCACAATCTCAGACAAATTCTCGTTCCCATCTCAATATTGGAACCAAAAGGGAGGACCAATAACTTTAGAACATTAAATGTTGACACTGTAATTCCAAGAGGCTTTGCGAGATTATGATGCAATTGTTATTATATGTTCAACAACACAACAAACACCACATCAGTAATCAATGCTGATGGACCTATTTTCCTGACAAATAGCCTGCCGTTAAACAAAAAATAGAGCATAATGGAGGAACAAGATTTATGCAGTGCACTCCAAATAGTTGGGACAAGGATTAATCTAGTTGAGTCGAGTAGAAAAGGTTTAAAGTCGTCATCGAATATTAGACAAACCCCATACTATTTCACTCCAGTTCTTGCTCTGTGAAGTTTCAAGCAATTCAGGAAAAAATGTTGAATAGTTGTGCACCCATGGCTTAAAATTAGTTTCAAATGCTTTGGTCATATAAAGTGCAAGAACACCAGAATTGGTTAGGAACAAACAAAAAAAATGCTGTTACCTAGTTTGGCCTGTGTTAGCCGCCATAGGTAGGCCTGTCTATGGATTGGTTTTCATCCGCATTAGATTCATGTATTTGGTTGGATATGGAGAATTTTAAGCCAGTAATCCAGATCCAAGCCAAATCCGTTTGGGCCACTCCAATTGGATTTGAATACAGATATATAGAAATCCGATCCATTATTAATCTGATTCAAATAGAATGAAATAACAGTATGCATCAATATTGCATATGTTATATTTCTATGGAAGCATGACGAAAAAGGGTTAAAAACTCACAATATCATAGCATCATTTGACTCACTTTTTCTATTTCCATTTTCTTTTCCTCTTTTCTCCCATTTTCTGCCTTTCTTTTCCTCCTTTCACTAGCTCCCTATCCAGCTTCATGAACTGGCTCCCTAGGTCTTGACACATGCCTGCCAGTGCTCCTCTCTCTTTCTCTCTCTCTCCACCCAAAACTCATTCCCAACTGTATCCCAGGATCACTCTTTCGGGGTGTCATCCCTGTCCCACTCCTGTTCAGGAATCCCTCTCATTCCCCAGCCCCTCTCCTATGTCTCTCCTATCCATGGATCTGGTTTGTTCATGACAAGCAAGGTCATCAACTGCGGGTGAAGTTCAAGTTCATTGATGACCATGAAGGACTATCCCTTAGGTCAGATCTGATTTGTTGGTTTTCAATTTTCAGTTGAAATTGGTGGATTATTTGACGTCATTTTGATTTCATTTGGCTGAAATTATTGTTTGACTGATGGAATTGAACTGACATGATCTAAAAATGACTATTATTGGAATTTGTTGATTAACTTGTACTCGGACGAGGATTGAATTTTTCAAATCCAGAGAGTAATTGAATTGGATCGGGTTGAGTAAATTTTAATCAAGTTCGGATTAGGTTATAGAACAATTCCATCCACATCCAATCCGTTGATAGACCTACCTATATGTATTGAATGTAGTGGACAAGATACAAACCAAAACTTTGGCAAAATGACTATCCTTCGATTTGAACCCACAACCTGGTGGTTGTCAGCCCGCACATTTTATTAACCTTAGCAAATCAAGGATCAAAATATAATTTTGTTTTCACCAAAAAATTTGGGATTTTTTGAAATGTTTTGGAATGTCTCAACCAATGTTGTGCAAACAAAAAGTTCAATTTCTTTTTTTCCTGTTTCCATTTTGTTACCAAATTTCCAAAACTTGTCCCTTCTCAAACTAACTGAAATTATGCACAGAATGATGATGCCCAAATTGCAATAATGACAAAAATGTATAATAACACATGGGAAAACAACTCGAAATAAAGAAAATTTTAAACTATATAAACTTTTTGATAAAGAAATTTTTACAAAAAATAGTAATAGAAGCTTTTTTTTTTAAAAGGAAAGTAACAATAATAAAAGTTAAGTACAAAGAGTAAGATGATCTTGATTTTAAACTAGATACATGCATCTTGTGTATTATGTGATCAATGCATATTGCTTAAACTGATGCATAAATAGCCATTAGACCAGAAAAGTTAAATTTTACTTAGTTTTGGGTAACTAAGGAAGAACATATCCAGAAACCAAGGGTGGTTAAATGCCAATGTAAAGATAGATATATCGTTAGACAAGAAAAGATAGTACTAAAAATGAATATATTCATGAAACCATAGGAAGTACACTCAATAGGAGATAAATTACAAGAACATCAACTTGAGTTTGGACATGTTTATAGGAAACCTAGTATTGCACCACTGAAGAAAAAACACATATTGATGGTAATGTGAGATGTATAAGTGAGTCAAATTAATTTGGGGCAAGATAGTAAAAACTGATATGATAGCTCACAGCTTAATGGAAAATGCGTTTATTGATAGAGCGAAATAGAGAATCACGATTAATGTACCCAACTTCAAAGAGTTGGGGAAAAGGCTTTTTTTAGTTTGAGAAATGAACATGATTTAGAGCTATATGAAAATATATGATTGCAAAAACCAGGAGAGAGCTTGTGGAATATTAAACGAGAGAGAACTTAAAAAATTTTACATGAGAATAGAGTATGAAATTTCAAGTCTAAATTATAGTCATATGACTGAGTATAGAATAATATTAGTTGACGTATTTGTGAGTAAAAAGGTATACTCAAACTAAGAGTGAGCCTTGTATATATATATAATCAAATAATAGTACAAAGTGACCTAAACATCCTTGTGGTCTAGGCAAAATATAAAAGTTATAGTAAGGATAAAAAAGGAAAAAAAAACCCTAATAAACTAGACAATACTCCAACAATATTTATTAGATCCTCTTTTAAATTTTCTTTTAAAATTCTATACCTAAATTTTGATTGCTTAAAATCACAAGAAATCACTATTGTCATCTTCAGAGTTGAAATAATCTAACAAATGATGGGCAGAAAACCAGCAACTTCTTGAAGTGAGGCTCCAAATACTGTTAGCAACTTAGTAGGGGAAACAAGCACATTGTAATTCGTTGCCTTTAACTGCCAACATATTACCTTGAGTATGAACCTTGAAAATAAGTCATGCAAATTCCCTTTACAATTTCCACTGGGCCAAATTCTAAGCTGCTTTACAATGGATGCCTTTTTCAGGAGTTATTTAACAGGATATTAATTATTTTATTTCTCTTTTGACCAGAAATTTTGAATTATATATGCGAAGGCATTAAGATTGATAAATTTACCTTGCCGATATTGTGGGAGGAATAAAGCTGAAGCAGACGCATGCAGAAGTCGACTACCACTGAAGTTTCATGAGCCTCTAGGTAGATAATTTGTCCATCCACCCAATCACCAACAAATCTCAGCAAAAGATAGACAACTGCAGACTAAACAACAGGTAAGGATCAGCATGTGTAAATAAAGAAGCCCAGGTTTCAACATTACGCAGATTGTTAAGGAGTCGATCAAAGTTAGGATGTTGAAAAAGGTTATTGAAGTCATTATACGTAAACTGCTTTTAAATCAGAGTGATGGTGGACCCTACATATTTTATGGGGTAATAGTCACCAAGCAGAATTTCAAGCATCTTGTTCAACAACACAACTACTTGTGCAGTAAAATGCAAAAAACAAAAACATAGATATGCATAAAGAAGCAAACCAACGGAATTTTGATCCTTGCTCTTGTGAATACATTAAAAGGAATCATATAATAAATGCAACGGAATTTTAAAAAATAAAATTGATTCCTCATTCCAAGATTTACTCATGTCTAATACAAACTGAGAAACCTTAGATCTATAGAGAAGATTAAAGGTTACCTCTTGAAGCATGCCTTTAACGATTTTCAAGCATTCTCAAAAACTTTGAATGTTCAAATTTGAATTTTATCTTTTACCCCAAGCCTCACAAACGTTTAGTCTCTATTGGCATCCACATGAATTGATAGACTTGAAAGTTCTACCTCAATCATTGAAAAAGAATTAGGGGTGATTCTTTTTGTGCTAGCAAGATAGTTGTTATCTCATATATCCACCTCTTGCATGAAAGTATTTATAAAGTCTTAAAAGATTCTAATCTTAGTTTGGGTCTAATTGTAATTATCTCATAATTACATATAACTCTTTTATTAACTATTAATTATGATAAAGTTCATAATTAAGTTTTCACCTTAATTGATTTTCTCTCTTTTATCTTTTAGTTTTCAATCAATTCTATTGTATGTGATCCTATAGGTTCAAGTATACATGATTGTATGCATTCGATACTAACTACAAGTGACATTTCAAATTAGAACTCTTTCTAATTTAGCTTGAATTATAACTTTTCGAATTCTCCCTTTATGAAAAACAATTAACATGTTTATATTAATTTCACTCTTCAGTCTTCTACTAATCATAAGCGACATCGAACAACATATCATGATCAATCTCCAGATAGCACGAAGTAGGTCAAGAATCCATTCAGTCTACAATTACCAAGTAATTCAATCATTCTATCACACAATGCCCCAATTGAATTATTAAGGTATGAAATTACTGTCAAATCTCTAACTCAAGCTTATGTGTTTGATCTTAGGACTATGGCTCCTAAATATCAATTAGAAACTCTTTTTCTAACTGTCATTCTACCTTAGCCAACGACTCCTTGAGTCATATTCTAGAAAATCACATAGGACATTCTCCTTTTATTTACTAAGGGTGATAGATTCCATATTGTACACTCATAAGTCTCCATGCATATCTAACTATGCCCAACAATACATGCCCAAGCTACATAGTTGGTATATGAATATGTTATATAGTTAAAGCATAGAAATCTATGCATAAGACAACTGTGGTGTCTCAAGTCTAAAGATCAGTTGTACAACAGAAAGGGTCTGACATTAACGACAGAAAGGGTCTCTAGAGGTTTTCTACTAAATTTTTTATTATAGATTGTCTCGAATTGTTGCTTTGATACCACACATCAAATAGTGAAACCGGTATTAGGGTTTGAGAAAGAGAATGAGAAGAGAGAGAAGAATAATGTGTATGAACTGTGTTGCCCTACACTCTCACGTCGAATGATTTGGCCAGCCAAGATTGATTTATATGCTTAAGAAACCTCTCTACCTATTGCCAATTGGTTTTGGGATGGAGGATCTAACATGATTTCAGAGCTAGTAATTGAGTAGCAAATGGGTCAAGTCTTTTCACCATTTGAATTTCCTGATATGCATATTTATCCGTTTTTTGGTAGCCCTAAGGTAGTCCCAGTCCCACATGAGTGTGGGTTTAAAGGGAGCTTGTGTCGTACATTAAATGATTAGGGCTACCTAATGTTAGTGTACATGCTTAAGAGGCCTCCCCGGTCATTGCTAATTAATTTTGGGTTAGATGTTCAAATATGGTATCATATTAGAGCTAGACCTTGGGTAATTGGTGGCTACACTCTCGTCCATTTGAATTTCCAGTCTATTTATCTGTATATTTCAATTGTGTTCATTAGCCCAAGTGTAAATTCGGATTGCGCATGAGGGAGGGTTTGAAGAGAGCTATCCCACATCGATAAATTAAGTAGACCCAGGTTTGCTTATATAGTTAAGGACCACTCCACTCATTCTCAATTAGT
>CM042201.1:5213243-5231843 GCA_023539305.1 Ilex asprella | reverse complement strand
AAATAATATTATGTCATTAATATTAAAATTATTGTGTATACAATGATTAAAACACATAAATACTTAATTTTAGATATTTAACAAATAAGTTATAATTAATAAAATGACTTGCAATTATTTAATATGTAAATTTAACAAATAATAATAACATAAAAGAATAATTATAAAAAGAAAAAAAATAATAAAAGTACCAAATTAAATTAGTGGTAGTTATGTGTAGTTAAAAGTAAAAAATTATAATGCAGTGGGATATTAAATGTAATTGTTCATTAGTTATATAAAAATATATATATATAAAAGGTAGCACATGTGTTTCGACCTGTTTCGACTTGTTTCGACCGAAACGGCCCTGTTTCGACCGAAACGGCCCAACACGGTGACGTTTCGGCCGAAACTTTGAGATTTTGGAATTCAACCCATATTTCGTGTCAGTGTGTTGAAATTCCGAAACGTTTCGGACGTGTCGACACGACATTTTGATCCTTGAAGCAAACAATTCAAGAAAAACAAACCCAAATTCTAGATCGAAAAATAGAGTCGAAATTTTTGAAAAACATTCAAATTTTGAAAAACCCTATCCAATGGCCTCAAAGACAAAAACGAAACATACCATTGTAAAGCCCACGAAAAATCAAGCATAGTGGTGCTCTCCTGACTCCAGACTGATGACGTTAGCAATGACATCAGCCCTTGCTTGATGACATCAGGCCTAGCGTGATGATATCAGCCCTCGCTCAGACAGGCCTGTTGTGCTCTTCAAATTTTTTTTTTAAATATGCTAGGACCAAATGCTCTTATACCATGTTAACATTGTTCAAAGAGAAAGGAAAGAAAAGAGAAAGAATATATTATTCATAAAAGCAAGTTCGTAATACACAACCTTAACCTAAAAATACATAAAGTGAGTCTTATATAGTAGGGCAACACAGCATAAGAAAAATGCCTAAACTACCCTTAGTATTAATACTCTAACATAACATGAGATTTAGGTCATTTCGCGGCGTCACGAAATCGTATCGATCAATTCGGTGACGATAACTTAACAAGTCAAGATTGACTAGGATATAACTCGGATGACTCGGTCGAGTCATGCAAAACTCAGGGTATATGCATATCGTGTAATGATATCGTCTGAAAAGGTGTCTAGTCAGATACGACTCGGCCAACTCATATCAGTACCAGCCGATCCTTTAAGTCATACTCTTGGTGCACGTCCAGTTGATACTCTTATGGACTCTACAGTTAAAATAGATACTAAAAACGCTGAAGTTTTTGATGATATAAAACGCTATCGGATGTTAGTTGGTAAGTTGATTTATCTTACAATTGCACACCCTCATATTGCCTATGTTGTTGGTGTGGTTAGTCAGTTCATGTACGCTCCTCGTAAGCCTCATTGAGAAGCTTTCTATCACATTTTTTGGCATCTTAAAGGAGCACCAAGAAAAGAATTATTATATCATCCTTCATCATCCTTGATAGTTACTGGTTTCTTTGATGCTGATTGGGAGGTGTAATCATATCGATAGACGATCTACCTCAAGTTATTGTACATTTATTGGTGGTAATCTTTTGAAGCAAAGGGTGAATACCGAACCATGGCACAAACTATGTGTGAGATGTTATGGTTCTCCCTCTTTCAAGATATGTGTATTCATGTGCCCTGTCCTATAAAGATGCATTGTGATAACCAGAAAGCTATTTTCATTGCCAACAATCTAGCATTTCATGAGAGTGCAAAACACATCAAAGTGAATTGTCATTTTATTCGAGATCTGTTGATGTGTAAGGAGATTTTACACATTAAATATCAAATCATGTGATCAACTAGGTGACATCCTTACCAAATTATTGGCTTAATCTATTGTCAATAATCTTTACTCAAAGATGAGCATTTTTTATCTTTATGTCCCAACTTGTGGGAGAGTATTAAAGTTCTTATTTATTGTTAGTCATGTTGGGTAATACTATGATTTACTCATATGCTATAATCAGAGGGTGTAGAGCAAACATTAGCTCACACACATTTTTATCAATCCCTCTCTCTCTTCATTTCCTTTTCCCCCTCCTATATCTAAACCCTAATATTTGATTATTTGAATTTTAACTAACCTCAAAATGATTGACTATTCAATATGTTGTTTATTGAACAAGGCTCTCATATAGCATATCATTATTCTCGCATTTAGGGTTTTACTCATCTAGAGGTGAAAGCAGGAGGCTGATTTGAATATCTAATAACATGTAATGTATTTGATATTTTAGATGTGTTGTCCATTTTACTAAACAATGAAATTCAAATTATTTACTGGTCATTATCACAATGTACTGTAAAATAAGAAATATACAAATATAGTAATGTATTCACGTCTATTGTCTAATCCATATCCTACTTTTTAAAATTTAGTCATGTTGTGTCCGTATCATATGGTATCCATATCCCGTGTTCATATCCATGCTTCTTAAATAGGGACTAAAAGTATGTTATTTTTGTCATAAAATAGGAAAGGTACAAACTGTGATAACAGCACGTACAGATAGGAAATTTGCAGGCCCATTCACATATCTTGAAGCTAATATGCCATCAGCTGATATTGGCTAATTATAGCTCAACTCAGTAAAACAACCTTGAAACAAAACACAAATGTAAAGCCCCAGCCAAAGAATGATCAGGAAAACGGTATAGAGGACACCAAATACCAAAATATCCACTAGATCATGCTGCACCCGCCCCCCTGGCTCCCGCGGGGGGTAAGCTTAACAATAGTTATCTATTCAAATGGTAAGATGCTTCCGTAATAGTGTATTTGTCCTATATTTTTTTTATTTGTGTTAAAGGTTTGTCGCTGACTAGGAAGCACGGATACTCGATAGGGAGTCGTCGTGGCAGTGTCGGACACGTGTTCGACACGGATACGCGTGTCGACGGTCGGATACGTGTCCGACACTTGTAGAAGTATCTTAAACAGTGATTTTTTTATTTTTTGTTCGGATACGGCTCGGATACATAAAGGATACGGTCAGGACACGGCGGGGTATTTTTTATAATTTTAAAAACTTAAAGGGCCAAAACGAAAAAAAGGGGGGGTGTCATATGTATTTTGGCTTAAAAAGAAAAAATAAAAGGGGAAAGACACCACATCATTCGATCGACCGAGAGAGAGAGAGAGAAGAGAAAAGAGAAAGAGAACGATCGAGAGGAGCAAAGGAGGAGAAGAAGGAGAGGGAAGAGGAAGAGAGAGACTAACCTGCGACTGCTACTGCTCTTCGACTGCGACTGCTACTTCGACTCCAACAGCCGGTCGTTCTGCCAGGTTCGTCTTCTTGTGTTTTTTTTTTTTTCAGATCTGCTACTTACTGCTCCCTTACCTTTTCTGGTCTATGTGGACTCTAGAGTCTGGACTTTCAAAAAATTTGATTTGGTTAGGGTTTTAGGGTTTTCAAAATTTGAGAATTTTAGGAATTTTAATCTTCTTGCTGTGTTGCTTGCTGCCTTCGGGATTTTTTTTTGGTCTTGGTCATCTGTGTTGCTGCCTTATATGCTAGCGTGCTGCTACCTGCTAGTTCATCTGCATTGCTGCCCGTTGAATTTTTATTTTTTTTTGTGTTCGTCATCTGTGTTGCTGCCTAGTGCCTACTAATTTTCTGTCTGCTGGTTTTTTGTCTTCTGTGCTGCATACTGTTTTTTTTTTTTTTTTTTGGTCTTGGTCATATGTGCTGCTGTCTGTTGATTTTCTTTTGTGGTCTTGGTAAGTACTGCTGCCTGTTGAATTGAGGGAAGATGTGGAATTCCTTTTGTTTTTGTGTTCTTTTGTTAGCAAACTTGTGGACTATGGATGTATCTTTTTGAATCTTTGATCTATTTCAATTCAAGTAATATTTGCTATGTCTTGGTTGTTTGTTATTATTAATGTTGTTATATATAAAAAAATATATGTAATTATTTAATTAGCCGTGTCCTCGCCGTACCCGTATCCTATGTTTTGGGATTTTTCCGTATCGCCGTGTCCGTATCGTATCGGATACGACACCCGTGTCCGTATCCGTGCTTCTTAGGTCACTGATAAGGATGGACAAATATTAAACATTCTTGTCAGTAGAGACTAAGCTAGAGATGAAACCTGATTGGGGCTGAAGGTATAGTCGTATAGAGTAACATATAGTAGCTCTGTTTCACCAGTTTTTCTGTTCAATGCTGCGAGCATTACAATATTTGAGTCTATATTCATCAGGCCTACATTTTTTTACTCATCACCAAGATGAATACCATGTATTCAGCTCTTTGTGGTCTGAATTTAGGGAATTGACAATTGTACCAAATGTTGTCTGATTACAAGAATCTATATTCTCAAAAACTCAACCCAAGAATACCTTATTCTAAACATATCCTGGTTTAGCTGCATCAATACATTCTTTCCATTTCAGGTTCAATGTTTAAAATCGCAAAGACAGGTGTCTATAAACTGCAAACCTCTTTTCTTTGGGCTTGTACTTATGAAGTAAAACAATTTATTTGGTTCTAAAAAAAGCAAAATTAAGATAATATAAAAGGACAAATATCAAATAGGAGCAAACCCTTAATAGTTAAGCAATCACCGTTACGCTAAGTAACAAATGCATACAGTTGGTCTCATTTAAATTTAAACATAAAAGTTATACTACTGACCAAGGCAACAAGATGTGTACAAACATTCCTTCGTCGAACAAGTCCAGGAAGCAACTGGTAACAAGTAAGTGCCTGTCAAAAACAAACAAGAGTATTACACCTGCCAACAGTTTCCTTTATTGTGACAGCAACAGTAAACAAAATGTACAAACATTTTGAAGAATAAAGCAAGACACTTCGAAAATGTATTCGTGACATAGAAAAGACAACCACTTCAGCACTTAAACAATCTTTAGATCATCTTGGGGCCAAAGAATTAGAAAAGCTACTTAATAAAGTAATAATGACACTTTTGAGGTGTAAGTCAAAATTCAAATTATTTTATTTTGAAGGGAGAGACGAAGTACTCCATGCTAGTCTAACTTTACTTCATCTATTTTAGTCCATCCACTTTCTTCATGTTATTCAAAGCTGAGAGAGTTGTGCAAGGAAATATAAATCATGTAACATAGAGTTGTTTCGTTTACCCTCTGGAAAAAAAAAAACACAATTAGTTAAATCCCCCCTCCTTTATCTTTCATACTTACGCAGGCACATACAGACCAAAAAACTAACTAAACTGAACAAAGGTCTCATGATGTTTCCCTCAATTTCCCAACTTTGCAACCATTGTCAGGAATCAAAAATTGAAGGTTTCATGGTATAGAGTAGATTAAAGAGAATTACATGAGAGGATGGAAAGCATCTATTGCCATATCTACTAGTCTCAACTCTTAAATTTGGTTTTACAATTAGACAGATAACATGAGTATACCCCTAGAGAGGTACAATTATAACAACAATATAAAATGGAAAAATCATATTAATGCTTTACATAATAAAGTACAACAAGTTTTGAATTTTTCAAACAAATAGCGGTTAAGATTGTTTCGTGACCAATAAATGCATCATCCAATGGACGACGTTATCCCAAACTTTCTCTAACTATTAACGTTTCAGATCATCGCAAATTTTTTGATCCGATGCACTAAATTGACTTCTAATTTTTTTTCCCGCCCACTAAATTTCCAATTTGGACTCCTCTCAATCACACCCTCAATCATGCACGCTCTCTCTATCCACCTCTAATTTTTTTCCCAAGATCTTTCTTTCCATACGTGACCCTGTCTTCCACTCTTATTCTACCACAAATCTCTCGCCCCCAAATCTTCTCTCCCTTCGTTGATTCTCCTTTCTATATCACTCCTTCTGAGTCTTATCTCTCTCCTCCAAAATTGTCGCTCTCTGTATTCTCTCTCTCCTTCGCTCCCCTCACTTTCTCGCGACTATCTACCAAAGCCCCACCCTTATCCCCCATCTCTCCAGACCAAATGAAGTTGCAAAAGCTCCTTAGTCAACGAAGTTGACCAAGAATATATCATCATCGAATAAAGGGACATACTTGCGATAACAAAACAAACAAACTCAACTCTGCCTACAAGTGAGAGTAACTGTCCCGTCCATGAGGAGAGCATTAATTTAATTTTGTCAACAATAGGCTGCAAAAATCTCCATTTTGTTTTGCCTCCATTTGGTGCTCTGGCAAGGAGGTTTTGTGCAATATCTGCTTCACTGTGACTTGTTTGTGGGTTGTATTGTGTTATGTGTTCATGATTGTTGGATGGTTTTCTCTGTTGGGTGATACCAGGCTATGTTGCTAGTTCATGGATTTCTTTGTGTTTGATTCTACTGGGTGCCTCTTGAGTCAGATCTATGCTCCAACTGTGCATTGTCGGACTATTTGGACTTGGTTTGTTGGTTACTGTTTTTGGAATGTGGTTTGGGTATATGGGTGGTAAGTATTTCTTCACATGGCGACCTCGGAAGAGAGTAAAACTGTCTCTTTCGGTGACCTAGTTAGACAAATTATTGAGTCGATGATCAAGTTCAATAGATTACCTCTGTTAAACTAAATGGAAGCAATTATCACTCAGGATCTCATGCTATCAAGGTTTTCCAACGTGTAAAAAGGAAGGTTAAGTATTTGACCTAAAGTCCCCCTCGTGAGACCCTAAAGGATTCTGAAGATTGGTGAAGTGAGAATTCCTTAGTGATGACCTAGTTGTGGCTCAGCATAGAACCTTCCATAGCTTCTAATGTTCAATTGCTTGGCACGGCCAAGAAAATATGGGACTCATTCGAGGAAATTTACTCCAAGAACATAATGTGTCCAAGATTTATGAATAGTTTTGACCGAATGTTTAATCCAAGCGAGGTAACAAATCAGGTGTAAACATTATGGTATTTTGAAAGGGTTAGGAGATGAACTTCTATTTTATCAGCCACTGAGTACAGACCTAGAGATATAGCAAAAACAACGTGAAGAGTTTTTGATTACTTTAGTCTTGTCCAGTCTTAATTATGAATATAGGATGCTTAAAGATCAGAGTTTTGCTAGTGAGAAACTTTCAACTACTGCTAATATTTATTCACGTCTTCAGAGAGCCTCTGACTCGTAAAACTCCTCTATCCTTCCAAGAGTCACCTACTTTATTTTCTAAAGATGGAAGTCATGGCCGTGGTCGTAGAGGTAGTCATAATAGTGGTCGTAGTCGTTGTCATCCACCCCAAGTGGCAATCGTGGTGGTGGTAGAGGTAATGGTTATGGAGGTCATGGGGGTCATACTAGTCGTGGTAATCATTCCAAGTGGAAGTGTTTTTATTATGGAGCTACTGGCCATACTAAAGATTACTTTTCAGATAAATATGGAAAGCCAACCTATGCTAATCAGGTTTATAATAATTCGATTACTCTTGTATTTCAACCATTGTCTAATGGACATGTGACATCTACGTCTGACTCTAATGATGATCTCACTTCTCAGCTCAATTAGCCCATTGAATAGTTGTCTTCACTGTCGTTAGCAATTGCTAGTTTAACCGCTATAGGTAATGTTGCTCAAGTGGTAGCCCAATCAACTTTATTACTTTGGATTATTGATTCACGAGTCAGTGCCCACACGTCTGGTATTTTTTTCCTTATTCTCTAATTTACGTTTTCATAATTCTCGTATTGTGTTAGTTGATAGTTCTTTATACTAGTATGACAGATTGGTGATCTCCATTTTATCGAATCCATGTCCTTAGTATTTGGTTACTTGTTTCTCAGTTTCCTTTTAATCAGTTATTTGTAAGTAAGTTAACAATCTTTACAATGCTCATTGACCTTTTTTTCATCTTCTTGTGTTTTTTAAGACCTCTAGGCAAAGAGGGTGATTGGTTTGGGGCAAGAGCAACATAGACTTTGCTACTAGGATTTCAAGGTAGCAGTTCCTACATTGTGTACTACTGTGTCTCCCATCCAGTGACATTTTCGATTGGGTCACCCTTCACCACAAAAGTTTTGTAAATCATTCCTAATTTGAGTCCTTCTATTGCGTTAGAATGTGAGGCTTGACAATTAGGTAAACATTACGGTACTTCCTTTCCTACTAGTAGTATGAGTCGTTGGTCTTGTCCATTTTTTGTTGTTCGCCCAAACAATGAGGGTACTTCAAGAATAAATAAATAAATAAATCATATTTTTTGATATTTGTTGATGATTATTCTCAAATGACTCAATTATTTCTTATTAAGGATCGTTCCGAATTGCCTAAAACTTTTCTTACCTTCTACAATGAAATCTTTATACAATTTGATACACGTATTAAGATATTTCTTTCGAACAATACCCTTGCATATATGCAATCCTTTATGCATACATTTTGTGCTTATCGTAATATTATTCATCAGATTACATGTTCGCATACATCCCAGCAAAATGGTGTTGCATAACACAAACATTGTCATTTATTAGAAGTTGCTCGTACCATCATGTTTAACATGCATGTACCTAAACCTTATTGGGTAGATATTCTCACTGCAGTCTATCTTATTAATCAGATGTCTTCCCCCATCTCGAATACCAAATCTCCATTATCCTTGTTCTATCTTGATAGCTCCGACTTTAGTCTCATTTCTCGTGTCTTTGGTTGTGTTGCATTGGTACACATTTTTGTCCACGCTAGGATAAATTTTTCTCTCACTCGATTAAGTGTCTTTCTAAGCTACTCTAGTACTCAGAAAGGTTATCGTCATTATGACTCTGCCTCGCGTCGATATTATGTGAGTGGCGATGTCACCTTCTTATAGTCATCTTCTTCTTTTTTCTACCTCAGGAACTACTCTCTCCCTAAACTTAATCTCTACTAATCAGGAGGTGCTCATGTTGCCTCGTGTTCCTCATAGGGTCTCTTCTTCACCATCGCCTTATGACCCTCCATTATAGATTTACCATTGCTTCACATACAAAAAGGTTATTTCATATACTCCAACGCCCCGGCCACCACCTGATTCAACTAAGGTCCTTCCTCTTGAAATGCCTACTATATTACCTTCTTCTGATTTGCTTATTGCATTGCAAAAAGGTAATCGTACTTGTACTGAGCATCTCATCTTTAATCTTGTCTTTTTGCATCAGTTCTCCTCACCCTTTCGTTGTTTCGCATCAACTTTATCTTTGTTCCTAATTCTTTGAGACAGATATTAGCAACCCCTGGATGAAAATTAACTATGGATGAAAAAATTAAGCCTCTTCATGAAAATCATATTTAGAACCTTACTCCTCTTCCATTTGGGAAGCAACCTGTTAGTTGTCGTTGGGTTTATACTATGAAATATCATCCTGATGGCTTTGTTATGTGTTTGAAGGCACGACTGGTTGCTAAGAGCTACACTCAGACCTATTCTGTGGACTACTGTGAGAATTTCTCCCCAGTTGCTCGTCTTAACTCAGTTAGAGATCTTATTTTTGTTTCAGTCAGTTCTAATTGACCCTTGTATCAACTGGACATAAAAAATTCCTTCTTACAAAGAGATCTATAAAAGGAGGTCTATAAGATTCAACCTCCAAGTTATGTTGTTTCAGAACATGAGCAATTAGTGTGTCGTGTGAAGAAAACATTGTATTGACTCAGCTATTGCCCACTTCTAGGCTTATTTGGGAAAACAATTCATACCAAAGACTTATGCCTTCTTCGGTACCTTCTAGGGATTGAGGTTGCTCGATCAAAGGAAGATATCAATCCGTGTCAGTAGAAATATGTACTAGACTTATTATCTAAAACTGGTACTCACGGTGCAAGTCCAATTGATATGCCTATGGACTCTACAGTTAAGTTAGATCCTGAGAGTGGTAAAGTATTTGATGATATAGGATATTATCGAAGGTTAGTTGGTAAGCTAATTAACCTTACAGTTACACGTCCTGATATTGCATATGCTGCTGGCATAGTTAGTCAATTTATGCATGCTCCTCGTAAGTCTCATTAGGAGGCTGTATGTCATATTTTGTCATATGAACAGAATTTTGAGGAAAGGGTTGTTATATCATCCATAATTGTTGTTGGTTTTCTAGATACTAACTGGACAGGTAGTTATGGTGACAGAAGATCTACTTCTGGGTATTGTACATTTGATGGTGGTTGAATGTTCTAGTGTAGTGGTTGAGTATCGAGATATGACACACACTACTTGTGAGATGTTATGGGTCCACTCTATACTTCATGACATAGGATTTGATGTGACTTCCCCTATGCTGATGCATTGTGACAATCAAGCAACTATCTTCATCGCAAGTAATCTGGTATTTCATGAGCGTACCAAACACATTGAGGTGGATTGTCATTTTGTTAGAGATCTCTTAATGCAAAAAGAGATCATCACTCTATATATCAAGTTTGGTAATCAACTGAGTGATATTCTTATCAAAGCATTAGTTCGGTCTCCCTTCAATAGTATATGTTCCAAGCTGGGTATGTTTTGATTTTTATGCTCCAGCTTGAGGGAGAGTGTTAGAGTTCTTAGTTTATATATTAGATATAAGCTAATTAGTCTAGGGTAATATTGAAATTACCTCAATACTGCTCAGTTATAAATAAAGAGTGTAGGGCAACCTAGTCATACACTGAATATTCTCTCTCCTCTCCATTTCTTCTAGCCCTAACCCAAACACTAAAGTTACTATCTGAACTAATTAATTATCCTCACAAATCTGAATTTCATCAATTGGTACATTATTTCCAACTCTTGGGTAGGAAGATTGTTCCCTATAAGTTCATTATTGTCACTTACCACAACAACTTCATCCTCCTCAACCAAGTCACACCACTTTTTTGGCGAAGGAGTAGAGGAAACTGCTAATGTAGGTGTCTCAAAAGAATGAATGTTTTTCAGATTAGCCAACAAGCGAATTGAAGTATTCGGAACCTCTTCGTCTGCAGCTGAAGAGGCAACCTTCCCATCTTCATTGTAACATTTCGATTCATTCGAAACATTACTTTGGGCCAAAGCTGTCTCCACACTAACTTCCAAAATCTTACTCACAACAAATTTTTTCTGTTGGAACTCTTTTTTGGGATCAGATTTTTATCCACTCAAGTCTACTACAGTTTGATATTTTGTGTTCCACAAGACCACAATGATTGCAAACTGGTGCAAGTCTTTCAGACACTATGTTAACGTAAAAACCATGTTCCTCCCGCTCAATTAAAAGTGATACTGATAGGTCACTATAAAGATCAACATCGACAAGAATTCAGGCAAACAATTGACTCCAGCGTTATTTTGTTGTAGCGTCAATTTGAGAGGCGTACCCACCCCCTAGTAAACTCCATTAAATGCCTAGGATGCCAATACCATTGGCTTAGGTTATAAATTCAGATCCACACTTGCGCATGAGTCTAAATTTGGGGTTCATATGGATTTAAATCCATGCGCCATTGTGTCAG
Organism: Ilex asprella; assembly: GCA_023539305.1. NCBI lineage: Eukaryota > Viridiplantae > Streptophyta > Magnoliopsida > Aquifoliales > Aquifoliaceae > Ilex > Ilex asprella. The sequence continues at coordinate 5,220,431 of CM042201.1, read as the reverse complement.
ACGAAAAATACCTTTAGCTTGGGTACAAGTGCCTCCAGCCCAAGCTCTCCTCATGTCTTCAATAAGATCAAAATGAATGTCAAAGTATCCCCTTCACAAAGGAACCAATCTCCACGAACTCGTTGACACCACAATCATTGCAACTAAGATCTCAACCCTTCAACCTTTAATGGTTGAGAACTTATGGCAATAATAGACGACCAATAAGATTATTACAGAAAGCACCTAATTGTTGCTTGTATAAATCTGAATTTGTTTTTACCACAATAGTTTCACCTCGGATGGTAAGGGCAGGCAATTGACTAAGAAGAATACAGAATTCTTTGTCGTATTTGAGGATGGAAGCAAAAGTTTTTGGCACTGATTTCACATTGCAGCACTTCCCTCTTCAATAAATGCCATGGATAGTGTACAACATTCGAGGAAGGCCTTCCATCACAAGGAGACGATTGACGTCCGACGTGGTTTGCTGTGAAAGCCATGAGTGATAGATTACTTAGAAGAAAACCTAGGAGAAGTGGCAACCCTAGGAGAAGCCGTCATGAGTGAAACAGTTCAAAATCTCCTATAGCTAATGAGTGATAAATTTCATCTACAATCCAAATAGGATCTTAGATGTGACAAGAAAATATTATCCAAGGGAATTGATTCGGTCTTGGCAAACAGGTGCCACTAACCACATTGCCCTATAAAATATTTTGGAACAGAAAAATGGATTACAAACGATTTTTACATCACAAGATTAGTCTAGGACAGCAGCAGCAAGGGATCGAGCTGGGAAGCGAATAAGGACCATTCTAAATCCTAAGTTTTGGGAGAGTGTAACAAAATGGAGTAAATAGAATGGACCATTTTAAATCTTAATTTTTAGGAGAGCACCAAAAAAGTGGTAAATATTCGTACACCTATAAATTGGTTCTAACTTCTAAGGGTGAATGATGAAGAAAAAAAAGCAACACCACCATAATATATATATATAAAGCAATGAAACGACCTAGACAAGTGATTAAAGATGTGGCTCATACATCTTGTAAGAGTCATCTTGACATCATTCATTCGCAATAGAATAAATTAATCATTCACCATATTCACAGACCAGTTAGAAAATTATTTAAAAAATTTGGTATTTATTACCAAAGTTAAAACATAAAATAATACTTTTGTTGCAAGAGAAAGACAAAAAATAGACGGAAAGAAAGAGAATGAGAATAATCAATTTTGTAAGCAATGTTGTCCTACACTCTCTTATTTATAATAAACTAACGTTATGAACAATTATATTAATACCCTACACTATTAGTATTCTAGAATAAGAAATCTAACAACCTACCTACATTATCATTTCCTACATTTCACATGAATTTCATTTTCCTTTTATATTGCAGATTTTTATTTGAATACCATTATGAAGAAGATGGTACAACCCTGCATTCGAAAGTTTGCTGGATTCTTTACAGATAGTGGTCAGCCGATAAGAGGCAAATTTAAACAAGGCTTCTGAAGCACTTGCAGATGAAACAATTTAGTCTTTCAATTTGTATTTTAAGAGTATGTTACTATGAAATACAAATATAATCCCTAATATGTTATTTTAACAAATATCCATGTTATTTAGGTAAAAATATTTCAAGAGGTCATGTATAGTTTTGTCGACCAAGCTGTAATTAAAGGAATAACTAAAATTGATCCAACCATTCAAATAGATTTTTCATACATCACATTTTTTTCATTTTTCATTTTTTTTTTTGTTAGTAGTATTAAGATGTTTTTTATTATTGTACAGTTGAATGTTGGTTTATGTATGACACTTATGCACCTAATTTGAGGCAGATTGTTAAGAGAATTTGATCACAAATAGCCTCATCTAGTAGTTGTGAAAGAACATAGAGCACCTTTGCTCTCATGCATACTAAAGTGTGAAATCGACTCAATTACCAAAAGCTAGAAAAATTGTTATTTGAACAATATAACAAGAGGTTGAAGTTGAAGTTGAAGCACCTTATGAAAGAAAGAAAAAGATATGATTAAACGTATAAACTTAACCACTGTATTTTTCAGGAAGATGAAGTCATTTTAGAGTGATTAGATAATCCACGCGATGCACTTTTGGATGAGCTTGATGATGATGAGCAACCAATTAGACTGAACACTTTCTTGACAACATGGACTTACCATTATGCTAATGATGAAGGAAGAGCAAGTCAAAGTCATAGTGTCGCGGCACTCCGAAAATTAAGATCCAAATTAAATGGAGAAAGATCACGTAAAGTGAGGAAAAAAAAACTTCACCAATGGAGGATGAAGAATTTTAGCAACTAAAGAGGTCCACAAAGACCTAAGCAACTTGCCGCTCTTACTAGTGATGGTGATAATCCTCTTACTAGTGATGGTGATATTCCTGGAGATGGTGACGACAAAGGCAGTGGTGAGCACATCACTGGTTCATCACAAGGAGGGAGGAAAAGTCAAAGTCCACATGGAGTTGTATTCACTAATGAGCTAGGATTTTACACATTTGACAAATGATGAGAATAGTGACTCAATGTATGCTTCAATATGAATGACGACAAGGCTGAAAAGATCATAAACATGACCATACTCGAATCCTAGCACTCCACTCAGTATGAATGCTATTATGCATTTTAGGAGTTGATATAATTAAAGTTGGTTTGTCTAGTATGAGTGTAACTGGAGGTGAACACCATGCTTATGGTTCATCATCTTCATAGGGTACGGGGCCAGGATAAGTGAATATGATATTCCATCATATGATTATGGATAGGGGCATGATATGGGGATACAGGTATGGATTCTCAATCTACAATTATGGAAAGAAATGACTTTCAGACATCATCATCATATAGATAGAGCAAAGGTTAGGCAGGAGCAGATGCATCCGTTTCTTAGCAGATTGGATGGAGTATTGGAGACTATAAGAGGTTTAGGTCGGAATATAACACATTTTGTAACTATATGAATTAGGCTAGCTATTGTCAACATATTTCTAGCACGTATGGAGGTCCCCTTCACGATTACCCAGCGCTGCATTAATCTATGTCTCAACTCGACACTCTACAGTAGAATGGATGTAGTTTTTACTATGAATACTGTCATATCATGCTAATGAGCCTGTCATTTGTATGATGAGACCTTAATATCCTTTCAGTGTGTCTGTTTGATGAAGATGAAACAACTTCTACCTCATAGTAACATTCTTTATTTTCCTCACCTTGATGTTATTTAGTGTAAATGGATGTTAAGACGATAAATATTCTCAATTGATAATTATTAAGCTTATGAATACAAAGATAATGATCTTAATATATCTTTACATTTGTACATTGATATTGAGCAAACCAATTCTTCGAGTATACGCTTGGTATATTGTCACTTGTACTTAAAAGAAATGGGTTTGTGCATTTTCTTATTCTCTAATTAGTTCTAAACATTTCTAACTAGAACAATGGTTGAAATATTCCACAGTGTAATCCATATTTTCCATTGATACACCTTTAAATGACATTAAAACTTAGAATCATCTATTCTTATAAATGAGGATAAGCATTCGGAGACACCAATATAAATAATTAAATAATTCATATTAGCATACAAGCAAGAAAGTAAAAGTGCTTTGCTAAAAAGAAACGTTCAGCCTGCAAACTTTCTTTTTTGCACAACTATTTTACTTATGAGGACCCTTCCATGTCCACCTATAATGTAGAAATTAAGTCCAAACCCAAGTCCCCACAAAAGTCTACATCAAATTTGTCTGCTGGAGAAGGCTGTTTCGTTCCAGCCCAAAGAAATCATCAAATGTATAATCTATAGACAAACTTTTGCAGTCGGCAACGGGTGGCCATCAATGCAATTTGAACTCCTCTAACAGAGAAAAAATATGCTGAACCATATATTCTTTAAAACGTTTTTCTTCTATTAGTACAGCTCAGTGCATCTAACTCTCCAATGGAAAGCCGTTTCCAGCCATGTTCGGCACTAGAGTGTCACCATGGACATCACCCTATCAGTGAGATGCTTAGTTACATTTGAAAAAAGGTGGTGACTCCCTAAAGGAAGGCGAACGAGAGACTGGACCTACACAGAGCACCATTCCTGACCCATATAGATTTTCAGATGTTAAAGCATATAGGCTCTCAACTTCGTTCCATAAGATTTGAGGTCTCATATTTTCGAACAACACAAGGTTACCAAATGGCCATCCATTTGCAAACACTATCAAAGGTTAGATAGGGATGTTTAATAAGTATTAACAATCAAGAGCACAACAGGGACTCATTATTTTATAAAACACATCGAAGTAACATAAGGTCATACAAATATCAAGACAGAAATTGGATATTTCCTACTACTTCTCTCAGTAGGTGTGTAGAACTAGAACCACACAGTCTAAGGAAGAGATATTTGCAAACTTCATAGACAAGTCAATATACAAGATATCCTATATTCATACCTGTAAATCCTTCTCACCAGGATATGATACAACTGTTGTCATGGAGATGCGAACAATAATGTCAAGTGCAGCTTTACCCTGATTGTGGTCTCCAGCAAAACTAAGCAATGCTTTTCTGGACTGGTGCAACTGAAGTTGAGGCTCATGATCATTATCTGAATTGACGTTATTGTCTCTAATTCCTTCAGAAGTCATTAGATAAGTACAAGACCATCTTGCGAGGAACCATACAACTGCCTGATCGAGCATTATCCCAAATAAGAAAACCATGAAAATACAACCACAAAACTATAGCAAAAAGTTCAAAAGGATGGATTTTACTAGCCAAATCAATAATGGACATAAAGAGAAAATAATCATCTTGCTCAAAATATTATTGTTTATGTTTGTTGCGTTGTTTCAAAAATATCTTGATGTATGAAGATCTAGTAATCGGGAACAGAATGTGTAGCAAAAAGACCCTACGGTATCAAACAAATATCTGATCATCAATCTCCAAAGCATCATCGCATAAAAATATGGCATGAACAATGCATACAAAACAAAACTAATGGTAGTTGGAAACAGGGTGCAAACATAATCTCAGGTAAGACTTCATTGTGATTCCATTGACATCAAATATGAGGTGATATGATAGTAGTTATATTTGTTAGTATCCAACCCAAAACCAATTATTAAGTAGCGAATCCCCTCAAGCTTATAAATTAAACTTGGGTAGTCCTAAGCATCAAACAGGGAATAAAAGCTCTCATTACACCTTCCCTCATGTGGCACCCAAACTCGCACACAGGGCTAACAAACAAATAAACAAATATGCATGCCGAAAAATGCAAATGGGTAAGAGACTTGACCCGCTAACTACCAAAGCACAACTCTGACACTATGTTAGAGCATCTAACCCAAAATCAATCGACAACGAGCGGAGAAGCCCCTTAAGCTTCAAAACCAAACTTTGGTGGTCCTAATCACCTGATGTTGAATACAAGCTCTATTTATAATATTCATAAGTACTTGATATAAAACCATTGATTGTTGTCTAAGAGGAGATGAACACAGTTTAACCCAGAGATATGGCAAAGCTAGAAGAGAAAAAAAAAATGAATCATAAAATAAAAGATCCCATAGATCTTAATACCAGCCATGAGAAAATGACATGCAAAACAAAAAAAAAAACTTAAATGTAAAAAGAGTCGAGCAGAGAAAAGAAAGATATATGCTAAACTACCTCCATAAGTCGAGGACTAAAAAATGATGCTCTCATCTCTGGATCTAAACTCTGCTCAGCAAACCTTAAGATTGATCTACACAAATCAAGAACAGGTATTCATGGAAACAATAAGCAGTAAAATTAATGACTCCATGCCAGAAAACAACAACGTAGGAACTTGAATTTGAAATAACAAATAAATAGGATAATGTGGTACAACAGAATTTCTTTGGGGACAAATGATCATTCAACCACAATAAATTCCCATGACTTTGCTGAATGCATAATGATACAATCATTTTTTCATACTTGAAGTAAATTAATGTAGATAGAGACCAAAAGTGGGTTGCAAAGGTGGGACCTACAAAGCCACACCATCAAGGCAATTGATAAAGGGAGGACGATCTGTGGAACCTTATAACAACTCTTTCTACTCCAACCAGTCAAATTTGGGTGAAGTCCATAGGTAAAAGAGGGTACACCAATCCCTTTATTTGCAGGTAACAAAAGTTAAACCTATGATCTAACAGTATCTATTACAGATATCATAGGATCCAAAAAGATATATTATTATCTATGTAGTCTGGGATGACTCTAGATGATAATGTGAATGTGTTATAGTTTAACTCTCTTGTTTATTTCTCGCCCTATAAATAGGGCTTAGTCCTATGTGAACAATAACCAACAAATAATACATCAGTAGTACCTCTCCAGGTAATTTGATCCGTGGATATAAGCATGAGACACCATGCATTGAACCAAGTATATCATCGTGCTCATGTTTGTATTTACATTATTATCACCAATCTCTCTCATGTTCTAAATTTTTACATGGTATTAAAGTAACAGATAGTTTTCCACCAACATTGGCAGCATAGGCAATTAAGTACTCTTGACATCTGCCAAATCGCATGAGATTCTGTGAATTTAAGAAGTCAAACAACTAAATAGAGCAATCACCCCAAGCACACCAAAGCCACGTTGTTGCTATGCCATTGGAAGATGAAGTAAAACATCTTGCTACAATTAATGATATCCAAGAATTTAAATATCGTTTCAAAGTACCGTTTCGGTCAACTAAAAAACGGAGACGTTTCGGAAACGTTTCGGAAATGCAATGGAAACGCAGAAAAAATATGGAAACATATGGAATCATGTAAAAATACAAATACAATCCATTTATTATAAAGATAAGTTAAATAATTGATTAATTTAACAAATTTATTCGGTTAACATCCATTTATATAAGAATAAATTTAAATTGGAGAGAAAAAAGATTTGACATGAAGCTAAAATCATTTAAATTAGAATATTATCCAATTAATAATATAATTTTATTATAATACTAATTTACTAATTAATAATACTAAATGCAACATATTATTATAATACTAATTTATTAATTTAAATTGTGTCTTCAAATTAATAAATAATATTATTTCATTAATATTAAAATTATTGTGTACACAATGATTAAAACACATAAATACTTAATTCTAGATATTTAACAAAT
>CM042201.1:5185799-5212843 GCA_023539305.1 Ilex asprella | reverse complement strand
AGTGGAGTATTAAATGTAATTGTTCATTACTTATATAACAAAAAATATATATATAAAAAGTAGCACAGGTGTTTCGACGTGTTTCGACGTTTTTGTACAAAGGTAATTTTGTGCACATGGACTCCCAATCTATTAATATGAGGGCATTTTATCACCATAGCTACATCATCAATAACTTCATCAAGCTATATTTTCTGTCACAATCGTGGCAACTACAACGTTGTATTTCTAGACAAGGCTTCCTAAAATATGACGGAGCTGCTTCCAACAGAATAGTTCCAACACCACTTTATTTTTCAGTTCAACTTGGACACTTCAACTTATCTTTTCGTTGTGCAACACGACGGAGACTAATACTTTCCAAAGAAAAAAATTGAGGCGGCCTATTAGAGATATGATAAAATCTACAAAGATCTACCATTATCTCATAGTCTAGTTAAGTATTAGTGAAAGGCATGTGTGATAATCACTCTTTCTCTTTTTATTTCTAACCCTATATATAAAGTTAAGTCCTATATCAACAACCACCGATGAATAAAACATTTGTTATAGGCCTTATTTTCTAAGTTAGACATAAGTTAATTAGTGTTAGTTAGTGTAAGATCATATTGTAATAACTCTAATATTACTCAATTATAAATAAAAGAGTATAGGAAAACCACACCCACACAATAGATTACTCTTTTCTTCGCCTCTCCTTTTTCTCTCTTCCTCTCTCTTTCTAACCCGAATTCTATTTTTACCTATTTCAAGTTGGTATCGAAGCACTGGTTTGAGCCAAAAATATTATTGAGAAAATAATAGATCGTAGTTCATGGAGACTTTATGTCGCTGACATCATCATCATGATGCTAACATCAGCATCTTCCGGCATCGAGAACACTACCATCCAACTCTTTTTTTTTGTTCATAATTACGGTGATTTTTGCTTAATTTTTTGATGCCATCTAAAGAGGGTTTCTTATTTTGAATGATTTTCGGCAAAATAAGGTCAATTTCTCAAATCTGGTGCTTTTGGACAATTTGTGGCGGTTTGTTGCTTGGTTTGTTGCTTGGATCCTTACCTGAGGAGTCCAATTAGAACACAACAAGAGTTTCGTGACAAACCCAACATCATGATAATCTTACTTCTCAACGCAATCAATTCATCCAATAGTTGTCTTCACTATCTTCTCACTCTTCTCATTTGCCTGCTTTGACAGTCGATTTAGTCACTACATGTAATTTTTACACATGTAGCACAATACCTTTGACAATCTTGGATTATTGATTCGAGAGCTAGTACCCACATGTTTGATATTTCCTCATTATTTTCTAATTTTTCATTCTTCTAAATCTTGTATTGTTTTACCTGATAGTCCTTTTTTATCAGTACGTGGAACTGGTGATCTTCATCCTATTGAATCTGTGTCATTAACATCTAGTTTATTTGTATCTTAGTTTCCCTTTAATATGTTATTTGTAAGTCAGTTAACCAAGTATTTACAATGTTCAATGACCATTTCTCCATCTTGTGTATTCATGACCTCCATATGAAAAATGTGATTAATTTGGTACATAGGCATAATGGATTTTACTATTTGAATTCCCGTGCTGCAGTTCTTGCCTCGAGTGCTACCGTATCTCCTCTCCAGTGGCATTTTCGATTGGATCATCCTTTACTACAAAAGCTTCGTCAAGTCATTCATAATTTAAGCCCTCTTGTTATGTTAGAGAGTGAGGCTTATTAATTAGACAAGCATCACCGTAGTTCTTTTCTTACTAATAGAGTTTGCGGTATTTTTGATTTGCTGAATGACTTGGTTGTTCTTACGAAAGATTGTACTGAAAAGATTGTAAAATTTTTCTTACTTTTTATAATTAAATATCTGTACAGCTTGACAAAAGAATTAAGATATTTCATTACGATAATGCCGCCCTTGAATATGTACAATCTTTTATTCATATATTTTTGTGCTAACCATGGAATCTTTCATCAGACTACATGTCCACATAAGTTATATTGTAGAGACCTTAGGGTTTCGGAGAAGAGAAGAAGAGAGAAGGAGAAAAGAATATACAAAGAAAGAAGTGTGTTACACACATCTGCACTCACAACTTGCTAATATATAATCAAAATCATAAAGTACTAAAATACCCTTAAGCTAAAAATAACGCACAACACAACTCTCCTCCTTAAATTGGTGCATAAATATCTCTCATACCCAACTTACAAACAATGGGATAAAAAACCTTGATACAAAACCCTTTTTTGTAAAAACATCAAGTAAATGATCTTCTGATTTCACGGAAGGCATGCAAATCAAACCCTTATTCAACTTCTCTTTAATGAAATGCCGATCAATTTCACCATGCTTAATTATGTCATGTTGAACTGAATTATAAGCAATATTTGATATCACTCTTATTGTCACAATATAGTCTCTTAGGTTCATCATCATGAATTCTCATCTCTCTCAGTAATGCTTGAAACCACATAAGCTCACAGACTTCATGAACCATTGCTCTATATTCAGCCTCCACACTAGACGTAGCTACCACGGCTTGCTTTTGGCTTCGCCACGCGACAAGATTTCCTTTAACTAAGTTGCAATAGCTTGCAGAAGATCGTCTATCATCACTGAACCTGCCCAATCTGCATCACTGAATTCTTCTAGTTTCAAGTTACCATTATTGGAGAATAAGATTCATTTTCCTGAAGCTGCCTTCAGATACCTCAGAATGCAATAAACAACTTTCAGATGATGAGTCTGAGGATCATATATAAATTGATTGACTACACCCACTACATATAATATCTAGTCGAGTATGTGAGAGATATATTAATCTCTCCACCAGTCTTAATTATCTCTTTTCCTCTAGATCTCCATGAAGAAAGGCATTCTTTAAATCTAATTGTTGCAAATTTCGCCCAAACTACACAAGATAGAATAACACGTATCGAGTTCATCTTTGTCATTGGAGCAAAGGTTCTAGATAATCAATATCATATGTTTGAGTGAATACCTTATCAACCAACTAACTTTGTACCTCTCTATAGCCTCATCAACTTGTTTGACAAGAAACACCCATCAACACCTTACTACCCTTGCTCCATGAGGAATAGAAACCAACTCTCATGTATCATTTTTCTTCAAGGCTCTCATTTCCTCTACCATAGCTTCTCTCCAATTAGAATCAGTAAAAGCCTCCTTTCAACCTTGAAAAATAAACACAAAAGAGAGAAAGAGGAAAAAAATACGATAGGATAGAGATGATGAATCATAAGAGACAAAGTTAGAAATAGGATGTTGAATACAAGCCAGAACAACCTTTCTCACTGCAATAGGAAGCTCAGAGTCATCAACAATTGTACCATCAATATCAAGAGTAGCATTTAAAGGTCCATTACCTGATAACTTGGCGGAGGATCGAGCTGGAATCGAAGAAATCAATTGATTAGGCAACACATCAGTAATCTCCGAGAATAAATCGTCAGATTACCCTTGTCAAGGTGAATGTCATGCATATCCCTTATGCCACCATAAAGAAACTCTTTTTTATTCCTTTGTCTCGAACTTCGTGAAGAACTCCATTCTATCTCTCCCTCATTACGAACAAAAAAATGATACACTCCCTTCGTTCTGCGAACCCTTTAATGATTTTAAACTTCGTTCACGATGCTCTTCTAGAAGAGATGTTTGTGTAATATAAAAAGACTCAAATTCACAAAAGGTGACATTCATGCTAACATACATTTTCTGAGACTGTGGATAATAGCATTTATATCTTTTTTGAGTGAAAGAAATAACCAACAAAGACACATTTCAGAGTCTTGGGGTCAATTTTCCCTTGGAGGATCTATAATCATGGACAAAACAAACATACCCACACACTTTAGGAGGCAAGGAAGAAACATAAGGAATAGAGAAAGTGATGTAAGATGGAAGAAGAAGAAGAAAAAGAAATAAGATAATAGAAAGAAGATGAAGAGATATCGAACCCTTAAACTCCTATACTCCTACTAAAATTCTAAAAGAATTTCATAATCAAACTCTTAAACTCCTACACTACTAAAACTCTATAATAACTCCCAAACCAAACTCTCACTAATACTCCTAGTCAAACTCTCCTAAATTAAATAATAATAAAACTAATTCTAATAAACTACTAATTGCACTTCCCTTTAGACAAAAAAATTCTAACCTTTTGCATAGGCTTCCAAAGTTGATTGTATTGGTCCAACCCAAGGATTGAAATTTCGTTTCGAAGTACTGTTTCGGTCAGCTCAAAAACAGAAACGTTTCGGAAACGCAGAAAAAATATGAAAACGGGTGAAAACACAAATACAATTCATTAATCTATAAAGATAAGCTAAATAATTGATTAATTCAACATATTTATTGGGTTAACATCTATTTATACAAGAATAAATTAAAATTTGAGGGAAAAAAATGCTTCACATGAAGCGAAAATCACTTAAATTAGCTTCAAACACTTAATTTTTATCAAATAAACACATTTTTACATTATATTCATTCTACAAATTAAATATGACATGTATAACACTTTTAAATTAAAATATTATCTAATTAATAATATTATTTTATTATAATACTAATAATGAATGATATCAAATTAAATTAATGGTACTTATGTATACTTAAAAATTAAATGTAATTGTAGTGTGTATTAAATATAATTGCAATGAGGTATTAAATATAATTGTGGTGGTTTTAAATGTAATTACAAAGGATATTAAATGTAATTATAATGGATATTAAATGTAATTACAATAGGTATTAAGTATAATTGCAGTGGCTATTAATTATAATTATTAATACTTATAATAAATAAATAAAAGGCAGAAGACCTGTGAGCGGTGGGTATTAAATTTAATTATAGTGGGGTATTAAATGTAATTATAGAGGGTATTAAATATAATTACAATGAATATTAAATATAATTATAATAAGGTATTAAATATAATTACATTGAGGTATTAAATGTAATTACAGAGGGTATTAAATATAATTATAATGAGTATTAAATGTAATTATAGTGGATATTAAATGTAATTATTCATACTGACCAACAACCAGTGGGTATTAAATGTAATTACTGTAAAGTATTAAATGTAATTACCTTAGGTATTAAATATAATTATAGTAGAGTTTAAATGTAATTATCCATACAATATATATAAGGCTGAACTTGTTCAGCCACTCAGCCAACTAACAAATCAAAAAAAAAACCACACGAACACAAACGAACGAGCAGACCAAGCAAGAGGCGGCGTAGATCGCGATGGGCAATGCCAGAGAGAGGGAGAAAGAGAAGAAGAAGAGAACATACCGTAGACCAGTAGCTCGTGGTCGCACCGATTAAGACGAGAATTCTCAAGCCCTAGATCTGCTTGGATAATGGCTGAAATTGCTGGATCTACTCAAATCTAGAGATAAGTTCCACTAACTCCTTCAATTTCTAGTCTATATTTCTCTCTGTCTCGTGCCTTCCTCTCCCTCTTCTCTCTGCTTTTTTTTTTGCTTGAAAGACCTCTTGCTAAAATCTGGAGTGAAGCCTGAAATCTGAGATGTCTGTTCCCCCCTTTTTTGGCTTAGAGCTATGAACGAATCTGCTTTCCTGAGCCCCTCTCTTTTTTCTTTTGGCCTGAAATGAACGAATCTTTCTACTGCTTCAACTGAAATGGTCCGAAACATTGTCGTTTCGATCAAAACAATATAATTTAGAGATTCAACCACTGTTTCGTATTGGAGTGTTGAAATTTCAAAACGTTTCGAACGTTTCGGACGTGTCGACACGAGATTTAGATCCTTGGTCCAACCAACCAATGGCTACGCCATCAATTCTACCCCATTGAAAAGAACTCGACTCCGAGGAGTAAGATGGAGGGCCAAGTATACCATCTCATGGAGAAGCTCTTTGAATCAATAACGAACTCCTTTTCAATTGTAGTGTACACGAATCTGTAGCACAAGTAAGAGTATACCTCTTTCTTCCAATTGTGAAAGAATAAGTATTAGCACGCCCCGCATGTTGTGCATCATGATCCCCTATTCAAGTGCGCCCTAAAAGTATATGACAAAGCTTGAAATGTAACACATCCCACATGACGGTCTCCTAAAGGCTATCAATGATGTAAATGAATATCTCTTATCAACTTTCAGCTTGGTATAAGTAATTCATGTCACATAATGACTCCGGATGTAGTTGAACTTTCAAATTCAATTTCTTTACAACCTCTTTTGATATCACATTTGTGCAACATTCCATGTCAATCACTAACAAGCAATATTATTCGAACCGAACCGGCAAGGGGACCGAATCAATGGTAAAGCTCGAGAGATAACACATCACACATGACGATCTCCTTAAGGCTACCAATGATGAATGTGACTGGACATCTCTTATCAACTTTCAACTTAGTATTACTAATTCATGCCACATGATATGGCTCCAGATGTAGTCAAACTTTCAAATTCAATTTCTTCACAACCTCTTCTGATACCACATTTGTGCAACTTTCCGTGTCAATCACTAATTAGCATATGTGTCATTCACAACTAACTCTTGTCTAAATGATTTTTATTCAATGAATAAACTCACCATTAGTAACTTTTTTATTAGTAATAAGTAAAGGATGGATAACACTTATAAAATAATCTTTATTCAAATCATCAAAATTAACCTCACCCACATCAAGAGGTTTTACGATCTCTATTTCAAATTCTGGCTCATCAGAATCATTATGCACCTTGGAATTTTCCTTTCAACCATAACAACAGATTTTGAAGGGCATTGAAAAGAGAAATGACTAAAATCATGACAATTAAAACATCTTATCTTAGAATTAGTACTCCCTTGAGAAGAAGAATTAACACTAGTCCGAGATAGTTTGTTTAGAATGAAAGTTTTCACACGGGGTTTATTGGTGGACTTACCTTGACTTGCATCTATCACAGTTCTCTAGATCTGGATTGGAGGTCACATAGAAGATCTCTTTTTTAACTCATCTTTCATCAAATAGGCAATATAAATTACATCCGTCATTGTGTAAAGTCTACTTGCAGCTAAACTTGTAGAAATATGAAAATTAAGTCATTTATACATGACAATCATCACATCCTCGAACCATAGGAATTCTAATTGGATTGCCAAGTTGTAGAAATTTCCAGTGTATTCCTCAATAGACATACTTCCCCAATTTGACTGTGTGAACCGTAGATGAGCTCGTTGCTTATAATTAGCAGGCACAAAGTAGGGAGCCATAGCAGTATTCATATCATCCCATGATGTATCAAAGTGAGTTTGTTTGTACTTTTCCCACCAAAGTCTTACTATACCCTTCAATTTTGATCTTGCAAAGAATACCTTCCTCTCATCGGTCAAACAAGGTCATCTGAAAAAACTTTCAACACTATGTAAACAATAAAAGGATATCTCGTGATTATTATCACCATGAAAATCTCCAACTTCTAACTTAATTCTTATATCAATGTCAAAGAATCTCGGTTCTTCTTGAACTTGAGCTCGTGGTGGAGGGACTTGTACAATTATCTGATGGACTACTACTATCATTTTTCTCAACTCCTTTACCCTTCTTATCTAAGAAATAAGCTTTCATGATCTCCTTTAGTGATGTTATGGATGCCTCTAATGAATCCATCTTTCCATTCATACCTTTTGTGAGTCAACTTGCACTTGGGATAAAGCTTCTACTTTAGCATTTAATTCGGCGTTAAAAGCCATATCAAATGGAAGAGAGTTTTAATATGTTTTTTTGAAAATTCTGAGGTTAATCTATAATGTCAAAAAAAATTGGGGCTAATCGATAATTTCTGAAGCTTTAGGGGCTAAACTATAATTACAAAAACTTTTGGGGCAAAAGTATAATTTCTAAAACTTTTGAGGGGCCAAAGTAAACTAGGGGTCAGATATATATTTTTAAAAAGGCTTAGGGGTGTTTGTGCAACTTCAGTGGTGTTAGGTCTGAGTTTTTCGTGGATTTTGAGCACTGGTTCAAAGATAAGGACGTTTTTTTTTTTTGGATATGGGCTAGGATTTTAAGAAAATTGGGTCAAAGTAGTTTGAATAATAGGTTATGGCAATATGGTTAAAACCATATTCTATGTACTATAAGAACAGTAGCCTCATGTAAATCAGCAATAAAGAAGAAAACAGCAACAACTTATCTTTATGATGCGCTGGTGAATTGTGATTGTAGTGATAAATCTGGTCAATCATGTGGAGGACAGAGAAAGCAACTTGATGAAATTTTAAGTTCTTTTTGACAACAAATAGACAAAATTGATGGACAATGGTAATGGCTCAAGGTTGAACTTTGATACCAAATTAGAAATAAGATAATATAAAGAAGAAGAGATACCGAACCTTAGCAAGGATTAGGTCAAGAAACATACAAAATTCTTCACAGAGAAACAAGTTTTTATTATATCACTCCCTAATAAAAATAGTCGAGATTAAACCATTATTTATAAGTCAAGTTACCTGCAAAAATAAAAATTATTCTCCCATTAAAATTCTATAAGAGTTTTATAATCAAACTCTTAAACTCCTATACCACTAAAACTCAATAATAATTCCCTAATCAAACTCACATTAATACTCCTAGTCAAAGAATTCCTCCTACATTAAATAATACTAACACTAATTCTAATAAACTACTAATTGCACTTCCCTTTTGACTAAAAATTCCTAGTCTTTCGTCTAGGCTTCCAAAGTCGATTGTATTGGTCCAACTAACCAATGGATGCTCCATCAAAAAGACTCAGAGACATACTCAATGGGGGACCTAAACTAAAGGAAACTCGAAAGTAAATGATTAATAAGATAAGCAACAGTAAGAAATGCATTACCATGGAACAACTAAGGCACATTCATAGTAAATAGCAATGAACGGACAACTTCAAGAAGAAGTTGATTTTTCTACTCGGCAACACCATTTTGTTCGAGGGTACTCACATATGTGGTTTGATACAGAATTCCTTTCTCATTAAGGTAAGAATAAAATTCTTCATCAATGTACTCACATCCACTGTCACTCCGAAGAATTTTGATTTAAGCATCAAACTAGGTCCTTACTATTTTATGAAAAGATCTAAAGTATGAGAAAACTTCACTTTTAATACATAGTAATAAAGGAAACTAGAAAGAGATCAACATGGTGAGCAATTAATTGAAATTTTTCTAGAAATAGAACATAAGGATCTATCTACCACCTTGACTTTATTCCTGCCAGAACATTTAGTGTATGAAGAGAAAAGGCTAGAAGTTATTGTCATATAATCCGTAGCTTCAGAATCTATTATCCAATGAGTAAATGAGGGTGGCGCATTAAACAAACTAACAAATATACCTGTATGAGCAAAGTTGGAATAGAAGGCATGAGTGGAAGCTAAAGTAAAAGGAGCATCAAGCAAAGCCATCAAGCGCCTAAGAATCTCCATCTTATCTTGAGAGAAATTGCAGGGAATAGACTGAGATGAAGTATCTAAAGATTTAGTCATATGTGCATTAGATCGCACATTACCCCCTCGACCACTGCCTCAGTCACATAAAGGATGCCAAATCAGCTTCGAACAAAACTCTCTAGTATGTTTAGTCTTTCCACAATAGTCATATTTTAAAAAATCCTTACTAACAATGTCAATCTGAGTAGTAGACTTAGGCAAAATTAGACTCAAGTCACGCTAAGGAATAGTAGTCAACGCAAACTACTACTGAGTAGGGGCATAACCATAGTAATCCTCCCATTCCCCTTTTGCTAAACATAGGCATAGGCTTTCTGTAGAGTAGAGAATGGATTTTAAACTCGAACCTGATCATACTCAATATTAAGACCAGCAAAGAAGTCATACACTCATTCCTTCTCCACCTTTTGTTGAAATTTCACAGCATCATTTGCACATTCTGCTTGGAAATTCTAGTAGTAATCAAGCTCCAGCCATAAGGTCGTCAACTCTGCATAATAAATTGCATGGATCTTATCTTCCTAATTAATCTCAAACTTTCCTCCAAAGATCGTATTTTTTGCATCATTACCTCATTGAGACTATGTATGAGTCACGGCATTCCAAATCTTATATGTTGTATCAAATAATAATAAACCACGACTGATAAAGGGTTGCATTGAGTTAAACTACTAAGACATAACCAAAGCATCCTCAGATGTCCATTGCTTCAAGGAGATATCTGTCTCACTGAACTTCTAAGTCTCTCCAATCTAATACCCATCCAAAGCAATAGCTTGGACTGATAATAAACAAGCTCGTAACCAAGCTAAATAGTTGCTCCCATCAAACTTCTTTGGACTAATCTAGAGAGAGTGATTGTTTGCCGGAGCACCTAAACGGCTCAACCCATTTTCTCCAATGCTTGCCCCGGTATTAGCAGACATCGCACTACCTTCCGACATGTTTATACAGTAGAATCTACCCAAAATTACAAAAGATCCGAAGAAATCGAACCCAAAAATTGAATCAAAAATAGAAAAATACCCCCTATAGTGTTGAAATATCACCAACACAATAACCAAGAGCAATAGGGAGGCAAAACAGGTTCAGTAAAGCAATCAGGAGCCAAACACCTCACTGGATAGGTAGAAAACCCACTGCCAGCAGCAAGAAGGGACCAAAAACATGCATAAATCCAACCTGAATGCACCAACAATGGCTGGCCATTACTTATAGGTTCTAGCCGTACCCAATGTAACAGATCTAATCCAAAAAAAAACCCAGTGGCTCGGAACCAGTGGATCTGGGAGTAAGTCCGAAAATTTCCAAAAAACTTTCAAAAATTTGAAAGACCAATTAGATGATTTCACACAAAGTTACACCAATGCTCAAGAGCACAAATTGTATGTTCTGAAAAGTAATTCGTATATTGAACTAAGCTGACTACCTTTTTTTTTTTTTTTTGGCTCCTCCCCCGGGACCGGTCAACCTTAAAAAACACCAAACAATACAAGTCTACAAAGCATTTCCACAAATCAAAACAAACTCCCTGCATGCCGGACAATATGTTCAAACAGAACAGTAGCATTCATGTCAGGCATTTAACAAGAGCTCTCTCTATTATTAGACTTTGAATTTTTAAAGGAAAGAGCACTTTAAATATTGTATTATGTCGCTCCAAAATCAATTGAATGACAAGAATTAATACGTATTCTGGAATGCATATGGAAGGAGTAGATTTCCCCACAAATCCTTTACAAATAAATGTGTCTACATCCCACTAGAAGCTGCAACACCATTTGATGTATTCATGACCATCATGAAAAGCTTCAAAGAAGTTGTTAGAGTTCTTATTTTAGATTATTAGTAGTGTATGGTAATAATGTAATTTCTCATAAGGTCAGTTTATTATAAACCAGAGAGTGTAGGGCAACGTTTCCTACACAACTAATTATTCCTCTCAATCTCTTCCTCCCTTTTTCTTTACATCATCACCAAAAGAGTGATGTCAACATTTTTCCGACTACATTTTTCCAAATCTTGTTTTATGTCTCAACTGTCTACTATATATGTTCCTAAGCACTTACATGAAGCGTTGTCTAATCTGAGTTAAAGAAAAGCTATGGAAGTGAAGATGGATGTCTTACATCATAATAAGATTTGTGTTCTTGTTACTTTACCTCCTAGTAAACAGACTGTTGGTTGTCGCTGGGTGTACATTGGTAAATTTAATCCGGATGGTTCTGTGGAGCATCTCCAAGTCCGTCTTGTTACTAAGGACTTTATTCAAACCTATGGTGTTGATTATGAGGAGACTTTCTCCCTTATTGCCAAGATCTCTTTTGTACGTATATTAATTTCTTGGCTTTTAAACTTGATTGACCCTTATTTCAGTTAGATGTCAAGAATACCTTCTTACATGGTGATTTGGTTGAAGAGGTCTACATGGAGCAGTCACTTAGGTTTATTGCTAAGGGGGAGTATTGTAAGAGTGTGTGTCGATTAAAGAAATTTTTGTATAGTGTGTGTCGGTTAAAGAAATTTTTGTATAGTTTAACGCAATCACCAAAGGCATGGTCTGGTAAATTTTTTGATACAGTTTTAGAGTTTGGTCTTCTTCGATGTCAGACAGACCACTCTGTATTTCATAGAAAGACAAATGTCGGATATATTCTATTGGTGGTTTATGTATATGATATTATAATTACTGGAAATGATTATGAAGGGATTGTCAAATTAAAAACCTTATTTACAAGACCGATTTCACACTAAGAGCATCTCCAACCACACTCAACAAACTAGTTATTCAAAATATATTTAAATATTGAATTCTCTACTTTAGCTAGCTACTTTTTAAAATTCACTTCAACCACGCTTTCTATTTTAGCTAACTTTAACTAACTTTCAATAATATAATTCAAAAATACCTACACCAGCTAGGAATAAATCAAAAATTTAGTCCACAAAACCACCCAACTAAGGTCATCTCCTTCTCCTTTTTCTGCACTTTGTGCTTCAAAATATACAATTTGCTAACAATAAATCAAAAGGCCAAAAGGGCAGTTAAGAAAACGCAATAGTAAGTTTCTATGACAATCAAAAAATTTCCCTTGCCATTGTTTTACAAAAATTGTTATATTTACTCCAAAACCCACATTGCAAGTAATACATAAAAGAAAAAATGAACTAGGTAATGAACTCATATCAAGTACAAAAAAACAAATTAGTAAAAAAAAATACAAAAATGGACGAAAATATAATAAGTACCTAAGGTTAAAGAGTCGTTGCTAGCCTCTTTGCGATTGAAAACTTGTCGGTCAATAAAGAAAAAAACAACAAAATCTCCTTTCAATAGTTCAGACAACCAATGAAGAGAGAGAACGGCAACGGATAAACGAAGCAGCACAGGGGGCGAGGGAAATCTCATTCCTTCAAGCATTCACTTCATAGGCCTGTGATATTGGTCAATTTGATGTAAATAACAAAACCCTAAATTGTGTCATTCTGCAGAAATACATACCTAATCTGGCTAGGATAAAGGAAGAAATGGAAGGAACCAGTTTGTCGTTGTGCAGAAATGAAGGGAAGGCAGCAACTGGCGAGCTGGATAGCCCTCTCCAGATCTGGCTAGGATAAAGCTCTCAACTATTTTGGCGAACTGGATAGCTAAAGCGTTAGAGCCTGGGGTTTAGAATTTTGCTAGCTAAAATGGCGTAGAGGCAGCAATTGGCTAGGGCATTGGAGTTGCTCTAAGGACCTTGGGAAACTTAGGTATCTTTGGGGTATTGAAGTTGTTAGGTCTAAACAACGTATTTATTTATCCTAGAAAAAATATGTACTTGACATACTAGCAGAAGCAGATTTAGTGTGTGGCAGACCAATTGATGTTCCTATGGATCTAAATCAGAAATTGTTAGTATATGATGGTGCACTGTTTGACAATCCGGATCGATATCGCAAGTTAGTTTGAAAACTCAATTATCTCACTATTACCTGACCGGATATTTCTTATGCGTAGTAAGTCAGTTTATGGAATGCCCTAAAGTACCACATTGGGAGGCAGTCACTCGTATTTTATGATATCTCAAACGTATTACTACTCTTGGGTTGTTATATCAAGCTAATGGGTATCTTAGAGTGGATGGTTTTTAAGATGCTGATTGGATCGGCTCTCTTTCTGATCAGAGATCAACCACTAGTTATTGTACTTTCCTTGGAGGAAATGCTATATTATTGAAGAGTAAGAAACAAACGGTGGTAGCAAGATATAGTGCGGAGGCTGAGCATAGAACAATGGCACATACAACTAGTAAGCTGACGAGCTACACTTTCTCAAGGGACATTCCAGTACAACCTCCAGTACAGTTTTTTTGTGATAATTATGAGCTATTCATATCACTGTCAATCCAGTATTTCACAAGATAACCTAATATATTGAGGTTGATTGTCACTTTATTTGAAATAAGATAATAACTAGAGATATTATAACTCCATTTGTGAGATCTGAGGATCAGCTTGCAAATATGTTTAGCAAAACATTGAGTCGTACGCGTCTTACAGCTATTTATTTCAAGTTTAGATTATATAATATATATAGTCCAACTTGAGGGGGAGCGTTAAGAGTATTATGTAAATACTAGTTGTAATAAATATACCAGTAAAGGATATACACGTCTTTTGTATGGTACGAGTCAACTATAAATACAAGTGGTTTGTGAGAGATAGGTTAAGTTTTTTTACCTCTCCGTCTTTCTCTAATATTGTGTTAACTCTCTAAACTTAACAATGTGGAAGAGTAAGAAATAGACAGTGATGACACAATCTAGTGCAGAAGCTGAGTACTAAGCAATTGCTCACACGTGTAGGGAGTTACATGGATGGAACACTTCCTTAAGGAAATTGATTTCCCAGTCAAGACTCTGATTGAGTTGTTTTGTGATAATCAAGTTGTTGTTCATTTTACTTCAAATGCTGTGTTTCATGAGCAACTAAAACACATTGAAGTTGATTGTTATTTTATTCAAGAGAAAGTATTGCGTGGAGATATTGTCACACACTTTGTCAACTCTAAGAATCAATTTGCTGATATTTTTACTAAGTCGTTGAGTAGTTCTTTGTTGAAAAATATTTGTTCGAAACTGAAATTATATGATATATATTCACCAACTTGGGGGGGAGGATTAGAATATATAGAATGGCATTTATGTAATAAGTATATCCCCAAATGGATATAATGGTCTTTAGTTATATTGAGATACATATATATATATATATATATGAGATGAAAGGAAAGGTAGGTCAACTTGTTCCAACTCTCTCTCTGTCTCTCTCTCAAAGTTAACAATTATAAATAAGAGTGTAGGGCAACGCTACCTACACAACTGATTATTCCTCTCAATCTCTTTCTCTCTTCTTCTTTCCCTCATAAACCCTAATACCAATTTTACCACTCAACTGAAATCAAAGGCTAAACGGTAACAAGCAAAGCCTACAAAGGTCATCTGCATGTATTGTATATAAATATATAAAAGACAAGACCAAAAACAATGTCTGTGAAATGGATCTGGAACTAAAAGCATGAGCCACTTATATGGATCTTTGTTTTAAAAAGAGGGAAGAAATGAAGGGAGCTGATCAGAAGAAGCTGATCAATTCAAGACAGGCCTGAAATACTGTTGCATAATCTTTGAGAAATTTATGAATTGTTGACATTAGGAAAAGAATTTGACCGGTCAACTATAAGTTTCTTGCAATGTCATACCTATAGTTACTGTTCATGAATAGTGTCAAGGCACAATGACACGAGGATTATGTGGCTTGCATCTGGCAAGTGCATGGTCTTCGGGTTTAGTGAGCACAATAGTGCTAACAATTAGTTGCTAATAATGCACAATTATTTCCTAAGTTGCCTTCAAGTGGCAATCTCTTTGCATTATGCAATAAAAGTAATTTAGAAAAAATCACTAAAGCAGCTGACTAACATTAACATACTTGATGAGAATTATACTTATTTTATTTTCAGTTAACGAAATCGAATAATAAGTACTTAAGTGCAGCGTATATTAAACATGTGCTCCATCTGAGCAGTCGAAAATATTAAACACAGAACTGATTTGACATCTAATTCCATTTAAACATGTCTACAGGAATTTACCCAGAAAGTATAACAACTGGATGTTTGTCCGTCTCCACTGCATCCATAAATTGTCTTTGTATAGCCTTTGGAACCTGAAAATCACATAAGTTCACCCATGAGTAGAATTTTGTGTTAATAATATATGCAAGATACTACCTTCAGGGGGGAAGAGAGCATCTCTCTCTAGATTCTAGAGACAGAGAGCTCTTCTAAAGGCTTTCATGACAATTCTTTCCCAAGTGGACCAATTCGGATAGATTGGGCTTTCCTGAGTTGCTCTTTTGGGCTTTAGCTATGTTGGTCCCTTGGCATTGCAGTGTGTGGCCTTTCAACATGTCTTCACCCAGAGATCAGATAGTTTAATCAGACCCATGTATTGGGGTCAGATGTCTGTGGCATCCCTTATGATTTTATTGTGGTATTCTTGGTTTAGGGATCTTTCTCTTGTTTTCTGCACCTGGTCTCTAGGATTGTGAGAGAAATATCTCAAGTATTTGGTAGAATAGGATTTGATAAGCTGATCTCTTATCAGATTTGCACTGTGTATCCTTTTGGATATGCTTTGAGTTTCGTATCTTTGTTTTTTGGTAATAAAGCCCAGAATTCCAATTGATCACCAGAATGCATCTAAAATTTACATATAATTCAGTAAGGCTGATGTTTGGCACTCCAGAAACAGCTTCAGGCACTCTAAAGCCGTAAACAGGGAAACCAAACCAATTGAAGTGCCAATGACATTAGCCGTTCTAAACTAATATTAACAGAACAAGAGCAAGCACAAAAATTCCCAGATAACTGCGATCAATGAGTTGACAACTATCAGCATGTGCATATAAGGTCTGCACTTGACAAAAAAAGCAAGTCTGACAACCAATTAAAAATCAAAAGTTGAAACTTTAAACAAAATAAGTGGCTTTCTGTTGTGATCTTCAAGCATTTGCACAGGACATATCAAGCTATGCAGAAAATAGCTACTAAGCAATTTGCACATATCAAGCTATGCAGAAAATAGCTACTCAGCATTATAATGTATACTTGATTATAAATAATTGTGAAAATGCCAACAGTTTTGTGTGAGACATGGAACACATACAGATATGCAGAATGTCAAAGATGAAAATGAGCAATATTTAAGATGAACAACAGAGTCAAGTGCACAGAAGGTCCTCTTGTACAGTACCATTAACTAAATGCTGATAAACTTGTCAAAAGGACAAATTAATCATCTAATAGTTCAACTGAAAACTGCAAAAACAATAAATAGGAAGTAGTAGAAATTACCAATGGTGTCTCACCCTGTCCTTCATCAGCCAGGACATGGCCAGTTATCAATAATAGTGAGTAAAGCTCTTCCATAGTTCCAGTTGGATCACTTACGCCTCTGCCCTACATATGATGTGAAGAACTTAAAAAACAAGCGTAAAATCAAGATAGGGGAATCGTTAAACTATACAGATGACTGCAAACAATTGAACCAAAATTCAACAGAATGGTCACCAAAAAGGCAGCCAACATAAAATGATAATAATAAGATGGTTAATTTCTGAGAACATAAAGCTATCAGGCAACGAATGCAATGTTAAACAAGTAATGCAGACAATTGGAGAGATTCCAAACCAAGCAAACAGTTTTCATCACAGAAGCAATGGTACAATTTCTGCTGTCAGATCATGAATGCAATGTTATACAAGTAATGCAGAAAATTCAAGAGATCCTAAACCAGGAAAACAGTTTTTGGCGCAGGATCAATTGTACAAGCATTTCTGCTTTGGAGAGGTGGTCAGTATTTCTATGGAGAACAGTCGCCCATGACTTCTTTTGAGGTGAAAAATAGAATGAGAAAAAAGGAGAGTATCACACGAGAAAGAGAGGGGGAGAGAGAAAGAGTTCACTGAAATTCTATCTCTACAAGTTCACGGTACTTACACACTGGCATGAATAACTCATCACCAGTCACAAACCATTTGTGACAATTTACAAGCAAGACTAGCAGTTACTTTGTTAAGTTTTTTAAGTTGCAAAAGCAAGGCAAAGCGAGACTCTTTCGCCTTGTACATCCGAGATGAAGGGAAGATAAGTGAAGCGAGGTTAAAGTGAGAAATGCGAGAGACTTTGTTACGTTTTTTAAGTTGCTTTATTTTTATTATGGATCATTGGATTGGGGCAATTGGAATAAAATTGCGATATGCCCATACACCCGATTTCCCCTTATCCCAATATATCTAACACCAAAACCTTAAAGTTGCCTAATCAACCATTGGAAGCTGTTGCTACTTCTTTCCTTTCTGAAGAAGTCCCGACAGAACATAGACAACTCACATCTGAACAGGTTTGCCCCTTCTCTCCTTATTCTCTTCTTCTTTTAATTCTTCTTCGATATAAAACCCAAATCTGCTGCTTCTGTCTTCTTCTTTGACAGAACACAGGTATGATATTCTTTTCTTTCCTTCACCTCTTCTCTTCTTCCCTTCACCTCTTCTCTTCTTCTTCTACTTCTTTTAATTCTTCTTCTACTTCTTTTAATTCTTCTTCTTTTTCGACAGAAAACACAAACCAGAACTAGATCTGCTACTACTAATGTTGTTGCTTCTGTCTTCTTCTTCAATAAAACTAAGATATTTCTTCTTTTCTCTTCTTCTTATTCTACTGGTTCTACTTCTTCTTATTTTGCTTCTTCTATGTTTCT
This sequence comes from Ilex asprella, assembly GCA_023539305.1. Lineage (NCBI taxonomy): Eukaryota > Viridiplantae > Streptophyta > Magnoliopsida > Aquifoliales > Aquifoliaceae > Ilex > Ilex asprella. Next base: position 5,194,548 of record CM042201.1, on the reverse strand, counting down.
GTTTTTATTTTTTTGAGGTTCTCTTATTTCTCTAGTTCTAATTCTTTATTTTAATTTCTTCTTCTCTGCTTCTGCTTATATTTCTGTCTTTTGCTTCCAGTTCTGTTTTTTATTCTAATTCTTCTTCTCGTTCTCTACTTCTACTTCTGCTTCTGATTCTTCTTCTCTGCTCCTGCTTCTATTTTATTTTGGTTGGAATTCCATGCTCCTGTTTTTATTTTTCTGGGATTCTCTAATTTCTTTGGTTCTAATTCTCTTTTTTGACTTCTTCTTTTCTAATTTTGTTTCTTTTGGTTCTAGTTCTGTTTCTATTTTTTACTTCTATTTTTGCTTCTTCTGATTATGTTACTAATTTTTGAAATTCTAGGACTCTGATTGTGGGATTATGATTTTGCTTTTGTTTATGTTTCTAATCTTCTTCTGTTGTTTCTGTTTCTAATTTTGTTTCTATTTTTTATTCTGTCGTTTTTATTTATGCTTATGCAGATTCTGTTTCTGATTTCATTACTTGCGTAAGCTGATTCTATTTCTGATCTCATTACTTGTTTATGCTGGTTTGTTTTTGATTTCATTACTTAGTTGTGTTAAGTTGTTTGACTAATATGTTTTATTACTTAGTTGTTTTAGTTCCCTTTGATGGTAGTGTGATAGTGTCAATCATAAACAAATAAATGGCAACATCGACCGAAAGGAACAAAAAAAAATCGACAAAGCAATATGCTGAGTTAATAAATCCCCAAAACCCGGACAAGTTCAAGTACAATTTTTGCAAAAAATAGTCAAATGGGGGTGTCTATCAGGTCAAACAACACCTTGACGAGAACTTTACAATTTTTGCGGAAAAGAGTCAAATGGGGATGTTGTTCAAGCTTCTCGAGTTGGCGAAAGTAGCTAACGGACTAGATCAACACCATCTTAGAGGGTAACACCGAGGTTTACAAGATTGTCGACTGGACTCATAGATGAGGAAGTGACAATTTCAGATGAGGCATATGAGGATTATACAGAGGGGTATGAATCTAAAGATAATGAAGAAAATGATTTCTTCAATGCTGATGATTGATTTCTAAAGATATATAGGGGTATTAACTAAATATTTAGTTGCTTGAATTGTGTGACTTAAGTTTTTAAATATTAGGATTTGGGATGTTATTAGTATTTTTTTAATTTAAATGTTTGAGTTAAAGTTGTCGTGAAGATTTGAGATATGATTAGCGTTTGTTTGAATTTAAATGTTTATGATTTTGGTTGAATTTAAATATTTCATATTTGTAAAATTAGAACTTGGATATTTAGAAATAATTAAACTAAAATATTTACTTATTTTTTTTACAATTCGCTACACTTCGCCTCTCGCTTCTTGCCTAAGCCTCAGGAGACTGGTTCGCTTCGGTTCGCTTTACGCCTTAAATAACACTCGTCGTAATTATCAATCATGGTCTCATGCTATTAAAGTTTTTCTACGTACAAAAAGGAAAGTCAAGTATTTGACTGAAAGTCCCTCTCCTAAGACCTCAAAGGATTCTAAAGATTGGTGGACTGAGAATTCGTTAGTGATAGCATGGTTGTGACTTTGAATGGACCCCTTAGTAGCTTCTAATGTTTAACTTCTTGACATGACCAAGAAACTATGGGACTCACTCGAGGAGATATATTCCTAGTGGAAGTCGTAGACACCGTATCCACCCTAAGGTGGTAATCGTGGTGGTAGAGGTAATGGTCCTTGTGGTCGTGCCAATCGTTCCAAGTGGGAAGTGTTCTTATTGTTGAGCTGCTAATCAATACTGAGGATTATCGTTAGGACAAACATGAAAGGCAAGCCTATGCTAATTAGGTTTATGATGAGCCAAACAACAGGTACTATCTCTCTCGGTCTTTCTACTCTTTGACTCTTGTTCTTTCTCTCCGTCTCAGGATATAGTGCTATACTGCTATATCTTGATGTTTGGTTTGTAATTTTTTATACTTTGAATATTTCGTAATTGATAATACTATTTTTTTTTACATTGAAGCTTTGATTGCTAGTTTGCTACCGATCATGTATTGCTCTTTGCCTTGTATTGCTAGTCTGCTACCAAAGATTTGGGGATTTTATTTGGGATTATGGCAAGTCGAAAATTGGAAATTGAATGCATTAAACATATGTTTGATAGTTTTTCTCTACTTAACTTTACATGTTTGATGCTTTTTTCACAATTATTGTGATTTTTTAGCATATTTATTATTATTTTTTATTTTTTATTATATTATTAGTTCGACCAGTGACCCATTAACCCGGTCACTTTGCCGAGTTGATCTTCGGGCCAGGTTTTAAAACGATGCCTCCTAGGAATTGAGGTTGCTCAATCAAAGGGGCTATCAATCTATGCCAGCAGAAATATGTACCAAACTTCATATCTGAAATTGGTACTCTTGGTGTGCATCCGATTGACACACCTATTGACTCTACAGTTAAGTTAGATCCTAAGAGTGGCGAAGTAATTGATGATATAGGGCATTATTGGAAGTTTGTTTGTAAACTGATTTACCTTACAGTTACACGCCTTGATATTACATATGCTATTGGTGTGGTTAGTTAGTTTATGCATGCTCCTCGTAAGCCCCATAGAGGTGTTTGTCGTATACTTCAGTATGTAAAAGGAGCTCCAAGAAAAGGAATGTTATACCGTCCATCATCATCTATAACTGTTGTTGATTTTTCAACTGTTGACCGGCAAGGATCAAAATATCATTTTAAAACGGTCGAAACATTCGAAATGTTTCCATTTCCAAAGAGACCGAAACGAATTAGTGATGGAATCGAAATTCTAATACTTCGACATGTTCCATAATGTTTCGAAATGTTATTTTATATTTCAATACATTTGCACAATTATTTTGGAATGTTTTAAGATATTTTGGTATGTTTCGACCAATGTTTTAAAAAAATAATTTTTAAATTTTTTATTTTTTTTCATTCTATTTTCAAAACGGGTTGAAACGTTTTCGAAATACGTCGAAAAATTTGTATTTCCTACGTGACCAAAACAATGCACCAAAACGAACTTTTAATCCTTGCTGACCGGGCAAGTAGTCCTAGTAATAGACAATCTGCTTCTAGTTATTGTACATTTGTTAGTGGTAATCTTGATACTTGGCATAACAAGAAGCAGAAGTAGTTGTACGTTTTACGTTTTACTGTAGAGGTTGAGTATCATGCTAGGGCTCACACTATTTATGAGATGTTATAAGTCTGATCTTTACTTCGTGATATAGGACTTGATGTGTCTTCCCTTATGAAGATGCATTGTGATAACCAAACAACAATTTTCATCGCAAGTAATCCGATATTTGATGAACGTACCAAATACATTGAAGTGGAATGTTATTTCATTAGAGCTCTCTTAATATAAAAGAAGATCATCACTCCATATATCAAGCAATGTTATTAGAATCGGACCGGACATCGAACAAATAGAGGGACCGGGTCAATAGTTTACTAATTCAACTGTGGGTCAACTGGTCGGACCGATCATATAATAAAAAAATAAAAAAAAACATAAAACATAATAATTTAACTAAAAAAATATGAAACATGTTCACAATACATATAATTTCCACAAATAAAACTCACACAAAGCACTATGCACACAAAGTAGTATCCTAAATTCCTAATTAACCTTACATATAATTAAATATAAAAAATTACTAATAATACTAAATAACTAAAAAAATAATTATAATTATAGACATAGCATGTTTTTAAGTATACTAGATCAAATAGAAAAAATAAGAACTTCAAAATTAATTGATTTTCTTAGATAATTTATAAAATTTATGATATAATTATTGTAAATCATACCATAATATGAGACTAAAAAAGAACAAATAAAAGAAAAATTGGAACAAAAAATAATATCATAGGTTGCTTCAAGAGATAAAAAGCTGGGAATTGCAAGTGGGAAAGTCTATCCCACATCGAGAATCCATAAGGAACCTCACTTCCTGTGCGCCTATAAAAACAAACAAAAGCCTAATGCTTTCTGTCACCAAGGCATGCATGGAAGTTGTGAATGCAGTGAAAATATTTTGCAATAGTTAAAAATCAATTTCAATTGGTTTGTTCTATTTTATTAAAAATTGTTCAGTATAATCCGGTTCAATTGTAAAACGATCTAAATCATGAACTAGACTGGCATAGATACCGGTTCACCAGTTTTTCAGTTGGACCGGCCAGTCTAGTCCGGTCTAGTTTTGATAACACCGATATCAAGTATGGTGATCGAATGATTGATATTCTTACCAAATCATTAGCCCAATCTGTCTTTAATAGTTTATGTTCCAAGTTGGGCACTTTTTATCTTTATGCTCTAGCTTGAGGGGGAGTACACACATTATTTCTCTCAATCTCTCTTCTCTTCTCATCACCCTTTGCTAAACCTTAATCTCAGATTTACAACTTAACTAGTGAAATAGAAATAGGCCTCTCCCCCCACGCCCCTCAAAAAAAGGGGGGTAAGCTTTTCAATAAGTCTTCTTCCAACCCACTCCACTTCTCAAACAGCAGGTTGACATGTATCGACATCCCCCGGCCACAGCTTTGAATTCTATGGCTTTTAATAGAATGACATTTCTGTAATAAATCCTCATGGGCAAAAGAGGAGGTAAATAAAACTAGGAATCTTTCAAAACTACGCAGAAAAAGTAGTAATTGTCCAATAGAAAATTGATATCACTGGAAGGTTTTTTCTTAAAAAAGTATGACTGGTTGGTTATTTTCAGAAAAATATACAATTTGGAGTTTAGATAATTATACCACAGCACAAACAGAGCTCCTCAGGGTCAACCAACAAACATACAACCCACAAGGAAATACTCAAAAAGTATGCAAATAGTACCTGATGAAGCCTTGCAAAACGTTCAGAAAACAGTCTCGTGAGCAAAGGAACTGTGATGTTTATAGCACCTCGTGCAACAAGAGCATAAGAGCTTAACCGTTCGTCCATAGCTACAAATGGAACACAAATAAATTGCGTTAAAAAGGCAACATATCTATTAACCTAAAACAATAATTATAATCAAGATTAATCTATCCATTAATACACTTGAATTGCTTACCAGCTATAGAAGCCTGAAGGTAGTCATAGTCATTCGCATCAGTGGAGGCTGATGCAGAAGCAGCTATTTATAAAATAATATTTATGTGAATTAAAGAACAAACATCCACCAATCAGGCAAACAAAATTCAATATATTGTGCAAAACATCATAGTTACCCTTTAATTCAGACTCTACAATTAAGGCGAAGAGATTGGCTGCAGCATTGACCCCTTCTGGCGGAAGCAATATATTGTTACCAGCACTATCCATAGGCTGTACATGAATTTTTAAAATTTTCCTTAAAAATTGATAGTTGGCACTGAATAAGCAGAAGATAAACATACTTCAACATTTATTTCGTTGATAAATGATAAGTGAAGAGGAACACACTTCATACTTCTAACTAAGATTGAGGATTAAACAACACGAACTGAAGCTACCCTTACAATCATTAGCAATACACAGATAAATAAATAGATGTGAGTACTAAAAGTTCATGCATGTGGTAACAGAATATCGAATGCATGTTACAAGGCATTAAAATACATACGATGAGAAGTGCAGTCCAAGTATCTAACAAGATATCGCGTGCCACCCAACTCCATGTTTCTTCTTCAGTGTAATTAACCATGAGATGTTTAACAACTTCACACATCAAGGCAGACAACAGGCTAACAGTACCGAAAGGCCTAAACATCAAGGCAAAAATTTGACTTGTGTAAAGGCCATAGTCAAAACAATATTTGTCATCATGAATGCAAACAAAGGAGAAAATCTTATTAAACCGGAACGTTCATCAACAAGAACGAAGGCTATAATAAAATACTACAAAACTGACCTCATGGATTTCAAGAGCTGATCAAACACTAACGGTGTAGTTACATTTGCTATGGATAACAAAGCACGACAACCATCAAGTAACTCGCTGCGCGAAATCCAATAATGGGTAAGACATCAAATAACACATAAACAAATAGACGAGGGTAAGTTATTACCTTTCGCTTTTCCCACATTCAATTTCTTTTGAAACAGTGTCAGGAGGATCTATCCATTGGATAATTCCCAATAGCAGTTGCAGAAGGTGCTGCCCTTGCATGTGCCCATTGTCTACATTTCAAACCAGTTAGCAACTAGAATGAACAAAACCAATCAAGGATTAGATCTTTGACAACCAGATATAAAGAATTAAAGATTTTTTGTTTGTCTTCTACCTCTAATAAAAAATCAACAAAAAGGAACCTTATTCTCAAAACTATAGAGTAGCCAGTATAATCCATGGTAGTTAATTCATAAATAAAAAAAATTTCGGTTCAAAATTCCTTCTTTCTCGGGATAAAAAAAGGCACCCTAACACGCATCACACCTGCAAAGCTTTCATCACTTGACCTAGCACCAACACTCTAAACATAACCGATGAAAAATCGATCCACTAAATGTGGACTGCTATGTAACCAACCATTGAATTATTAACAAAATTCCGGGGAGGGGGGGTGGGGGGGTGTGCATGCTTGTGCTAGTTGAAGTGTGAAGGGTTGTTATTTATGTTGGCTAGTTCAGTCCATGGTAGATGCTTATGGATGGGTGTGAATTTCAGAGGGCATATTTGGTGGGACGTGGAAGGTGGAAGGGGGAGGGGTAAAAACAGAGGGGAGGGAAGGAACGGTGGGGGCCTGACATAGTAGAGTTAGAGCGTGCAGGAGCATGTGATGGAAGGACCGATCACCTAATATATTCATATGAACACACACAAAATGAGTAATATGTCAAGGACAATTCCTAAATATATCAATGAGTCATAGGTAAAGATGTAGAGGGACATTACCATTATCTCCATTACCTACGCAAACTAACAGCGGATGTCAGTCCGATATCGATACTACATGTGGTGTGGCCAAAATTCACCCAAAAAATTATCATAAACAAAACAAGAAAGAAAGAACGAATGCATAGGAATTATTCTAAGAATGAAACGAAAGGAGAATATACGACTATAAAAAGTGAAACAAAGAAATGAAAACTAAAAATATGGAAACAAGGATCCATTAAAATACTGACAACTCTTCCACACAATGTTGCTTTGACAATCAATGAACCACTTTACCGGTTAAATCAACTTCCCTAGAGGCAAAAAAACCAACTGTGCTCATTTTACCTATATGGAAGGATATTTGATCAACAGATTCTTAAGATGTGAGGGTGAAAGACATTGGCTCCTCAAGAGAAAAATTACGAATTACACGAGCCAAAGAAATGAACCTTCTAGTAATCCACTTACTGTTTTTAACTGCAGAGATTTTAATAATCTCATCAGTTGATAAATCCAAAATTCCCATGCAACATTGTGTTGGATTTAGGTGATAAGAATCCATAAATCCAAAATTCATAGAAAGCTAGCAATAGAAGTCTCATGGTGGGAGGAAAAACTAACGAGGAAAACAATATTAAATGATGAAAAACTAGCCCAATTATCCTCTCAAAATAGAATTTTAGAACAATGTCCAACCTTAAAACAAATCAAAGTAAGAAAAGAATTATCTACTTCTGAGATGAATTTTGAATGGCTCATACGAGTAACGTTACGTCCGGATATGGTATCCCAACCATTCTTCTTGAGACTGTTATTATCGTGTACCAAAGGGAACTAGGTTCTAAAAGGAATTGTCATTAACCATTTACCAAGTCTCAAACCTTCTTCATCCTAAGGCTTATGCACTATCTCCCATGGCACGAAATGATCTCTCTTATCCTCACCCACTTGACCCAGAAATACCAACCTTCTAGCAATAGTTACAAGGATTCTAAATAGAGAAAAGTAATACGAAGGAAAACCAGCTAGCCAAACTTATATCAAAGTAATCCATGTACTCAAATGAAAAGAACAACCTGTTTCCAACCATCCAATCTTTTGCCCACCCTCTTAGCAACATTGATCTTCGATTACCCCATAAGGGAAAACCAAAATAAGTTATAGACAACAAATGGATCAGACATCCAACAATTGATGCAAAATCTATGACACCTGCCTCTTCCAAACCAATACATGTAACTCTACTTTTGGACATATATTTTTTTCAGACGTGAATTTTTTTTTTTGCAAAAATGTTGATCAACGTAAGCACAATCTAAAAACCCTCCCTTTTTTAGGTGGCAAGAAGAAATAGTGACATTGGCAAACTACAAATGTGACACACTTAACACCCTCGCCATCCACTCTATTAAAATCACCTCCACTCAAGGATCGAAATATCGTTTCGAAGTACCGTTTCGGTCAGTTCAAAAACGGAAACGTTTCGAAAACACAATGGAAACGCAGAAAAAATATGAAAACATGCAAAAATACAAATACAATCCATTTATTATAAAGATAAGCTAAATAATTGATTAATTTAACATATTCATTCTTTTAATATTCATTTATATAAGAATAAATTTAAATTGGATGAAAAAAATGTTAACATGAGGCAAAAATCATTTAAATTAGAATACTATCCAATTAATAATATAATTTTATTATAATACTAATTTACTAATTAATAATACTAAGTGCAACATATTATTATAATATTAATTTATTAATTTAAATTGTGTCTTGAAATTAATAAATAATATTATGTCATTAATATTAAATCATTGTGTATACAATGATTAAAACACATAAATACTTAATTTTA
>CM042201.1:5161771-5185399 GCA_023539305.1 Ilex asprella | reverse complement strand
TAAAAAGGAAAAAAAATAATAAAAGTATCACATTAAATTAGTGGTAGTTATGTATAGTTAAAAGTAAAAAATTATAATGCAGTGGGATATTAAATGTAATTGTTCATTACTTATATAACAAAAAAAAAATCAAAGTTAACACAGGTGTTTCGACCGAAACGGTCCGACACAATGACGTTTCGACCGAAACGTTGAAATTTTGGAATTCAACCCATGTTTCGTGTCAGTGTGTTGAAATTCTGAAACGTTTCGGACGTGTCGACATGACATTTTGATCCTTGCCTCCACTTCACATCAATCACCAAATTAAAGGGAAAAATAGATAAAGGGTTGCTTAAACTCCTTAAGACCCTCAAAAAACAATTTTAAAAAAAAAACCTCTGCGTATATTGACTTGCCACATTCAGAATATTTTTAATGTCATGGGAGAATTATTTCGCCCATAAAACTCTTAACATATATATGCAGATGTGTAATGAACCAAATTTAAATTATCAGTGCCAAGAGAAGTAGTAAAAGTGTTGACCTAACAATCGTGAGGTTCTAGATTTGAATATAAGGATAGTCACTTTTAAAAATACTAGTTAGTGCACACGTGCGTTGCACATGGACCATTCTTCATATGATATTATATATTGGTGACATGGATCACTTTATGAAGAACTACTTTTCATATTAAAAAGGCTAAAGAAATATATGTTACACTAACATCTAATAGTCTATTTAGTGTAAATATTTCGTTACCCTTGTAACTTACGTTTTGTACATTTTTTATATTTTTGTTTTTATTAGGGTAGTTTTCATAAAACTTGTGCCAAGTACAATAACTTGTGTGATTTTGTGCTTAATAATGAGCAATTACATGGCCTTTACATATCTTAATGCTTAGCCAAATATTAAAAGTCTTCATTGAACTAAATGTACTACAACCGATACCATTCTCTTTGAGATTGATCTTTCATTAGTTTATTGTGATTTTCTTTGATATTCAGTTGTTCATAGACTGCACCACCTTTTTAATGGCGGAATAATACATTTGATTTCATTAAACTCGGTCTCTAATAAAGAAGTATGAATTTCTCACCATCTTCATAATCATTTTTCTCACTCACAAGGTGAAGACTGATTGATGACAGTGCAACTGATAAGCACATGGTCTTTTTGCACGCATAATTAGGGGTAATGTCCGTATTTTGGTCATAGTTATTAGTATCATACGATACGTCACAATACAGAGACAAAACGATACATATCGTAGTTATGTATCATTTTTGCATCTTATCGTCCGATACGCGATACGTTTTTCAGATATGACACGTATTGGTACAAAACAAACGATTCGCGAAGCCTCTATTTTTTTTTTTTTTTTCCTTTCAGATCACACCAAATCGTTGATAGCCAACCTCAGAACAGAGAAAATGCCAAAGAAAAGGCAAGAGATGAAGACAAAAATTTCTAATCCACCAAACCCTAAATCAGCAAAAATACCCGAGCAAAAGCGAAAAATATAGCAGGTACCAGCCATCATTGTGAGCTGTGAGCTGCGACCACCAGGTACCAGCCACCAGTTATGTTCTTCTTCTTCTTCTTATGTCTCTCCGGCACCAACATGGCCATCGCCTCTTCTCTCTGTGTGTTCTCTGTGTTCAGTCGTGGGTCACACGAGACTCACGACTATGTTTTGGTTATAAGAATGTAGAATTACATTTAATACCCCCTATATTATAACTTTTTACTTTTAAGTAAAAAATAAAAAAAATGTGTGTTTTTGTTATAAGAATGAATAATTACATTTACTACCCCACTACATTATAATTTTTTACTTTTAAGCATATATAAGTATCATTAATTTAATTTATTACCCTTCATTATTTTTTTAATATTAGTAAATTATATTGGTGACTTGAATAATTTGTGGAGTATTAATGAAATGCTATGTTTTTATGAGTGTATAATTTTTTTTCAAAGGTATATATATTTTTTTATTATTTAATTAAATTTGCACCGTATCTTGAGATACACGATACGATACACTATTTTTTAAAAACGATACACCTTCCGATACACGATTTAATAACTATGATTTTGGTCTGACAATTAGAGGATCCAGGTCATTGGAGCTCAATACAAAATATTTTGAGATACATAATCAATTAAATCACCAAAATAATAAAGCTAGTCATACCAATACACTAAAGTCCATAAGCCCTTTAGTGGTCTTAATACTTAAACCAATCATAACCAATTATTTTTTTCCCCTCAAAATCCATCAAAGAAAAAATTTGTGTCTTCCTAGGATCCCTATAGAAAGTACTAATTAGAACCACTAAGCACAATACCCTAGAACTAAAATTTATAAACAACAAAAGAGAACCTTGAATGAGTTTTTAATAATGACTGACGATCATCTTCATTAATGTCATCAAAAAGTATATAAGATTGTTCTATAAGGCATTCTTGATTAAATAAACAATGTCCTTTTGTGATTGATATTTCAGCTATGTGCATTCTCAAATATAGGTTTCCCCGGTTCTATCTAAAAGGAAATATTAGTAGACAATAAAAAGTGGTCTAAAATAGGATGTAACACCTAGGATATCGTTTAGCACTTGAAGGATATCCTAACTCATCGATTTAAGTGTTTTTTTTTTAGAATAGATTTAAGTGTTCATGGACCCTTTGCTTTCGTTTTTCTTTTGAATCTTTTCATCAAATAAATCAATCACAGGAGTGTACCAGCTTGTGTCACCCTAGACCTGTTGGCACTACACATCTACCACCTTATCTGCCACCAAAAATGATATCGGGAATAAGGTGGCATAATAAACAATTCCACCATAAGATTGGTTTATTCATTTTTGTGCCTCCCCCTCTTCTCATCATGATGTTTAAGAATAATCGGTGCATCTTTTATGACAAAAGCAACAACACATCTTTGTTGATGTCTCTACCCCAAGAATGCATTACATGCATAAGTTTCTTTGTTTTTGTGATGTTAAGGAATGCGGCATAATTAAAGGAATCAGATTTCAAAAAAAAAAACATTAGACCAAAAGAAAGCGATAAAGTTGATCAACTCCCTAAAATGTTATATTTACATTGAAAATTGAACTACGACAAATTATAATTACATAACTGAATCTTACATGTACCTTGGCAACATCTCGGTTGAGATTCACTGTCAAATAATGAAGCATTTTCTTTTTAGCAATCTCTCCAACAACACATAAGTACCACATCTTACATATGAATTGAATGAAGTCTAATTAACCCCACTTTTCCGTTTGAAGGTTATCTTCTCTTTTTAACATAAACAATGGAGGAAACTCGTAAGCTAACCATCGAATACAAGCCAATAGAAATCACAGAATTCATTCAATAAAGCTTAGAAAATAAAATTAAGACAAAAGTCACCACTCTAACAAACGTCGTTCATGAAATTGAAATTAGAACAAAAATTGTTGTGTAGAAGGTGATAAACCTGTACTTAAACAATAGAGTTTTAGACAGGTCAATCTATTTAATCAATTAGCACTCTAGTTATCTAGAACACTGCCTCATGGATGCCTCCTCTTCAATCTCTTCTTCCATTGAAAATTTTAGGGAAAAAATGGAAAAACAAATTGAAAATCAGAGCACGTGTGTTTTATAGAAAAGATGTGTAGCTGAGTTACATGAGAAAAAAAGAGTTACATGAGTTCTCACAAGTTAGAGTTGGTAAGGTTCTTCTTTCTTTTGTCTTCCAAAATCAAGATTTTTATTCCTTGAATTCTTACAATTAGTCTAACGCTTTGTGTATTGTTTTTGGGTATTTAACATTATTCCATGAGGCAATGAACAATGTTATTTGTATATAACATACCCACATTCAATTTTGATCTTATTCGAATGCAAGAGAGATGAGGAGATCAAAAGACATTTTCGTTTCTTTTGCTATGGAATAATGTTTGTATCCATCCTAGAATTTGTAGTGTCATCAGTTTTAATATTTGTTGGTTGTATTCAATTCTAGGATGTGGAGTGTCTCCTTTATAGTTAATGTGAAACACAAGACAGAGGGGTTATAGATTATTTAGCTGTAATTTGATAACTCGTTTATTTTAAAGTATATAATTGTCCTAATTGAATTGTTTTAGGGAAGAAATGGAAAACAAAAGTTTTTCAAGTTTGTTCACATTTTATAGTAGTATAGATTACCAAATGTTAGGTCTATACCTAGTCTACCCCTCCCAATACCCTTGGATACGGGGACCAAGCTTGGCGATAACCCCATGAGCCCATACATACAAGGACATTAATCACCCTTCTACATTAATCAAATGATACCATAAAGAGCATCCAAAGAAGTTCTTCAGTGCATTATATCGATCTACCTCAAACTAAGCTCTAACAAACTAAGCAACATGATCAAACATATAATATATTAACCATCAAATAGAAGGTACTAAAAAGACTTCATTACCAGATGGAAATATAGTTCCTGTCAAGGAGCAGAACTGTACTATGAGCTTTCGAGCAGAAACTGCTATAGGACAGTCCAGCCAGTAACCTTCCCGTGAAAACTTCTGTCTCAGTGCACCATAAAAGTTCAAAAGCCAGCCAATATGACCACTTGAAATCAGAACATCATGCCAAGAAGGACCAGGCTACAAGCAGCAAGAAAGGAGAAACAAATAGAATTATGAAGCACCAAGGAAAATAATCAGAAACTGAAGAGGTAAAAAGTTGATGGAAATTTAACAAAACATTTGTATGCTGTAAAAGCATCAGCATTACCGATTGCAAAAGAGAACAAAGTTGTTACCTGCACTAAGGTACATTCAGCCCTCAGTGAGTTACTATCTTGCCGAACTCCGGCAGAAAAAACATCTATGCTGTTTTTCACCCCGACCACTCTATTTGTGGTGTAACGGAATTCCCAGTTCAGGATTTGAAGCATAAGACGTAGTGCTGCGGAACATACTCTAACCTCAGGCTCAGCAGAATCCGACTCAACTATTCTACTTGTGACACTTAGAGCAGCCTCTTGTGCCCAACAATAGAATGCCTGCGAATTGAGTAAGATACAGAAAATACGTATAAATAAGATTCAAAGTGAAAGACTGAAAAATATATCATATTTTGAGTTTATAAGAAAAGGGAGTATAAAAAACTTGGCCATGCTGCAAGGAATACTAGAAGGAAAAAGGTTAAAAAACATTAAAAAAAAAATCAACAAAGAAACAATAGCTGATGGCAATTGGAAGACCTTCAGATAGTCGAGCTCTAATGATGCCCGGCACTGCTCATGAAACTCCCTAGGAAGGCCCATGGCACTTGAAGTAGACGGAGAAAATTCAGATACCTAAGTACAACAATTCTTAGTCAGAAATTTCAGCAAAGATGTTCCAACTAAAGCAAGTCAGCAACTAATATTAATATGGAAGCGATAGTGTTTGCATGTAAAAAATACCAGAGATTCCAGGAAATTGATTCCACTAAACTGAACATCTAGACTATGGCTGCCAGTAACACACTGTTTCACCTGTAGCAGTATGCATATTAGTCATTCGACTCTCAGAAAATACTACAAGAACTCCCACAAATAAGATTTGGACACAAAAACAACTAAACATACAGGCATGGAGAAGACTCCAAAGTCAGAGCCGTTGGGGTATCACCAGAAGATGCTAAAAACCCCAGTAACCTCCAAAAATTAAATCAAGAACCATTTTGTTCAATAGATAAAAGGTGCTTTGCTAAGCTTATTGTCCTTCCCACACGAGGGTTTTGCAACCAAGGAGACATGGCAGCAGGGTTTAAGGTATAGACCAAGTCCGATACGACTCAGCCACCATTAATACGATAATATATAATACACAAATATCACAAGTTACATCTGTATCGGCGATAACTTGGTCATGACTCGGACATATCGGCTTAACTTGGAATCAACTCGGTTTGAGTTGGACAATTCATTTCAGAATCGGTCCGATATGGTGAAATCTTGTACAAATTTCCGAAGTCTCGGACAATCTAGAAAATCTCCAATAAACAAAAGAAGGATTGTAAAGATATGCAAGACATACCATAGAATCAAATACAAATAACAAATAGCCCATCTTCTTCACTGTGAAGTGCAAACCAAAGGCGAGTAGGCAACGAAAGTAGAAGCCCAACCCTAACCTTCTTCACAGCAATTGCTAGTGCCTTCGTCGACTCTACTCCACTCACAGATTCTCTCTCTCTCTCTCTCGACTGAGTGGACAAAGCGTCTTCCAAACACAAATGGAGACTTTTGAGACTCTTTAGTCTTTATTGCCAGAGTGCCCGTGGCCTAATTAATAACCCTCACGCTTCTTTTGGGTTTTTACTTATTTAACCTCTGTTATATTTTTAACTTGTAATAAATTTATTTTTTGTGGGTAATTTACTTTTAAGTTCAATTTTGCATAAGTTTAATTTGGATTTACTCTTTGATATACCATGAGAATTGAGATATATATTTTTATTTTGATATGATACTTAAACCTACATATTAAAATTACAATTATCTACATTCAAATCATTGTACATTTTATGTTTTTAAATATCAAATAATCTATTAATTAACTACTAATTTGAATACAAATAATGATAAATATTTTCAGTAACATTCTTCTATTTTATTTTCATTGTGGGTAATGATTTAAGGGATAGATTGTGGATATATGATACATGAATGATGATATTTATATTTTTTAAAATTTTTCATGATTTTTTTAAAAATTGTTGGCCTTCTTTTAACTTTTTGAGCATATTGGTTGATACCATGCCGCGACACCGCGACTGTTGTGTATCAGTGCCCCCGAGTTGCTGGTTGATACCGCGACCTTAAACCATGACCGCCATCCATGAAAGTAGAACTAAAAGGGACATTCTAAATGAAAATTGTGAACATCACACTCTCATATTGAATATCTAATCCAAAAATGAAGACAGATATAAAGGACAAAGTATGAGGAATGCGAGGATGTAATAACAATTTATAACATTGCCTTAACATATGATAATTTTTGCAGTCACTACTCAGTTGCTTCAAAAGTAATGGTATATGAACCAATGATCAAAATATCGTTTCGAAACCGTCGAAACATCTGAAACGTTTCAGTTTCCAAGGAGACCGAAACGAATCAGTAATGAAATCGAAATTCTAATCCTTCGAGGTATTCCACAATGTTTCGAAATGTTGTTATATTTCAATTCATTTGCACAATTATTTCGGAATGTTTCATGACATTTCAAGATACTTTGGTATATTTCAACCAATGTTTGAAAAAATAATTCTTAAATTTTTAATTTTTTCTCATTCAATTTTCAAAGCGAGTCGAAACATTTCCGAAACACGTCGAAACGTTTCCATTTTCTAGGTAACCGAAACAATGCACCGAAACAAAATTTTGATCCTTGATGTGAACAAAATACGATAAACGATGCAACATTATGAAGTTACCTACAAATAAACAAGGCAACATTATAAAATACAAAAACTATAATCAGCATCCAAGAATAATCCAACAAGTTTACACAAGTATCTGGACGCCATGGCTCTTGATTAGTTATAATTCAATGGACGTGTCCTAAAGTAGACCTGACAGACAATTGCTTCCATCATATTTTCAACTCAATAAGTGACGCAGATCATAGGAAACAAAACGGAAAAGCATAACAACAAACGAATAGGGAGCTCATCCCAACTTCAAGTCATATGGCAGCCTTGGGCTCATGGCCAGTGGCCCATGGCCCAAACATAGGAGTAAGATCACTTTGACCAAATTGGCAACAATTACGTCAACTACTCATCAAAATTGAGTGCTTTGACTATCAACTAATTACTATAGTTGTCAAATCGAGATTCATTCGGTGAATCAATAATATTCCTTTCCAATCGAAAATCGAATGGGATTTGGAATTCAATATACAAATTAAAACATTGATTGTCCATAAAATAGACATACATAGACCGGAAAAATAAAAAAAAACCATAACCAAAAGAATTACACCATGGTATTATACAAGCACCGCTATCCAAGACATACTAATAAAATAGCTTTCCAAGATCTGTGGACACAGTCAACACATTGCCAATAAATTTTATCAATATGATGAAATATTTTAAGGAAAAAAGAAAGTGATGGTTTCGCAAGAACGAGGTTTACGCCTTTGCACACCAATTTCATCATCACAATAAACATTTTGTCACATAAACATAGTCATAAAAGAATTTACACCAAGATGAAACTTTTTATATCAGTTCTTTTTAACTCTATTAAAAAGGGTTTCGAGTTTTACAAATCTTGTTTTTCATATTGTAGTACAACCATCCGTAGTTACTTTTATACCTAATTTTCAATGTATCTATGTAATCACCATTATAACTATTTTTTTTTTAATTCATCTTTTGCTTGCCCCTAAAAAAACTTCTTTCTAGTCTACCTAAACTTGGAGTCAACCATACATATTTTTTATGTCCTGTCCAAAAAAGCACCACTTGAATAAGCATTATCAGAAGGTGGCACATTTAATGCATTTCAGCATAGCAACCTGACCATTACCAATTCAGACATAATGTTCCTACATGAGATTATCACTCCACATCCCTCTCATTTACGAATCATTTCAAATCAAAACTCGGGAAAAAACACCAATGATATATAATAATTAAAAGAAAAGCACTTACTAGAATCTGGACAGCAGAGAAGAAATTACTACGCAGGTATTGGCAGAATAAAGTTACAACAAGACAATTATAAGATATTTGTGGGAGACATACTGATACCTCACAGAAAAGTGCCTCCTTCCCAGCAGCTGTAAGATCTAACCTACACAAAGAACACATAAACTGCAACAGTTAGAAGGTCTTTTAGTTCCTCTTGAATGGCTAACTAGGAGCTTTCTGAAACAAATTGTGAAGATTTCTTCATAACTAGATTTAGTATTGTAATTATTACAAAATCCCAAAGACCATTAAAAGATCCCCCACATGTTTGCTGATATATTACAAAAAGTCTTCAACATACCAAGTCTAACTAGAGAATCCAACTTAAAATCAATTGACAATGAGTGAAGAAGCCACTCAAGTACATTAACCAACCTTGGGTGGTACTAGTAATTTGATGTGGGATACAAGCACTCCTTATACTTTCCTCAAGCGAGACCCGGGCTCACACATGAAGATAACAAGCAAACAAACAAACATGTATACAAAGAAATGCAAATGGACAAGAAACTTGGTCCACTAACCACCTGAGGCTCAACTCTACTATGTTAGAGCATTAAAGTCAAAACTAATTAGCTATGAGTGGAAAGGCCCCTAAAACATATTACACGTTAAACCACCAACTCATCTAAAAACTTAAGTTTTTAGAGGAGAATGTAGATAGTAATTTAACATGGTATTATAGCAAATGTAGAGGAAATGCAAATGGACAAGAAACTTGGTTCTACGTCATATTTGCACATATACACTATGTTTAATCCATGCATGCCCTTATGTGTGTTTGTATGATATTCATTTTGTGCCGTCCTTATTTGAAATTTGCACGAAGTTCATCTTGTCCTTCTTGTGTTTGTATGATCAAGGAATGAAATATTCCGAAACATCCGAAATGTTTCAGATTTTCAACACAGTAACACAAAACAAGGGTAGAAACAAAAAATTTCTGCATTTCGAACGAACCGTCACAATTTTGGACCGTTTCGGACAAAACAATAATGTTTTGATCGAAACGGGGACTTATTCGACCGATTTTCAGCAAAGCAGAAGAGACAAAGACGAGCTCAGAAAATTGCATCAAGCCAAAAAGGGGAGAGATTCTTCTCGTCATCCTCGTCTTCTGCAAAACAGAAAGCGAGAGTAGAAATCGAAAGAAGGAGAAGAGTTAGGAGCTTACCTGGGGTCCCTAAGTCAAGATCTAAGCATATCCAGGCCACAGTTCACTCCTACAATCCAGATCACATCCAAGTCTAGCTCCTCCACATACAATCTTCTCCCTTTCTCTTCTTCTTCTCTCTTTCTTCCTTCTCTGTCGGTGGCTGTTGGGTCTTCATCGCTCAAATCTTCTCTTTTTTTCTCTCTCTCGATCGATCAATCGAGACGCACGCGTTGAGTCAGATCCAAGCACCGATGATTTAATCCGTCAATTTTTATTTTATTTT
The DNA here is from genome assembly GCA_023539305.1 of Ilex asprella. Taxonomy (NCBI): domain Eukaryota; kingdom Viridiplantae; phylum Streptophyta; class Magnoliopsida; order Aquifoliales; family Aquifoliaceae; genus Ilex; species Ilex asprella. The sequence continues at coordinate 5,175,223 of CM042201.1, read as the reverse complement.
AAATTTGTTAATTTTCTTTAGATTTGTTAATTAACATTAATGCCCCCCTTTTTCCTTCTATAATTATTAAAAACCCCTACAATTAATAAACAGCTTATCATTGTTAATTAATTTATCATTATCAATAAATAACTGCCATTAATTTTATAGTATATTAAATATTGAAATTAAGTATTTATGTGTGTATTTATGAGATCTTAACATTATATAAAAATGTGTTTACTTGATGAAAATTAAGTGTTCAAAACTAATTGAAGTGACTTCTGCCTAGTGCCAAGCCTTTTTTTTTCAATCTAACTTGATGTTATCTTGTATCAATAGATATTAACCCAATAAAAATGATCAATTAATCAATTATTAAGCTTATCTTTATAAAAAAATGGATCGTATTTGTGTTTCCACGTGTTTTCATATTCTTTCTAAGTTTCCATTGCGCTTTTTAAACGTTTCCGTTTTCAAGCTTACCGAAACGGTACTCCAAAACGATATTTCGATCCTTATGTATGATGTGAATTCCCTTGACACCATTAATCACTTTATATTTGCATGATGATCATTTCGTGCATGTTTTCTCAACTTATCATTCAAAAGGAGTCCATCGAGGCAATCCTAGATCTCGACATCGAATCCCGCGTAATGAATCATTTTGTGAAATCTCAATCGTTGCAGTTGGGACAACTTCAACTGTCGTTGCCCCGACAAGTTCAGTAAAGCCACAATCATAGCATCCATTTCATCTTCCATTCAAGTTTAACACTTCACATCTACAATTTTGTGCCCAACTTGAGGGGGCATATTGAATATAGAATTATATCCGATAAAATTTATGGGGTGTTACGTAATTGATTAGCTATATTTAGTGGCATGATTTGATATTTTGATTTATGTCAATACCTATGATTAAGGGATATGATTAAGTTTATCACCCTATATATACATGTGTATATCATGTGCCAAAACAGAGCTAGAATTTTATCTTTGAGGGGCCAAAACCACATTCACAAAAGCTCATACAACAATGTCATGTGTACTGTGCTTATATTTTCAAAATTAAAATTTGTAATGCACAAAAAATATCGAACAACATAAATAAAAATACAAAAACCAGAAAATGAACAAAAAAAATAGTTTGTTAACACCCATCCACTCAAAATTCTACAAAATTTGTGCTCAGTGTTATTTTCTTTTATAAAATTCATTTATGTTTGAAGTCGTACTAGTTTGTTTAACAACTTACTTTTCTATATACACAACCAAAGAGTTTGAGAAAATCATCATCCATCTAGTTGCAAAGCCTAGTGATGACAATATCCATAGCTGAAAATACATGTTTTGTAGCTACTGTAGAAATGGAAAGTGTAAATACAAATTTGATCAATCTATCAAGAAATTGGTAGATTTGAGGATTTTATAATCTTAACCAATGCGTCACATAAAAAATAATTCTAATGACTTGGAATAATTATAAAACTAAACGGTGGACAAGGTGTCCATCCAAATGGAAAAAATAGCACAAAGTAGTACATAACTACTATGAGTGTAAATATAATGCATAAACCACTACATGGATATTTCACTTTTATCTAATTAAAAAATTCAGCCAGACCATTCAAATTTTTCAACAGTAAACATTTAAGATGCTAACCAGCCAATACACAAATCAGAAAGCAACAACTACTAGAATTGTTTCAACTTTTTCTAGCACTTGAGTTCTTGCATAAGAGATAAATGAATTTGTTCAATTCTGAGTTCCGAGGCCGTGGTAGTTGTCCATAGTGTCATCCTCTTCTGATTTGTATATTGCCCCCACTGCCTCGGAACTCAGCTGTGCACCTCTGAATTCGTATCGCAAAATCTAACTAACTAGTCAATTTTCGTTAAATTCTAAGACTGTCAAAATCTTTGCGTTTTACGATACAATCGGGTGTCACGCACCTAAAATAAAAGCGATTAGATTTTATTCGCAAAACCTAAAAAAATAATTTAAAATTGGTTCAATAAAAATATACTAAACTTAATGCGGAGCGAGATTTAATTGATTCGGAATAAAATTAGACCAAATAAATCAGGACGTTTGGGCAACGAAAGCCAAGCATTTGAAGGAGTATTTAAAGGGGCGAAATTTGATTTTTTCCCCATTCTTGGCCTGCAATTTCCGATAGAGAGAGAAGAGAGATATTCTTCAAGCCACTTTCATCTTCCTTCTTAGATCCGCAGAGATTTGACTGTTGGATCGCTTCGGACCAATAATTAAGTTACTCTACGCAACGAGAGCTACGCAACTATACTAGAGATCGCGCTTTTCTCCAAAAATCTCAAAAACAAGAATTGAAGGCTCAGGTTTAGAAGGCTTGATTTGGGGTGTTTGGGATTTCTACTACACGGGCTCACATTACAAGAGGTAGAGTTCCCTCCTATCTAGGTTTATTTCTAACCTAGGGTTGTGATGTGAAATGGATAGGACTATAGAGATGAATTTTCATGTATTAACTCATACCTAGTATGTCTAGGATATGGGAAATGGGTATGAGAACATGTTAAAATCAATTCTTGCTTGATTTGGATTTGATGAAATAGCTTATTTGGGTATGCTATGTATTTACATTTTATATCAGACAATTGCTCATTTGGGTATCACATGTGACATGCTTGGAAATGTTGTGAAAAATAGATATGTTCATTATATGCTTTATGATATGATGAGCATGATAATATGAATTGCAATTATACATTTTAATTGCATATGCATGGGTAGCATCGCATTTGTAGGTATCCGACATGAGTGTAAGTATTTATGCATGTTTTTACCCCATTCTTTGTGGGTTGATACATGGATTCGAAAAAATTGGACCTAAGTCTAGCTGAGTTACACAAGTTTGCATTGAAAAACGTGTCGGGATTAGCAAGAAGAGTTAGATTCTTCCTCGGATACGAGACCTGATAATTTCGGATACGCGTTCCCATTGATTTTAAATCCATAAAGTATGTCGACGTATGCGGAATAGTTAGTGAAAATCAAGAGATGTCGTGTCACATACGTGATCGTTGGTGGCAGTCCATAAATACCTACCCCAAGAAAGACACAAATTTTTATAAAATAGTCATTGGATGTCCAACATCAATGGCGGAGGCTTGAAATATCCGAATGCATACGCATGGCATAGCACGTGTTATGGGAGCCGATGAGGTACAGTTTGTATTGCATGCATGAGTTCTCATCTCATGGCATAGCATGAAATTGTGGCATTCATTTATAATATTTATTTATTTGAATGATTGCTCGACATGATTTCAATGTGACATTTCATATGCATCTGGATTAGGAGGTGATATCCATAAGAGATATTCTATTGAGTGTAGCTCACCCTTTATTAGAATATATTTCAAGTGATGGACAGACTTCTGCAAACGGCCCTCACTTGGGTCTGTATTGACGACAGAGCTGAGTTATGGCTCTTGAATTATAGTTTGTAGTCCCTTGTATATATTTACATTTGGTCATGCATAAATTATGTACAAAACATGTAATGGAACTCTCTTGGATAATATTATTTTATAAATGAATGAATGTCGTGGATGTTGGTAGTCAATGCTATACATTGATTGAATGTTGATGTTGGGACCCGTGTGGTCCATGATTAGGATTGCACAGGTTGTGTGTATTGGTTAGCGCTTCTCATATAAATGAGACTTTATTCAAATTTTGTTTAAGTTATGGACCCCGGTGAATGGGTATTACTACGTGTTTTCGAGTAAAGCAGTATCACAGGTTATTCTGCAGGTTAATGAATGATCAACGGGCTAATCAGGACCCCCGGAAATTGGAGCATCATTGGCTCTTTTATTTTTTAACAAATTAAGGCTTTCCTAAAAAACAGACTATCAATTTATTCACTGAAAGAAGAATGTGATTGAGAGGAAGTTGGAATGGAAAAATTATTGTACTAACTTTCCATTTACAAAGACCATATTTTAAAGAAAGAAGCAAAGAAGTTGATAGGTTTTATAGTTCTAGTGAGAGAATACAATTATTCATAGAGAGATTTTTTATTGTTTCTTGATGGGTGGACCTCGGGTAGGCATTCTTCATCATCATATACTGAATATAAATTTAGATAGGAGAGGCCAACTCTTTTGAGATACTAAATTATCTCATGTGATAGATATATACAAGTGGTGGTTTCAAAAAATTCAAGGGTCAAATGTCCCCTCAGGCAAGGCCATAGAATAGCTCTGACATTGCTCATGTGTATTCATCAATCAAGAATAATAAAGATGTAGCCCTTTGTGGGTTTTGTGTGTCGTGGACGTAAGTCTTAGGACTGAACTACATTAATTCTTTGTGTCTTGATCTCTTGTTCATTGATTTCATTTTTTCCTATATAAATTTTAACATGGACCTTGGTTGGTCCTAATCATTCCATGTAGATACAAGCTATCTTTACAATCCAGACTGCAAGACATCTTAACAATGTTCCCTAAGACTTCAGTCAAGAAAAAATTCCATACATTGTAACATGGATCAAAGCATCGGTAATAAATAGAATCACTAACGGGCTAACTTCAGGATTATTCAAAGATATCCTATCCCATAGGCAAGGCACATTTCATTTCACATCAGAGTTTTATCTTTCTTTCAGTTTATTTCTCATTTCACTAGACAGGCATGACCTGTCTCTCATCTCTGCAATATAATTTGTCCTTAGATACGTCACGTTGGAGATACCCATCTTCGATTTGCATGGTGTGGTGACAAAGGGTCATTAAAATGCTACTGTCCTCATACATGATGCATTAAATTAGACATTTGGGACACATTAACATCTCATCCAGTCAGAATATGTTTCATTTTGATGGCATCGAACATACGATTAGGCATCCAATTTTATTTAAAGACAGAAACCTACGATTTGTATTTTTACATGTTTCCACGTGTTTCCATATTTTTTCTGCGTTTCCATTGCGTTTCCGTTTTTGAACTGACCGAAACGGTGCTTCGAAACGATATTTCAACCCTTGACTTGAACCTTGAAGTTTTCCATCTTTCTTTACCTACTAATGTTCACTTCACTGCCTAGAAACTAATTACATTTAAAGACCACCAAAAGGCCGCAAGAGCTTTTTTTTTTACATATTTTTTCAGTTTTTTGGATGACCTCACTTACAATTTTTTCCAACTGTCTTTTTTATTTTTCTTGAATGCAATGAACTCTACTTCTCAATGTCTTATGCCTATCATAGTGACACACTGTCAGATTTTCAATCTAATTGGATATGTACACATTGCAACCATCAAAAGATGTGAGAGCTTCCTTAGTCTCTGCAACATTGCTGATAAATTATAGCTGCTGGCATTACCCTGTTTTCTATTCATGCATACTTGCTTGCTACAATATGAGGTCAGAATTTAGATTATGAGCAACTCACCAGCCCCTTTTCATCAACTGAGCAGCCACAGAAGCAACTTTTGATTGGACATAGCCCTCGGGTGAACTAGCATGTTGCATCACAAAGCACAAACAAAAACTGCAGCAAAATCATTCCTTTGCAAAGTCAGTAATCTGATTGTAGAGAGCATGATATTAGAAAACAGTTAAGAACTTCTCTTACAATTATGATAAATAGTGCAAATATGGTGCGTACAGATGTAGAGTTTAAACATAATAATTAATAAGACATATCTCCACTTAGCCACCATAGAATGAAGGTAACGAAGTGCTAATACAGGATATCAGTTGGATTTTCAATTCGTAAAATTACCTAATCAAGCCCCTTTTCTCATCAATTGTGAGAAATCCCCATTCTCTTAAAGCTGCAATTCGAATTGCAGCAGCAGCCTGAAACCTTGCATTTGCCACCTGAGAATTCTCTGGAAAAAGGCAAGTGTTAGTACGAAGAGATCACATAGTCCGTTGTGTCAATAACAAAATCCACCAGCATGAACTCCAAAATAGCAATAAAAACTTAGTTCAGATTATGCTTAAAAATATGCATCAAATTAAAGATTATGCCTAACAATGTTTAGGCATTTCAACAACACAATACGATACGTTGGAAATGGAAAATGGAGTAATTTTGGAGGAGAAAGGGAGAATTGTTGAGGAAATAACTAAGTTCTATGAGAAATTATATTTTGAAGATAAAAGTGAGAGGCCGGGAGTGATAGGATTAAATTGGTGTCCTATTAGTGAGGGGAGGGCTTTGTTGTTAGAGAGACCGAGGAGATGGAGGTGAAAGAAGCGAATGATTTGATGAAGGTATTCAAGGAGTTTTTTGATAATGGAATTGTGAATGTGAATAATAATGCTACATATATTTGTTGATCCCAAAAAAAAACAATTGAAAATTAAGGACTATAGGTCTATTAGTTTGGTGACTAGCTTGTACAAGATTTTGGTAAAAGTTTTACTAGGAAGGTTGAAATAAGTGTTGGGGAATACAATTTCAAAGTAACGGGGGACTTTTGTTAGGGGAAAGCAAATTATTGACACTGTTTTAACATTCAATGAGGTGGTTGAGAAGTATAGAGCTAAAGGAAAAGAAAGGTTGGTGTTTAAGATTGATTTTGAAAAATTATATGACCATGTTAATTGGGATTTTTTGGATTTTGTCTTAGAGGGTAAGGGGTTTGGAGGTGGATTAAAGAGTGCTTAGAGTCAATGAATTTTTTAGTATTGATTAATGGGAAACCACGAGGGAGATTTAATGCTTCTAGAGGACTTAGGCTGGGAGATCCTTTGTCACCATTCTTATTCACTTTGGTTGCAATTGGGCTTAGTTCTTTAGTTGAGAGAGCTAGGGAGTCTAATATCATTGAGGAGTTGTTTGGTATGAGGGTTTGGAGGGGTTTTGGAACATGGATTGGGGACTAAACCCCTTTAAACCATTTTTGGTAACAAAACATTTAGCCTTGGATTTGAAATCCGGCCCGATCATAAAACCCAAGTTCAGATTGGGGGTAATGAAACCCATTGGGGGGGTTTCATATGTGGGCTTGGGGGTTTCACATTTAAATGATATTTATACCCTCCATATATCCATACCCAAGTTTGAATTCAATTGGTTAAGGGGCACAATAGTCATTTATATACAAATATATTAACATAATAATCATTTATCTCTGCGCATACCAAACATGGGTATGGACAGTATTGAATGTTGAATCCCATCTTTGGGATAAACCAGGGTTTGGCCAAGCCAATCCAAACCCTTCCTAAAAAATATACCAATCAGGCCCTGAGGATTTTAGGGTGGGTAGGGATTGGGTAGAGATTTGATACCATATTCTTCCTTTCAGGTGATGAAGGAAAATTTCAGAATTTAGTAGAGATCATTACAGACTTTGGTTTCATGTTGGGTTTGAACGTTAATACGTCGGTGGTTGGGATTAATGTTCAAAGGGAGATTCTAGATAGGCTGTTAGAGGATTAGGATATGAGGTTGGTGAGTGGCTCTTGAAATATTTGGAGTTGCCTTTAGGAGGAAAACCTTTATTTGTGAGTTTTTGAAATCCGGTTATTGAAAGGATTCAAAAAAGGTTAGATGGTGGAAAATAGTGTGTTTATCTAAGGGTAGGAGACTTACACTAATCCAGTCAGTCTTGAATAGTATACCCATTTATTTATTATAAAAGAAGAATTTTATTATAAAATGGAAGAAAGAAAAAGAATTACAATATTGAGGACAAAATATCCTCAAAATGAATAAAAACTACATACATATCAAAGAAAAGTCTTAACGAAAAAAACTAAAATAAAATCACCTGCCAATTCCATTGAAGATCCAATAAAGGCAAACTTTCAAAACTTCCTATGGCTTTAATCCAAAGTGAAGCCATAAAAACAATTATTTTCCATACTAATTTAGAAGGAAGATAATGGTTATTGAAAATTCTTACATTTCTCTCCATCCAAATACACCAAAGAGTTGTCATGAACCTACAATTTCATAATACCTTCGCTTTCTTTTATTATTAAAACCCAAAACTTAATTTACAACATTTGTTCCACTATAGAAGGGCAAACTAAAGCCTCACCAGTCACTTGGAATAATTTGCAACATTTTTTCCACTATAGAAGTAAAACCGACACAGAAAAGGAGCCAAGAACACAATATATCCTAATAGCAAACCTAGTATCCTATATCACAAATCCTTAAATCTGGACTCCCAAATACTCCTAATTGGAGCCCCATCTATCGCCTTTAACTTTGTCTCCTAACACATAACTAAGTCTAGAGAAGCTCTTAGAAACACTTCCTTAATTATTTTTCTCTTCCTCCAACTCCCCAATTCCCTCACAGTCCAACTAATCAACTTCAGCTAAAACCTCTAAAACCGCCACCCTTTCTCTCACTCCCCTTATCATAATTAATCTCGCATTGCAGATTCTTTAACTCCCTCTCACCCTACTTACTTCTGCTTCTATATGCTAGAGGTGACACTCCCACTTTAATTTCCTCCCCAATAGGAGTAACCAGCTTCAACTTAAAACCCATTTTCTCTAAGAGAGTTTGTGCCACTTGGTTGTCTTCCTCATCCCCAAGGAGGTCTACAATTAATCGGTCCTCCCCACAACCTATCTCCTCTTAGCATAAAGGTAACTTTGTTTCTGTCATGCTCCCCAAAGACTAGGTGAAAGTCCCAAACTAGAACACATGCTCACCACAAAAGTCCCAGCATTTTCATTCTCAGAAAAGTATTAGCATGACATAAATTAGGAATGGATGAGATTACTCACAAATTAGAAAGACACTCGAATGGCAAAGAGTAATGAACAAAAATCCCAAACCCTTACTTTTGCGTAGTTGTTATCTCAACCCAATTTACACTTGAACTTATATCATCTGAAGACACCATTGAAGCATTTTTTTCCCTTACTCTTATTACTAGTCGCTCCCACTACTCCTATGTCAATCTCCTCATCAAATATACTCACTCCTGCAACTTCCATCATTGGTGATTCTAACATATAGGAAGCATCGTCATGTTCACGCAACTCCTCCATTTCCACACTTCTTCCACGCACACATCCAACCCATTGTACCCATCTATCAAGAAACAAAATAATACGTTCTAAAGATCAATCTTGCAAGTACAAAATCCTCATTGCTTCTATCGATGAGTGAAAAACAAACATAAAGAGTGAATTGGCCATTAGAATAACTTTGAGGCCAATCGACCCCCATTTGGAGTTTGCCTATCGAATTGCTTTCCCAATCAATGGCGTTTTCAATTTAAGTGAACCAAATCTCCCTACTAAACTCCTTCGTAGATCTTCATAACTAATCATACAAGATGCCACATCCATATTGAATACTCGATTTTTGTCAATAATAACTTAGAAGACATGATTGGCCTTAGTCCAATCTTTGCAGCCTCTAGAAATGATTACATGTCGACGTCGAAACCATCCATGTAGAACTTTCAGTGTTTCACAAGCCTCATCTATTGTTACCTCCAGAAAGGATTTCAGAGTACAAAATACCATTTGTCCTAGCTGAAGCTAGTTGCACATGCATATTTATGAAGGAGAAATATATCTCTCTATGCATTTGTGCTCATAAAGTAGGAAACCAAACCTTCTGCAAGCTATCACCGCTACCGAGTGGAGAATTCAATAGAGAGCTAATTCATAACCAATTCTAATCCAAGGCTATATACATTTGACCCTCCTTAGATCTTACAATAGACTCGTGCATGGGGCTACCTGATACAAGGGAAAGAAATAAGAGAAAGGTATGCCCATTTATTATCTATCAATCTTTAAGATTCCTAAGTTAATTGTCTGTTGAGTCGAGAAGTTAATGAGGAATTTTTTGTGGGAAGGGAATGGGAAAGGGAGAAAAGACCATTTAGTAAGATCGGATATTGTGACTAGAACTAACGATAAAAGGGGGTTGGGAGTGGGGAATGTAGTAAAGAAAAATAATGTCTTTCTAGGAAAGTGGTTGTGGAGATTTCCAATAGAACATGGGGCATTGTGGCATAAGGTTATCAAAAGCAAATACGACCTTCATCCTAATGGGTGGGACTAGAATGTGGTTGTGACTCTTGTGATAGGTTCATTTAGTAATAATTTTAGATACTTGTTTGGAAGCTTACATAGATAGATTATGTTAAGCCATCCCAATAATTGTACTTTGTTTTACCAAAAAATAAGACGAAGCCAATTTTGGACACCTTTTCCATCCACTGCAAGCTTTAGATTTAGACCAAGCGAAATAAAACCCTCAATCAAGTTAATCTAGGGTCACTGAGTTAGAAAAGCCCAAGCAGCATCTTTAAGGATGTTATAACTCTTAAATAGGCAGTGTGTCTAGTTATGTCAAACATCCAAAGTATCATAAACTTACCAAGAATAAATTGACATGCTTTGTATGGACGAGGAGATTGGCAGAGTGATAAAATAGTTGCCTCAGCAGTTGTCGAATGGGCATGCATCTGCTTAAAGATAAACCGAAGACGTTAAGGGTGTTTGTTTTCATGCATGCTTATCTCAACATGTACAAACATACACGGACATATACAAATGGAAAGGGAGAGAGAGTACAATAATCTCATTCTTTGGGATTATCAAGGCTAAAGCACTTCAAACCTCACAATACAGATGTGCTAAATCAAGCAATAAATCAAGCCCATCTCCCACTTAGATCTATGAGTTTCTTTACCATTTTACTACTTTGATCTCCCTTCAAGGTTTTGATCATTGGGTATTTAGGAATAAAACTCAAAGACAATGTATTTGGGTAATCTTATTTCTTGGTTATTCCAATGGGAAAGCCACTAGGTACAACTCTCTCAATGACAAACTAATATATTTTCATGTGGGAAAAATTAAAGTCATGCAACCAACTCAATCATTGATTGAAGATGTCATGTAATTGAATCAAAGATGTTACTCTAACAATACAATAGAATTGGTCAAATATTCGAACGGCACAAGTACCCTCATTCAATTCATTCGAATGTGCCTGCTGGTGGGTGTTTGGATATTGGCGTGTGTGAGTGAGAAGGAAGATTTTCTGCTGAATATGACATCGACAATTCTACCAGATACAAATCTTAGAATAGGGAACTGCAGCTGAAATTTAAATGTGAAAGCTTTGATCCTATGACGTAGGTGTGAATAAATGGACCCTGCTTTGATTTTTCCAACTTATACAATAGGACTGGCTATGTAATGTTTGAATATCCAAACAATCTTTCTAGGTAGCCAGTTTTACTTCACTCAGCCCAAGCAATGCCCGAGAAATCAAGAGAAACTAGAATTCCTTAAAAAGCAGCACCTAAAAAATAATTCCCACTTCCTCCAGTTTCTCGTCAACCAAACATATGAGATTGAAAATTACATACACATTCTTTCTTCCAACTTATTAGAATAATCCGATACACATAAATGCGGACAAAGATAGAGACAGAGCGAGAGAGAGAGAGAGAAAAGGAAACCTGAATGGAACTGCAAGCGAGTTCGATGGCCCGCATGGTGGCTTGTAACTGAGCCAAATCGGGGCCTCCAACGTTTTGATAACCTTGATGCATCTCTCTTTTCTCACTGTAATTTGAACACACGCGCACAGAGACAGACAGAGAGAGAGAGAGAGAGAGATAGGAGACGCGGGTTGCAGTGGCTTTCTTTTCTTTTGGGGAGAATTACGTTGTCGTTCAATCACTCAATCTATTAATATTTAAAATATTATATATAAACACGTACACGGATAAAATATTGTACACGGATAATATTTTGACATGTTAGTATATCAACTAATAAATTATATTTAGACCTTTTAAAATTTATAAGTATATAATATTTAAATTTTATCAAGGTTAAAATATTACACTTAGACTATAAAAACTCATACCAAATGTAGAATATCAAATATTTTAAATCTTATAACCAAAATTCATATTCTATTATATCAATTAATAAAATAAAATCAAAAATAAAAATTTAATTTTTCTTAAAAAATTATAATTAATATATAATTATACTATCTATTAGAATAAAACTAAAAAATCAAACAAAGAATATAAGTCATTCATAATATAAAATTAATTTTAAAACCAAAATTTATGTTTTATTTTATTGATTGTATGGAACAAGTATCCTCTGTTACACATTGATGATTTATTAGACCAATTACGGGGTGCAAAGGTATTTTCAAAGATTGATCTTCAAGCAGGGCATCATCAGTTGAAAGTAAAGGATAGTGATATATTCAAGATAGCTTTTTAGACTAGATATGACCATTATGAGTTTTTGATTGTGCCATTTGGTTTGACCAATGCACCAGCTGCATTTATCACTTTACTGAACCATGTGTTCTAGCCTTTCCTAGACTCATTTTTCATTATTTTTATTGATGATATCCTGGTTTATTCTCGAAGCGTGGAAGAGCTTGAACATCATTTGAGAGTAATATTACTGTTGGCAGTGGCTCAATTTTTGGGTTTCATTGATTTGGTGATATCATTACTTAAAAAGACCTATTTTGATTGGTTAGCATACGTCATTGCTAAAAGTTTATTGGATGATACAAGTGGAGCAATTTGTTTGTTTGTATAACCGTTAAATATGAACATGAAAATTAATGTGTTAGTTTGTATAATCTAAACTAAACCGTTAAATATGAACGTGAAAATTAATTTGTTAGTTTATATAATCTAAACTAAGGTTTTGATTTACAAAATATTATTTGGAAAGCGAAATGGATTAATGTTAAGTCAAACATAATTACACATTTATGCATGTGTACACACAAAATAAGCATTTATGAATAATACTCATATGTCTTATGACGATGTGTGTTAGGTGCAGAAGCGATGACGTCTATGTCGAGTCCACCTGTAAACCCCCGCATGTTTATACTCATATAGTCGTATAATTTTTGATTAATTAATTTGCAAATGAAAATATAAGTGTTAAGGTTGAAATAGTAAATAGTTAGCTAAGATTTAGTTTTGAATTGTAAAGAATTAAAAACATGTTCAATAGAACGTGTAGGCATTGAGATTTATGTGAAAAACCCTGTTAGACATGCATGGGATGGCTTTGAAAGGGTTTAAGATGGATTGGAAATAAAAAATAGAGGAAATAGAAAAAACTAGGAAAAATCGTATCGGTACTACGTACCTGTATTGTATTCCGGAGCAAACTGGTCCAGAGAGTTCGACGTACCGATACGGCCGAAAGAATTCTGAATGTTTAATGTCGCGATCTTGGTCCAATTTTCGCCCTATAAATGTCTTATGTCGCCTCCTTTGGCTCTATTTCAGCCCCTCCAACCTTAGAAACCCTAAGAGAGAAAGAAAGGAGAAAAAAAGAGGAAGAAAGGAAGAGAGAAACACTTACTTTGAAGGGATTTATACCTTGGAGTCCATCAAAACCTAGATTTCAAGAGTCAATGTAGGAGATTTCTTCTCTTTCTCTTTCATTGAGATTAGGGTTTATGTGT
>CM042201.1:5134902-5156771 GCA_023539305.1 Ilex asprella | reverse complement strand
GAATACTACTATGGAAACACTGTATAGTCTAGATTTCTTTTGTCATTCCGCTACGCTATAATAGTACATTTTCATTGGAAATGTAAAGGCCAATGATTGGCATATTCTTTTGGGGATATTGATGTACATGTTATGAATTATTGTTATGAAGACTTATTTATTAATGGTTTATCTTAGTGCTCTCATGGTATGAATGGTTATTGAATGTAATGCCGTCCAGGGTATATTTTGGGGTGTTACAATATATGCTACATTAAGAATGTCCATTAATAATAAAAATGGTCTTGGAAACTTGAAGGGTAGTTAAATAATCATTCTAAAAGCTTATAAGGCAAAAGAACGTAGCTATTGAATCCGAGAGCGGCGAAAAATGTTGGGTTAGACATTTAGTCGGTATTGCGATAAAAAAGGGTAAAAATTATAAATTTGACATTTTGGGTATAATTTGGTTTGAATTTTTATAGAAATCATAAAATCAAATATTTTTAGCCTATCATAACATTAAAAATGGATCTTGAACGTTGAAAAACCTTAGTGTAGTAATACAGATCAAATTGGAGAAGTTTATGGACAAAATCATAATTTTGGAGAAAATAGATTTTTTTTGGGTCATGTGAACAATACTCGGGCGCAAATTTCTGCCCTTATAACCCCATTTTTCACCTCCATTTTTATCATTTTCTTACACCTCTCACCCAATACAAATCCATACACCTTAGACTTAGAGAGAGAAAGATAGAGGAAGAGAGACGAAAATCATTAGAGTTTGGGCTTTTGCTTGAAAACTTAAATCATATTATTTCAGATTTTTGAATTCACTTGAAGATTTGAAGGTGGAGCTTGTGTTCTTGGATTTTGAAGTGGGGTTTTCCTTTATCTTGAATATACATTGATGCATCTCATGTATGTTCTATAACTATTTGTTTAGTATGAGCTAAATACATACTATGGGTCTTAATTAAATGATGAGTTTATTATGAATTTGTAAACCTACATGCATTAAATGAATTTGGATAATGTGAGTTTGAAACCCTCACTTGATTTTTGTTATGTGTGTTTGATTGAACTTAAGATTTTAGATTGTTTAGAATATAATTTGTCTCTTAAGAATGAGTATTCCTTTGTAAATGTGTATTTGAAAATTTTATGTCTATCAAGTGTTTGATAAAATGTCAAAGTGACTATAAGTATTGAAATGATAAATTGTGGAAAGATGTATTTATTTTTATGATATGATTGAGTATATTTTACCATGATTTGGGGTATTGTTGAGTTATTTTAAAGAATGAAAAAGGTGGTGTTGATCTATATAACTTTTAAATCATTTAATTTATGAAATTTACTATAAATGTAAAAACCCAGGTAAATTTAAACTTTTATGAATAAAGAGCGAAACGATAATTGACCACTACGATACGTGTTACAAACCTGAGTTTTTCTAGAACTCGGATGATGAAACAAAACTCACTGTTGGATTCGTCTCGCGAAATCTAGTTACCATGTCAATTTTTCTTGAATTCTGAGATAGTCGGGTTTTTTACGTTTTACGAGGTAGTCGGACCCGGGAGACCCAAATACGAAATTTTTAGGAAAATTATGAGATTTTGAAAATAAATGAAGTCAAGACAAAGTAAAAATATTTTGAACTTGAACCGGAGTGAAATTTAATCGTTTTGGGATGAAAACGGACCCAGAATAAAAAGTGACGTGTGGCGCATTTTGGACCAAACAAATCAAAGTGTATAAAAAGGAGAGAAAATATGATTTTCTCCCCATTCTTCAGCCGGTTTAACATGAGAAGTGAGGATAGGGAAAAATCTTGGTTCTCTAACTTCTCTCTACGATCTATGAAGAGTGGGAGCTCGAATCCGTTCGAGTCAAGAGAGAAAGTCATTCTCCTCGTCAAGGGCTACGCCTATGTACCAAAAACAAGAGCTTTTACCGAAGGTGAGAAAACCAAAAATTTGGAGGAGAGGGATTTGAGCTTGAGTTGATTTCTTGAAGCTTCCCAAGGGCATTCCTCATGCTACAAGAAGTATGGTTCCCTCCTATTTAAGCTTATTTCCAACCTAGGAGGTTTATATGGAATGGGTTGGTTGATAGAGATATGTATCACTTGCTTATTATGTTGATTTGGTGAAATACATTTTGGAATTGGGTAGAATAATTTCTATCTTGATTTTGATATATAGAAATTGTTTGATAGTGGTTTCTTAAGAAATGTAGAAATAGAAATTCTTGGTAGAAAAATGTTGTTTGTGGGCATGTTGTGTGTTTACCATATACCTTGAAGAGTTTAGCATGTTAATTTCATGATTATGTGATAATATGTTTGAAAATTGGGTTGAATGGAATGTTAATATATACATGTTGTCAAGAACATATATGGACTAATGTTAAAATAACCTTGCATGTTTTGATATAAGTATGCGTAATTGGACCCGGTGTGGCCAATGTTTATTTATAAATGGACCAGGTGCGGTCATTGTTTATATTGGGCCTTGGATGGGTCATGTTAAGTTATATTGTACATGTTGGATTTTGGGTTGAACTCTCTGTACGAAGGAGACTTTGCTCAATTTTTGTTAAGTTATGGATCCCGGTAAAATGGGACATAACGGTATGATATCGAGTTACTCGGTATCTACAGGTATTCCGCAGGTTGATGGGTAATCAACGGACCCCCGGTTTTTGGGGCATCACATTTTGTGGAAACACAGGCAAAACCTTCTGGAAGATCTTGAAAGTTAAGGTAAAATTCTTTTCTAATAGGCAAAACCTTCCGAAAGGTCGAACAAAATCTTCCGGAAGATCTAGAAGGTTAAGGTAAATTCTTTCCAGTAGGCAAAACCTTCTGGAAGGTCGATCAAAACCTTCCGGAAGATGTTGAAAGTTAATGTAAATATTTTTCAGAAGGTAAAACCTTCCGGACGATTAGTGAAAACCTTCTAGAAAATTTTTTTCAGTAGGCAGAACCTTCCGGAAAATCGATCAAAATATTCCGGAAGATGTTCCAAAAATCTGAAATTTTAAAATTATTTTGTCTTGTATTTGGACTTGGATTTTTTTAGTTCAAATGGTATAAAATGACATTAAATGAGGTATATTGAGGCACATAGGACCTCGGTTGAATCAAATGATTAAAGGAATCACGGGTAATACGTGTGAGTTATAATTCCAGAAAAAAGGGTACTATTAGCGTGATGTCAGATTTTGCGGCATTCACGGGTATTTTCGTGGGTTGACGGTTGGTCAACGGTTTAAAAAGAACCCTCGGTTTTAGGGGCGTCACAATAAAAGGGTACAAATTGTATTTTTGATGTGTATGTGATTAATTTTAAAAAATGTGTTATGTTGGAAATAGAAATGTGAAATTTTGTAAAATTGTGTATTTTTTTTATGTTTCGAAATTGTGGTTAGTGTTGGGAATGGAAGGTGATAATGAAATATGGTTTGAAACTTGTATGCTCAGTATCGACAAGTAGAAGGTTAGTAGGCGGTTGGGGACCTAGAGGGGAGTTACCAAGGAGGTTACTAGTCCTAGGGGGGATTGGTGATGGTAGTGATTTTCGGTGATAGCTGTGTGACATCACAAGTTGTGCCTTACACATCCCTTTGAAAAGCAAGAAGGGCGATGAGACCTTAGGGTGCAAGACCCAAAAGGTTCTCCGGGAATGGTTCATTCGTAAACCGTTGTTGGTTTGATGATATTTGCCTGTATGGGTAATATACAAGGATTTTGGGTGCCAAGAAACCAATAGACCAACATTTCAACAAACCTCTTGAGTGGGGTGAGGTTGAGGTAAAAGTACATGGAGTTAATATTTTTGAAAAATACGCTGGAAAGAACAAGTTTATGAAATTATGTTCAAAATAAGAAATGATTACTTTACCATATTTGTTAGACATATACTTTTATAAAGATTTTGTCATTTCTTACTTCATAAAATCAATGATGTTGTATTATGTTTTTAGAAGAGAGTTTTTAAAGTGTTATTTTGAGATTTGATTTCTATGTGGTAAATTCATTGATGTTTCACTTATGTATTTCAAATGATAGTATATAGTGTAATTTGAAAAATGCTTATTACTTATCATGTACCTAGACTTATTGATAAATTATTTCATTACCTATCATTATGATTGTGAACTGTTGGTATTTAAAATCTTATATATCCTTGAAAAAAAGATTATCCTACTAAGCGTGTGATTTCTGACCCCTATCATTTAACATTTTCAGTTATGGGCATATTTTGGTGGACTGCATAGTGGGAGTATCGTGGCAGAAGATAGTTGCTATGATTTTTATATATTTAGTAAGAGTGTGTAAAGAACAATGTATGATGATGTATATTATTGAGGATTTGTAAGTGATTGATATTTTGGTTAATTTGAGGGAATATGTATAGATTGAGACCTTTAAAATGGTTTACTTATAAAATTTTAGATATTCTATATATTATGTTCATGACGAAAGCATTTTCGATAATTATATTATAACTCGGGTTTGAGAGGATTTCGTGGGCCTCCATTTGCCACCTCGGTATTGAACAGTAATGACTTATTTGTGGATTTCATGAGAAGGAATGTATATGATTGATATGATGCGAATGATTAGTTAGGTATTATTATTATGTTTAATGCTTTCACATGTAGCTCTCACTAATTATTTGGATGCCCAATTTTTAAAGGAAATTTTGCCAAAACTTCCTTAAAAAATGATTTATTTAAACTAAAGAGATACTTTTCTAGATGTTTTTACAATAAATTAGCATGTATTTTTGGAATAAATAAAGTAATTTTTTAATCATGCTTTTGTGAAATTTGGGGCATGACATGAATAATGAATTGATGCTGATTTAGAGAGTCTAGACATCTATAAATAGGTTACGACAGAAACCCTAAGGAGAAATAAGAACCGGACTTCCGATGGGCCTTTCCTATGTTCCACCCAGAACAAAAATCCTACATCCCATTAATAATAAGTTAGTCCACTAAAAACTTATTATTGATCTCTTGAGCCTTATCTCAAAATTATATTTGAGCTCCTTATTATTATATACTTAATAATCTCCAAACGTTTAAGATTACAAATGTCTATCAATTAAATAAATTATTAAAAATTATATTTAATAGAGTTATTTTATTCTTTGAGACTTTACCACTCAACTTATTTGTCATGTAGGAGAGTTAAATCCACCCGCAGGGTTTGACATGGACAAAACTTATGAGCTTCCTCAAGAGGACATCATCAACTCATTTAAATATCAGGATTTAGTTTCCTTTAATAATTAATTTTCACCATACAAATAACGTCATCTCCCAAATCACCAAGCCAATTGATTCAATATAAATCTCACTCTTTGATGAATTAAAGTGACAATCATTATATGCATGTAACGATTAAATATCTTGGGATTAAGAGCATAAGCAATCATAATAATCATGAAGTGTTTATTATCTTATTGAATCAGTAAAAGATAATAACTTCAACATGGGTCTGTTCAATACCCAAAATGTACTAGCGCAATAATTCGAGACATCAAACAGTCTCATATAGTCAAAACAGACTATGCCAGAATATTACACTACAATCGTACTGATGGTGTGCCAATTTCATCTAGGATTGTGAATATATATTTAAATTATACAAGGATTCGATAATCTGGTCTTTCGTGTATAAGGCGAACTCTACACACTAAATTATCTACAAAGTAAAATATAAGACACACATTCATACTATATATCAAATATAATGCAAACATTTTGTCCACATAGATCCTCAATAAAATAAAAAGAACAAACTTCTATTAATTAATAAAATGAGTTTCACTACAAAAAATAAGCTTTTAGTATACAACTCTATCAAATATGACTGCTAAATTTAACATTGTTCATGTGGTTAAGCAACCAGGTGATGAGGGAGAATTGTGAGAGGTGGAAAAAGTGGAAGAGAGTGTGGAGGAGAAAGTTAATAAGTCTATAAGTCTATCTATTCTAATATTTTAGAAGATTGTTTAATTAATTATGTTGATGATGGTGAGAATGTCGAGGCTATTTTTTATACCGACTTATTAAATTCTTCGTAGGAGATATGTGGAGTTGAGAAAAAATAAGAAAGAAAAGTTTGTCGAAGGAACCAATTCCCAATTGGAGTCGGGCAATGGGCAATTGAAGCTTGACAGATCCCATAATCAAACGTTCTTTGTACATAGTAGTTTAAGTTAGTTTTATTTATTTATTTTAGATGTTCTTGACAGATCCCATAATCAAACGTTCTATGTACATAGTAGTTTAAGTTAGTTTTATTTATTTATTTTAGATGTTTATTTTTCTTTGTTTGTTTTGTAGTTAGATATTTTAGTTGAGACCTCTCCAGGTTTTTTCCTTCACTTATCTTTTTTTTCTTGTTGCATTATTTCTTTTGCATTGAGGACAATGCATACCTTAAATTAGGGGGTGAGGATTACACCACTGAAAAATGAAATGGAAAAAAAATTATTTTTTTTGAAAAAATGAAAAAATATGTCTATCTTGATTCTATTGTTGTTTCGTATTGCTGTGAAAGTTGAAATTTGCTAGTTGAAACTCGAATTGATTGTATGCTGGTACTCTATAGGATTTTATTCTATATTTGAGTATCATATTTTTGTTTGTATTTCAAACTCAAAACAATGTTCACTATGAAAATGTTAATTTTTGTTATTTATTAAATGAGATTTATATTATGAAAAAACTTGATACCTATAGTGGAGATGCATGTATAAATCCTGTAAGTTTTGTGCCTATCATTTTTGGGGGGTTAGAATAAATTTTCTCAAAAAATATTCTTTCCAATTCAATTTCATTTAATAATCTCATTAGTTTGCTTTGGTTAGGAGCATATGTGTGATTATATCTCATTAGTTGGTCATATCTAAAAAATGAGCTTTAAACCTATTCTTTACTTTCATTGTCCTTAGAAGCCGTGATTAAGCTTTAATGAATTTTCATTTCTTTGGTAATTAATAACCAAGCCAAGCATAAAAGATGCATACCCTACCTTGGTTATCCCAGGATTTGCTATGTACTTGCTATATGTTTGAGAATTATTGGTAGAATGCTCAGCCATGAAAGAAAGAAAGAAAAAAAAAAGAAGGAAAGAAAAAAATAAAAGCGAAAAGAGGTGCTCAAAAGAAAAAAAAAGAGTTTGAAAAATGTGAAAAAGCCAAAAGCTATTTAAAAGGATGAGAATGAAGGATATATATTTGTTATGTTTTGTCAAAAGAAGAATGCAAGTGTTAAATAAAGGATATGTTAATGGGATAAGTTCTTTTGAATCCTTATTACCCTTCGTTTCTTAAACCATCACTCGAGGTCACGTTACAACCAGATAAAAAAGATATACCAATTGAATTGCTTATGTGTCTCTTAACATTCTTTCATGAGCTTATGTCAATGTCGTTTCATTTGAATTATGTTCTTTATTTTAAAGACATATGTGAGTATAATTTATTTTTAACTGCATAAATTTGATCCTCACATATAACTTGTGAGTGAAATAGTCACTATAGTCAGAGATCTTTTCTGATAGTGCAAACATTGGTGAGATTGGAATTGAAACTAGCATTGGATAGCTACTTGTGAGATGTGAATTTTGTTTGATAAATCTCTTAAATTGTAGATTCATATCACAAACACACAAGTTTTGGATGCTAACTTAATTGTGAATACTCTTATATAGCAGTTAAGCCTGTAGTGGAGCTTTTTGTGCGTTACTTTGAGTGGATGTGGTATGTCTTTAATTTTATAGTAATCAGGGAATAGTGATAATTGTTTTCAAATAGGTAAAATGAAGTTTGTATGTATCTTCTCTAAAAAACTTCACGAGACAAAACTCATCCACTAGGGGTAACTAAAATTTCTTTGCATTGTATATGTCTTTTGGGAATAAATTGCATTGCATATACTTTTAGAATTTTTAGGCATATAAAATGTGATTTAAGGCTTTTATGGGCGAGTCTTAGGATTTGGGGTATTAGTTTAGTTTTTAATTTGAAAAAAAAAATTAGGCAACTTTAGAATTTTTGTCAAGACGAATCGGTAGGTCAAAACTTGCTTTCTACTGGTTCATCTTTCTTCTGTCTGAATTTTATAAAGGACGGTTAATGGTATTTTTCATTTCATTCACTCAAAATCACAATAACCAAACTCTCGCTGAAGTTTTCTAAAGTCCCTACCCTGCATCTAGATTCGTCCAAAACATTAATCATCTTCATTGGTCTTGGATTCCATCCTTGATTTCGGCAAAAGACCCTTCTGAGTATGTCAAAGAGATGTATGCTAGACTTGACTAGTTTAGGGGTACTTTTATACATGGGCACTTAGATGTTGAGCACCAGATGATGAATAAAATTCTCCACTACAATGTCTACCCCAAGGGATCTGAGAATAAGCCTGGGATGGCTAAGATTGCTTTGTTATCTTAGATAATGACAGGGTCAAGTATTGACATAGCCTTGATGATCTGGGGTGTGTTGAGAGACTACTGCACTATGAGGAAGCTGAAGGGGAAAATGCCCATTGGTAATTTGGTGACAAAGCTTTGCCTCAATGCTGGGGTGAAGAAGATAGCATTAGACCAACTTTTGTCTCTTGAACTTGGACCGCTTAGTAGTTGGGGAGAGAGGAAGAGCTCAATAATGTCTAAGGTTGGTAACTATGCGAGCAAGACTAAGCCTACTTGTGACTTACCACCTCTATTACAAAAATAATGGATTATATTTATTCATAATATTAAATTTTAATGTCAGACTTTGATCATGATGAAAGTCTTTTATTTTATTTGGAGGTTAAATTTTGATATTAAATTTTCAAATGATACTTATATATTGTAGGTAAAGAATGTAAGCATGAGATAATAAGAAATTAATAAAGGAAAGATGAATTTTCAATATCATCTGGTGGTAACATATTACACGTATCCATCATATGTAAACTGTTAAGAAATTAACGAGTTGTGCATGTGTGTATGACAAGTGGCTGCATAGGTGTAAGAATGCATGTATACTCTATACTAATGGTTTGACAAGCGTCTTCCTAAGTGTCCAAATGCATGTGCAGTCTAAGTAATGGCTTGACAAGTGTCCAAGCCACGTGTCAATAAGAGGAGGATTCAAGTCATGCAAGAAGACACCTCCTCCTTTCGTTTAGCTATAAAATAGAGGTCACCCCTCACTTGTAGTAAATGTACCCAAGAAAGAAGTATGGAAGTTGAGAGAAAAGAAAGGAATGAGGCTTCATCAAATGGCAATTTCAGATCGGATTGCTACCAAATTTGAGGATATGATTCTTGGTAGTTTTAAATTCATATCTATCGTAGTCAATTGATGATTTGAGGTACGGGCTAATATAAAATATACTTCTCTCCTTAAATCTCTTTGCAAAGAGTTCTATGTTAATATTTGAAAATTTGTATTCCTATTAGTTACAGTTGATTGATATGAATTCTACAGATTTTGCTGAGCTATCATGGATTTTCGGCTAATTACTTTGTAATTGATTGGTATATATGACTTGATCTTAATAGTACACCCAAGTATAAGTGGTTAAGTTGTAATATTCTCTGTGAAGTTCGAGGTCGAATCCAAATGGAGTTATCCATTAGAAACTTGTAGACAGAAAAGGGTAAAATTGTTGTGTGCGTAGTTTGTATTATAACAGCTTGTGGTGTGAGCATAAGAACTGATAAATAAACATTTAAAATAAAATTTGATTAAAAAAAATAATAAACGTACTCTTTAGTTTGGGGATCCAACATGCATTTCATTACTTGAAATTATGATAGTGCCACCTTACATCAATTAACTCCCGTTTCACATGAAAGTTATTCGATCGGTCTGAGGTATATGTTGAACCATACTATAGCAATTGTTATATAGTTGGAAGGTCTATGCACCATACAACAACCAAATAACCCGAATAAACCCGAAGGTGAACCATTTAAAAGGTTTATTATGGCTAATCGATCGGCAAGTCTATGATTCAATGAAGACAGAGTTTCGGTTTATACATTGGATCAAAATCATTGGCTATGACAAGACTTAATCTGTCTATAACCAACCTCTTGACTATTACATAAATTCCAACTGCATGCATCAGTGTATCATGTATGAAGTACATAATAATGTAAAGATGAAATGGTAATAGACAGTAAACCTAGCTCAGTACTTGTAACCATGAGTATGACCCTATTTATATGAAGTAATACATAATACCAAACATAAATGAAAACCATCCATCATTTAAGGGAGGTATAAACGTTAAAGAATAAATAAAGCATCGACACTTCCATTACTCAAACAGTGTTACACATGTCTTCACGTTTTACTATAGTGTAAAAGAAATACTAGTAAAACCCGGGTAAATTTGGACTTTTTATGAGAAAGGGTAAAACGGTAAATTGTCACTATGATGTGGGTTCAGAATCCTTATTTTTTGAGAGCACGGATGACTAAACGGACCTCATTGTTGAGTTCGTCTCACGAAATCTAGTTACCCAGACAAATTTCGTTAGATTCCGAGATAGTCAGATTTCTTGTATTTCACGAGGCGGTCAAGTCTCAGATGACCCAAAAATGATTTTTGTTTTAATAAATTTTAAAAATTTGGAAAATAATTTAAAGCAAGTCGAAATAAAAATATTTGAACTGAAACTGGAGTGGAATTTAATCGTTTTAGGACGAAAACGGACCATGAAAAATGGGCGTGTAGCGCGACGTGGACCAAATGTTAAAGTGTATAAATAAGGACTAAAGTCTGATTTTTTATGAAACTCTCTGCTCATTTTTTGTTGGGTTTAACCTTGGAAGAAGAAGAGTGGAAAAATTAAAAATTCCAACCTTCTCTCTTAGATCTACAGAGTTCCGCTGGTCGGAATTCTTCGGGTCAAGTATTAAATTCGATCTCCTCGATGAGGGCTACACAACCATACTAAAAACGAAGGATTTCACAGAAGATTCAAATATGAGATTTTGGGGGAAGCTTGGGTTGAATCCTTGAAGTTTTCTACGTTGATTGTACGCTTTAAGAGGTAGGATTTTTACCCTAACTAGATTTATTTTCAACCTAGGATGAATATA
This sequence comes from Ilex asprella, assembly GCA_023539305.1. Classification (NCBI taxonomy): domain Eukaryota; kingdom Viridiplantae; phylum Streptophyta; class Magnoliopsida; order Aquifoliales; family Aquifoliaceae; genus Ilex; species Ilex asprella. The sequence goes on along the minus strand of CM042201.1, from coordinate 5,145,651 downwards.
TGGAATGTGTGGGCTTTTATGTGTATTTTAACACTTGCCAATGGTAGTTTGTGATTTCTTGGAACTTTTGATAATTGGGTAAGTGAAAATCACTTAATCTGATTTTTTTTTTTGAGTTATATGATGAATTTGGGTATTTTATGTGATTACATGATTTGGTGCCTTGAAGGTGTTTGATAAAATGCTATATGAAAAAAGTGTGTTAATTTCATGAGATTATGTGATAACATGTTTGGGCATTATTGTTGATATGTTGATATATTAACATTGTGATGAATCATGGTAGTTATATACTTTTGTTATAAATTGCCATGGAATATGTAGATATGTGGTTAAATGGTTCATATGACACTCGTACATATTCAATATGACATTGGTGTTGCAAATACACTTTACATTATATTTGTACGGAGCCAATGTATTCATGGCCATGAGGCACAAGTGGGAGTGTGTTTGCATAGTTAATCAAACACCATTATTAGTGAATGATTCATGGGCTCGAGATAATTTGGCCTAGGTTCAATTGAGTCACATGATTTGCATTGAAAATAGGGTTGGGGTTAGCAAGAAGAGCTAGAAAATTCTCTCGGGTGCAAGACCCAGTGATTAGGATATACACTCCCTTGGTTCAGCCCATAAAGTGTGTGTATGTACGCTGAACTCTTGGTGGAAGCGCATGAATTCCGTATGAGTTGGGTGACCCTTGGTGTAAGTCCAAGAATACCCACTCCAAGAAAGACCCGAGATTTATAATGATCATTTGATGTGCAACATAAATGGCAAATTTATACACATTGGCATTACATTGTGTTGTGGGCGCTGGGGAGGGCTCGGGATGAAGTGCATAAGTGAGTCTCACCTCATTTCATGGCATGTCATGGTGATTTTCAACATTGAATTGCATATTCTTGATTGGAATGTTTTGTAGCTTGTTGAATGTTGCATGTGAATATTTCATATGCACTTAGGTTGGGGAGTGACCTCTTTAGGAGATACCCTATTGAGTGTGACTCACCCTTTATGAAAAAATATTTCAGGTACGGGTTATACACTGGTGGACGACTCATATTTAGGGCCTCAAGGATGAAGAAAAGCCTACTTGTGGCTTTTAATCCATTTTTGTAAAACATTTGCAAAGTTAGTTTTTCAGTGTTAGAATAGTCCAATCAAATTTCAGTGTTGCACAAACTAACCAATAGGGGAAAACTCTTTAAGGCGGTTAAGGCCACCATTCAGACGCCACCACCACCGTCTGGACGGTACCGTTTCTTTAGTTTCCACATGGAAGCCTTATTTGTTGCCTTGGCTACCATTAGGATGTTATAGACATCATCTGGATGGTCCCAAGTTGTTGGTTTTTCTTCATACTTCCTCATTTTTGCTCTTTGGCCCTCCAATTCTCCTTAATTGCATATAAGACCCTACAAATCAAAATTTTCAAACTTTAGGCATAAAATTATTTAAATAAAACACTTTAGATCAATTAACGTACACAATTAACCCTAAACCTTAATTCACTAACACACTTTCTAAGGTTAATCAACATGTACAAAGCGTACTTTGGGTATATTTCATGAAATGTGATTATGTTCCTACGGGGTGTGATTGTGGCCCTCTACGGTGTGGTTGCTGATTTGAGCTTGAATTTATGTCCACTTTTCTTGTTACCATGATGAACCAAGTGTAAGACAATGTATGTTGTGATATGTCCTATTTGATTCATAATTCTGTAACTTTTGTGGCCGATTGAGTTATTTTTTATTCGGTCATACGTACTTTTATTGTTAAGCAAATTGTTTCTTGTCATATTTTAGATTTCCCCACTTTATTAATTTTTCAAGAGCATTGTGGAGCACAGTTCATGATTGGAGTATTTGAAGAACTAGAGATCATATAAATATTGTATTATGCAAATTGGGCGATGTATTTGTATTTAGAGATTTAATTATCAATTTAATTTATATTGAGATAATTAGAGCTTTGGCCAATATATTTAGAAGTTACTTGAGCCTCCTTGGCCCACATTGACACTAGATTGGACAAAGGTAGCCGTCATCTTGCCAATAGCCTCTATAAAGGTTTGTTGGTCAAAGGCTGGTGGTGGTTGGTTGTTGTTCCTGCCGCCTCGATGCCCGCGTCCTCTTCCTCTATTTTTCATCTACACACAAGTCAAATAGCAATAGAGCACTAATTTAGTATCCCAAGGCAGGGATCAAAGTTGAAACATTGAGATTTCTCTCCTTGTCTCACTAGTAGGGTATGTGTCGCCCACTAATAGACATTTATACCATGAGTGTCTCGTTCCTTATCTTTCTGACACCCAATGTTATGTTCTCTGACCCTTATGTCTCTTTTTCATACACATTTCATCATGCATATGGTTCACATAACATATAACACATAATACATAACATGTAGCATTTAAAACACATAACATGTAATGCATAATGGATGCAATGGCCTAGATCAATGCCTCGCAAGCCCTAGGTAAATCGATAACCTAAGCTTTGATACCAAGCAGTGGCGCCCCAAAATTCGAGTGTCCGTAATTACTCCGTTGATCACCCATCAACCCGCGGAATACACATGGATGTCGTGTAACTTGATACCATGCTGTTATGTCCTATTTATCGGGATCCATAACTTAACAAAATTCAGGCAGAGTCTTCTTTGTACGGGTAGCTCTACCCAAAAGTGAAATCATACAACATTGACCACACTGGATCCATTTATTCATACTCATATAATAACATGTAATTTTACTTTAAAAATAGTCCACATGAATTCGATTACAATCATTTACATACATTAGATGCATTAAAACTAATTGACATCTTAGTTTTACAAAATCATAGTTTAAAGGCCATATTTCGGCTTTTCTTCATCAATGAAGGCTCGAATAATAGCCATTAATCGGCACATGTCCAGTACTTAAAATATTATCCCCATAAAGGGCTAGTCATGCTCAATATGGTATCTCCTAAAGAGGTTACTCTCTAATCTAGATGCATATGAAATGCTCACATGTAATTCACAAGCAACAATCACTCCATTCAAGAATATGTAATTCAACAATGGAACTCAATCATCTCTTTTTGTCCCCGTCTAGCTGAAACTCTATGACACTTTTTCAAAAACAGTTTAGCCGCTGGTTTGACCAAATTTCATACTGGAGCACCAATTCCCCTTACTAGAAAAGTATTGAAAGCACCTTTTTCCAAAGAGTTGGCATGTACCTAAAGGACACCTCTTCCCACACCCACGACTGGCAGAATCAAGGCTCTGGATACCATGTTTTTGACATATATTTTTGAACAACCCCTCTGTTTCTCCCAACCAATTCAAGACATCAACTAAACTAATAAGACAGCCAAAAGGGACGTGCTATATCCGAAACGTAAAAAATATAGTAAATATCGTAAAGGCAGATGTAGTAGGGGTTTCAAATCGGACAATACACAACTTGTTTTTTTTTTCTATACCCTAAGAACCCCATGGGTTTCCCCCCATATAAAGTTATTGTCATAGTATTTGACATGCCACATTTCCTAGCCAGAAGCCCTAACCAAGGGCTTCCCGGAATAAAGTGGCGATCGTTATAGTATCGGATTCCTTCGCCTACCTCTCAGTTATTCCTCGCATGACTCTTCCTAAGAACTTGAAGCCCCTCTCTCTAAATAGAAAAAAAATGCATTTAGAAGACAAAAAACAGTTTTTCAAAAAGCCTTTGCCCTCCTATGACTATTACTATCAGGCTATTAGTGAAGCAGCTTCGTTCCTTAACTTCTTTACTCAGTCAAGCTTCCTCTTTCCTTAGTGTAGTCTTGGTCTATAGTTTAAGACTCCGTTCCTTATAGCCAAGTATATATCCACAGCTGATGTGACTCCGTATCGACACCTTTCCCTTTGTAGACGGCTAAGTGACTTCGTAACCTTAATGTACTTTCCAAGCCTTTACCGGCTCTCTCACACATGCAATGTCATGCATATGAATTTAAGCATTCCAAGCTCCTACCCTTGATATTACACATAAAATGGCCTTTTTAAATCCCAGGTCTCTCTTAGGGTGGGTATTTATGGACTCACACCGACAGCCACCCAACCGACACGACATTAATAAACTTTCACCAATGACTCTGCGTACGCTGACACGCTTTATGGACTCAATACCAACAGAGTGCGTATCTGAATCACCTGTTCTTGCACCCGAGGGAGAATCTAGCCCTTCTTGCTAACCTCGACCCTATTTTCAATGCAAATTGTGCGACTCAATTGAACCTTGGTCCAACTATCCCAAGCCCACGTATCATTCACCAAGAATTGTGTTAGATCAAACCTTGCACACACACCCACACTCATGTTAAACGCCCACGAATGTGTTGCTACCCGTGCATATGCAATATAAATGTACAATTGCATTTTATGTCATTATACAACTAGGATCTCAATTGCAATTACAATACCATGTTCAATATATCATGAGCACATTATGAACTATTCAATATCCAACAACACTTTTTTCATGATAATTTACATCATAAGTATATAACCACCATAAACAACCTCAATGTCAATATATCATATTCATATACCAACACCTACCAACATCAAATTCCAAGCATGTTATAATATAATCAATGCAAATAACACACTTAATCCAAATTGGCATTTAATCAAACACCTTCAAGGCACCAAATCATGTAAATACCTAATATGCCCAATTTCATCACATATCTCAAGAAAATCACAAGAAGTAATTTTTACACACCTAATTCATACTAGAATTGATTTTAACCATTCTCAATACCCATTTCCTACATTTCAAGTACTTAAATTTTTCATAAATTTATCAAACAAGTAAATTCTACAAACCTAATTGATGCAAGATTAGTTTAGCAAATTTCTATACCCATTTTTCATACTTTATTTACACTAGGAGTAATTAAAAAAGAGAATTCATCTCAAATCATGCTACCTATATCATATGGAACCCTAGGTTGAAAATAAACTTAATTAGGAAAAGAACCCTACCTCTTGAAGTGTAAAACAACTATAGGAAGCTCCAAGAACCTGAACGAAGCTGTAATCCAAGCTTTTCCCAAAATTTTGTCTTTGCAATTCCACCCAAATACAACCTTCTTGGTATAACTTTGTATCCCTCGACGAGAAGAACAACTTTCGTTCTTCGGTTGAGTCGATTCGAGCAACATAGAGATGTAGATCGTAGAGAAAAGGTGGATCTTCCCTATATTCTTTTGATTTTTTTGAATAATCTGATGGGTATGGGGAGAAATATAATTTTCTCCCCTATTTGTACCCTTTAAATGCTTGGTCCTCTTTGCGCCACACGTTCTCCATTCCCGGATATGATTTTGTCCCGAAATGATTAAATTTCGTTCCGGTTCAAGTTCAAAATATTTTTATATGTACTTCCTTTAAATTATCTTTAAAATTTTAAAATTTTATTCCATATCTCGTTTTTTGGTCACTTGACACTCGATCGCCTCGTAAAATATGAAAAATCTAACTATCTCAGAATTTAATGAAAGTTGACTAGGTAACTAGATTTTGCGAGACGAATCCAATAACGAGGTCCGTTTAGTCATTTGAATTCTAAAAAAAATTGGATTTTAACCCGTACTATAGTGACAAATTATCATTTTGCCATTTTTCACAAAATATTTAAATATACCTGGGTTTTACATGCTTCCCCCCTTAAGAAGAATTTTGTCCCTAAAATTCACACACACATGTACACTTAACCGCATGCATATGCTACAAGTAGTACAATACTTGTGATTATAATAATGTACCTCCATCCTCGAACAAGAACGGATAACTGGTAAGTATGGTGTCCTCACGCTCCCATGTCGCCTCCTCCACACCTTGGTGCTGCCACAACACTTTCACCAGTCTCATGGTCTTGCCTCGCAAAACCAGCCCTCAGCTATCCATGATACGCACTGGTACCTCCTCGAAGGTCCCATCCACATCCATAATCAGCTCGGTGCATTCCACCACATGTGTCGGATTTGAAGTGTACTTCCAAAGCATAGAGACATGGAATATTGTGTGAACACCTGATAAATTTTATGATAATGTCAATCGGTAAGTAACTGTACCAACCCTCTCGAGTGCCTTAAATAGATCGATATATCTCGGCGAAAACTTTCCTCACTTCCTAAACTCGACTACTCCTTTCTTAGGTATCACCTTCAAGAAGACATGACCTTTGATCCCAAAATCTAGAGGTCACTTTCGCCTGTCGATGAAGCTCTTCTGCCGGCTTTGAGCCGTGAAAAGATGCTTCGGTATCAAGTCCACCTTTTTCGATGTGTCTCTAACCCTATTCAGACTCGTTAAGGGTCTCCTTCCAACCTTTGTCCAACAAAACAGAGAATGGTAATGCCTCCCATAAAGTCCCTCACAGGGTACCATCTGTATGCTCGCTTGATAGCTATTGTTGTAGGCGAACTCCACTAAAGGTAAATACTCTTCCTAGTTACCCTTGAGATCTAGGACGCATGCTCGTAGCATGTCCTCTAAAGTATGGATGGTCCTCTCTAATTGACTGTCCTTCTGAGGATGAAAAGTTGTGCTCACCATCAATTGTGTCCCTATGGCCCGCTGGAAACTCTTCCAAAAATGGGCCGTGAACCCGAGATCCCGATTCGATACTATAGATATGGGCATCCCATATAATTGGACCATCTTCCATATATACAATCGATAGAATTCCTCCAGTGTGAAGGTCATCTGCACGACCAAAAAGTGTGCTGACTTTGTTAGTCGGTCCACTATCACCCATACCGTATCATGACCTAGCGATGTTCATGGAAAGTGGGTAACAAAATCCATCATGACGTGCTCCCACTTCCACTTTACCACCTCTAAAGGCTGGAGCAACCTTGCTGGTCTCTGATGTTCAGTCTTGACCTATTGACACATGAGACATCGACTAACAAAATCTTCGACGTGCCTCTACATCCCGTTCTAATAGTATTAGCGACGAAGATCATGTTACATCTTTGTGCCACCTTGATACACAACAAAACCAGAGTAATGGAACTCCCTAAGAATCTTCTCTTTCCAATCAATAGACTGGGGAACCACAACCCCACCCCTGAACTGAAGATTACCATCCACATGAATGGGCCGACCCTCGTCACTTGTACCTGACTGTACCTGGTTCTTGATGGACAATATCTATGTGTACTGCCCCTGGGACTCGATCACTCTGCTCAGTTGTGAAGGCATAGCCACCAAAATCTCCAAAGTGGCCTAAGCCTACCTCTATAGTGCAACCCAAATTGTCCCACAGTCTCGAGTCTCTACCACTCCCGGGAAGCCACATTAGCCAAGATTTCCATGACTTTCGGCTGAGTGTGTTAGCCACCGCGTTAGCCTTACTGGGATGGTAATGCAAAGTGAAGTCATAGTCCTTTAAATACTCCATCCATCTGCGTTGCCACATGTTGAGGTCCTATTGTGTAAAGATATATTTCAGACTCTTGTGGTCCGAAAACACCTCAAAATGCTCACCTTATAAGTAGTGGCGCGTATCCTTTAAGGCAAAGAAAATGACTGTCAATTCCATGTCATGTGTGAGGTAGTTCTGCTCATGGCTATTTAACTGTCGAGAACCATAAGCTACCTCCCTCCCAGACTACATCAAAACACATCCAAGTTTGTCATTAGAGGTATCACAATACACTGTGTACCTTCATTCCCTCTCTAGAACTATCTGAATAGGAGCTGATGTAAGCCTCTTCTTCAACTCCTAAAATACCTTCTCATACGAGTCATTCCACTCGAACTTGATCTCTTTCTGGACCAATCTCATCATCGGTGCAGCTAGTCGGGAGAAGTCCTCAATGAACCTCCTGTAATATGCCGCCAATCCTTAGAAACTACGTATCTCGAAGATTGACTTTGGTCTCTCCCAACTTATAATCGCCTCAGCCTTTTCTAGGTCAACTGACACACTTGAAATCGATACCACGTGTCCCAAAAAATTCACATCAATAAGCTAAAATTCACACTTGTTGAACTTGGCGTACAACTGATGGTTCCTCAATGTTTAGACAACAACCCTCAAGTGATCCTTATGCTCTTTCTCAGACTTGGAGTAGATCAAGATGTCATCAACAAAGACCACGACAAACTGATCAATATAGGGTTGACATATCCTATGCATGAGATCCATGAATGCTGCTGGGGCAATCATTAATCCAAAAGGCATAAAAGTGATATCTGTCTAATCTTCAACTGATGGTAACCCTTGTGTAGATCTATCTTGGAGTAGACCCACGCCTATCTTAGTTGATTAAAAAAGTCATCAATCCTCAGCAAAGGGTATCTATTCTTGGTAGTAACCCGATTCTACTACTGGTAGTTTATAAATAGCTGAAGGGTCTTATCCTTTTTCTTGGTGAACAATACTGGAACGCTCCAAGTTGAGGTACTCGGTCTAATGAAGCCCTTTCCATCAATTCTTGCAATTAGACCTTGAGTTCTTGCAATTTTATAGGTTTTATTCTATGCGGAGTCATAGAATGGGCGATGTACCGGGGTGCAACTCAATGGTGAAGTCTACATCCCTATATGGAGGTAATCCAGGTAGTTCATCTAAAAAAATATCCTCATACTCACAAACCACCTGAGGAGACCCAAGTCCTGTCTCAGCTCGTCCTCTAGTGTAAGGATCGCAAGCCAACCCATTAGCTGCTTGTGCCAATAGGAATCATACACTACTTAGGGTAAAACATCATGTTTCTCCCCTTAAAACTTGAAACAAACACGATGTGCCGTCAACCAGTTCATCCCAAGGATGACATCAAACTCTGACATATCTATGACCTTAAGGTCCATAGTGAGTAAAATCTCCAAGATCTCTAACTCATAACCTCGACATATTAGATCAATACATACCTAGCCCTAAGAGGAGAACTTATATGCAATGACACTTCTAAGGTCTCAATCTCTAAGCCCAAATCTATCACACATGATACCAAAATAAATGAATCCGATGCACCAGAGTCAAATAATACTCTTTCTTATTAGTGAGAGAGTTAAAATGTATTCTGAATGAATGACTGATCCATTGGCTCAGTCAAGGTATGATGGCTAATTTGACTTGTATTGTGATCTGCTTTACATCTTACACCCAAGTATAAGTGATCAAATTGTAGTTTTCTTGGTTTAAGTCCAAGGTCGATCCTCGACAAGTTTTAATAACTGGGATTGAAAATAAGAACAGAGAAATTGTTATTAAAGCAGTGTAACATGAGATAACTTTGTGATGTGAGCTTATAAACAAAAAATAAAATGCATAGATAAATTGAAAAAAGACAATAATATAAAAAGAATCCTTCAGTTTAGGGATCTCATATGCTTTATATTGGTTAAGTACTAGAAATGCCACCTTACAACAATTAACTCCCAAGTCACTGGAAAGTCAATTGGTAGGTATGATGTATAATAAAACATAACGCAACAACTATTTAAGTTAGCCGGAAGGTATATGCAACAGTCAAGTAATCCACGTAAACTAGATGGCAAGCCATTCAAGAGGAATAATTTGAATTACCTATCGGCAGTTCTATACCATGCATAAGTTAAAAAACCTTAGTGAACTAGAAGGCAAGTAATTCAGTTGGAACATTTTAGCTATTCAACTGGCAGGTTGATGATTCCTAGATGATGAGATTTAGGTTTACGCATTGAATCCAAAACTTGGCTATGCCGAGACTTAACTTGTCTATAACCAATCAATCAAATTTTACATAACGCCCAATAATGTACACCACTGTATCATGCATGAAGTGCATATTTAGTGGATAGAATAGAATATTGTAACACCCCGCATTTTCTTTTATAAATGTATATAGTTATATGATAGATAATGATTGTGGAAATGAGGATATGTATAATGATGTAAGAATGAATCACATAGGTTAAAATATTAGAAATGAATCAGTGGGAGACAAATGGATTTGGGAAGTTTTAGTTTCAAAGGTGTTTGCGATTGGAAATAGTTATTAGATAAGTTTTTAAATGTTTTTAGGTCAAAATAATGTTTCCATTGAATCCGGAAGGTCGAAAAACCTTGGGAGAGGTAATATAAGGTGCATTGGAAGCTTGGAAGTATTCCGGAATAAAAACACAAATTACGTAAATTTCGGGTAGAAAATATTTTGGATACCACTTAGTATTTTAGCTAAATATTTTTATCCTTAAGTCCAATTGGTCTGAAATTCTTACAGTAGATAGTATACATCCAGGGCTACAAAAGTGTATTTCAAGAAAATTTTCCAATTCGACCTCTAAATGGGTCAAAACTACACTGAAAGTTGAGGGTATTTCTGTCACCCGCGTCCAGACAGGAATAGACACGCGTCTGGACGCGCCTAACACGCGTCCGAACGGTAAAAACACGCGTGCGGACGGGCCAAACCGAGGGCTACGCGTCTAGGACGGGTTTTGGGTATTTTCTCTCCCATTTGCAACTCATTTCATCCAAACTATCATAAAGAGAGTCTTAGAGAGGAAGAAGGAAGGGGAGAAACAAGAAATCAAGGGAGATTTTCAAGTGGGGAAGATCAAAGCCCAAGTTCTTTACACACAAAAGCTTGGGTATTTGGCTAAAACTCTTGAGCATTGAGGTAGGGGTTTTCTCTCATTCACTTACATTGAGGTTAGGATATATATATATATATATATATATATATGTATGTTTAAGCTATCAAT
>CM042201.1:5114769-5124902 GCA_023539305.1 Ilex asprella | reverse complement strand
ATTTATAACATTATCAAGAGGTTCCTTATAAGGATGCTTGAATAACTCAAACCTTGAGGGTGAGAGGTTCCTTATAAGGATGCTCATGCCAAGAGAGGATAATTTGTAACATTATCAAGAGGTTCCTTGTAAGGATGCTTGAAATAACTCAAACCTTGAGGGTGAGAGGTTCCTTGTAAGGATGCTCATTCCTAAGAGAACAATAGTATATCATGTGTTGGAAAATAATGATATTTTGAAATGGATGATTATGGGAATTGGTTGTGATGGTATATTTCTATTAGTATTGTTATTTAAACTTGAGATCCGTTGTTAAATGTCCTTGTTTTATTTCATACATTATGTATGCTATTTCTGAAATGAGACCACCCCTTTTAGATGTTTTTACAAACCTTGTTTGAGTTTGGGAAGATTTTGCTACAGAGCTTCGTGCTCATCCCCTACAATTACATTTTTCAGATTTAGTGCTAGAGGAGGATTTCGGCATCGACGAGCCGGGACATTGGGAGGCTCCACTCGAGGGGAACCTAGATCCCGAGGTGGATATTTAGAACCGTGGTTCTTTTGTACTAGACTAGAAAATTCTTTTGAACATTGTGTAGTCTAGTTTCTTTTGTACTTTCCGCTGCGCTATAATAGTAAACTTTTCATTGGGAATGTAAAGGCCAAAAATGGCATATTCTGTTGGGATATTGATGTAAATGTTATGAATCATGGCTATGAAGTCTTCTTTATTGATGGTTTATCTTAGTGCTCTCATGGCATGAATGGTTATTGAATGTAATGCCGTCCAGGGTGTATTTTGGGGTGTTACAATATGCAATAAGTCGTTAAACCCTTCGGTAATCCCTAGTGGACGAGTTTTGTCTCATGAAAGTTTATAGTGAAAATACCTACAAACTTCAATAGTTAGGAGTTTATACTTCGTATTTTTTATGAATAAAATTAAATTAACATTCCTGTGCATTGCTAAAATACTTCATTTCTCTAATCATTGTAAGAGTAACACACGTTAGCTATAATATTATCCATATATTTTTAGAAAAACTTGTTTGTGTGTGCAATAATTTCTTTATCTAAAAAATTACTCAATAAATATTATACTCTGTGATGGTAGTCTTGATGTCAATCCTCTCCTGAAATACACTCAGCAAAGAATACAAATACGTTATAGTGGTTATTCACTCAATAATTACATGTGATTGGAATATTATTTTCAAAGCTAGGTAAAATCACATATAATATATCAAAAGAACTATTATCTATATAGAACTAGAGTTTGACATAATCTCATGAAAGGATATTAACATTACATTAAACATATTAACATTTTTCCTTTTTGCATAGGTAGCAATAATACACATGTATGACTTTTGGAATCAAAAAGGAATTTTTTAGGGTTGTAATGTGGCCATGGGTTTTCAGGTTTAAGAAACGACATCAAGAGTATTCAAGAGCTATCTTTTCTTAATATAGTGTGGCACATCTCTTATTTTTCTAGACTTTTTATGCATGATATACTTTGCTCGATTGTTTCCGTTGTATTCCTAATCTCCGAACATGAACCCTCAATGTGTATATGGATTATGTGTGTGGGTGAGTGTCACTCTCACTCGGGTTCGACGCAAGAAATGGGAAAACGGATGTGTGGGAATGAAATGTGTGTGTGTATATGAACAAAAGTGCTCCCCAAGTTCAGATAGACTTTTGAGTGTCTTTCTTCGAAATTATACTGAACGGGTCGATCCATTTCATTAGTGAAATTGTGTTATTTACTGATTGGAAAGTAAGAATATCGATCTCTTCCTGGAGCTACTCATGTTTTATATAGAGGTAGAGATGCTAATAGCTTTGCAATGAGATCCGCTACCTTAGCTGTCAACTAGCTTACTGGCATCATAACCTAACTTTGGAACTGTGGGTAGAGCTTAAATATGCTATTATTTATTCTCAAGATGGAAGGAATGCTAGGCAGAGTACTATCCCCTTTGTTCCAACCTTTCCTACTGCTGTCTTCACCACTCAAACTCCTTATTCTGGCTTTCTCTTGTTTGGCTTGGAATTCGTATTCCAAGGTCGTCTCCTCAGGAAAGAAAGGTGAATTTTTTTGATAGTGATTTTGTGAAAAATGAAAAGTGTAAAAATCTTTGATGTTGAGTTTGGTGGTTTGTGTTCTTGATGAAAATAAAGTGAAAACAAATGTTGGCTAATCCGAAGAGGTCATTCCAATGGGAATGCCAACTCAACTCAGACCTTCCTCCAATGGTGCCTAGATGTTTAATTGATTCATAGGAAGCATGAGACTAAAATGGAGGTGAGGGTTCAAGCATACACCATGACAAGTCTATGACGTATCAAGAACTCACAACCTTGTTGACACTCAACCTAGTCAAACCAAATCAACGTACAGTACGAGGAGGAAAGAAAATGAGTTGAAATAGCATACCCAAGATGAGCTCTCCCTTAGATTAGCCAACTTAAAGCTTAGCTACTCATAATAAAAGGAAATACATGCATAATGTAAAGAGACATGATATTGAAAGAGAGTTAAACTTGTATTGAAATGAAGAGAAGTGAAACTAAGAAAATGAGTGCATTTAATGCCCAACTAAAAAGCTTGAAATGAAAAACTCAACGTAAACATGGCAGAATCTAGAACATGTAACTAAACTTGCAATACACTTGAAATGCATGAGATTAAAGTGCAAGAATTAAGGATTACAAGAGATTTAAAGCTTACTACAAATGAAATGGAGAAGAAAATTCAAAAACATAAATTTCTCTCTTTAGAACTTCATATTCTACCTTGGAACTTATCTCTCTAAAAACTACTCCTAAGGTTAGGTAGCCTCCCTCTTTCAAATTCTTGTGTGAATTATGAATATTTGGTCTAGAGATGATGCATTTTCGTCCATGAGGCTCCCCATAGCCTGTGTGCAGGCTTCCCATCAATGGGAGGTGAGTTGATTGACTTGTGTAACGCCCCAAAATCCACCTTGTACGGCATTACTATTTAAAGTCATTCACTTAATGAGAGCAACTAATGAAATCCATATATAACGAAAATTCCATTCATCATTCATAATATTTACAATATCTTCCCAAAAGATTAGGCCAAACCATGGCCATTACATACAAAAGAATCAACTTGTTTCACAATGGAATAGCCAAAAGATTAGACATTACATTGTCTCAAAATAACTTCATAGTGGAGAACCTAAGAGCATGTGGCTCTAGACATCCATCTCGGGATCCACGTTTCCGTCTATTGGGGCTTCCAAATGTGTCGGATTATTAGCTCTAAGCTCCTCTTCTAGGCCATAATTTGAAAGATATATTATTTGGAGGGGGTGAGCACAAAGTTCTATAGGAAAAATCCTTCCAAACCTGAACAAGGTTTAGAAAACATACAAAATGGGTAGGTCTCATTTTGCAAATATCATATATAACTTTTGAAATAAAATAGTGCAATTTTATAAGATCTCAAGTTTACACAGTAGCAATATTCATTAAATGAAGAAGTAGAAACCATGATAATTGAAACAATCGCTACTGTACGATACACCGTAAATCAATGACAAGAATATGCTCATAAGAGATTTAACCAATACACAAATAATTCAATAACATCCTTTCATATGCTCATGTATGCCAATTGCTTCTTATGAATCTACACGACGATTCTACCTCGTTTATGCAACACATTCCCCACAGAGCCAAATCACAAATCATTTTAGGAAAGGCGTATACCGTCTCCCACAGCGTTGACAAATCCTTCCAAGGAAAAGGTATTTCATCCCTCCGCCTCAAACTTACGTGAACAATAGGGGTTGTTTTCAACAACAATAATCCACTACAAGTGTTAGGAAACCATCTCACCCCCACTGGGATAGACTAACTTCTAACACTCTACAACATCTCTCGAAGGTAATTCAAGTCTATCACAACAAACCATACAAGAGATACAATACCAACCATTTTTATCAATTTACATGGAAATCCAAATTCTCCAAATTTCACATCCAAATTCACATTTTCTTTTTCAATGGAATAATTTAAGAAAAATGAGCATGAGATCATCAAATATATAATTTTTAGTATAAATTAAGCACTAGAGTTTTGAAATTCAAGATCAAGTGAATATTAAGAAGAAAAATTCATATTTCCCAAAAAACTAGGGTTTTTATTGCTTTCAACCATACATACCTTCAAAATATTGTGATATTTGTAAGAACTTCAAGAAACAAGTATTTGATAGCATATATCTAGGATTTATAAGCAAAACATACATATATATAAATCCTAACCTCAATGAACAAGAATGGAAGAAAACCCCTACCTTGGTGTTCTTGAAAAACTAGGGCTTTGATTTAATCCAATGTGCAAATATCCTTTGATCTTGTGTTTTTCCCTCTCTTTCTTCCTTTCTATGGTTTCCTAGGGTTATAAATGCTGAAATGGGGTTAAATGAGGCATCCTTAAGTATTTATAGTGGAAGGAGGGCCAGCTGTTCACGACTTTAAAATTTTTGGGATTCACAGAGCGTACCGGTACGGTAAACTCTCTAGACTTGAGCGTATTGGTAAGGTTTGTCCAATTTTGTTTATTTCCTCTGTTTTTCGTTTCCAATCCATTCCAGGCCCTTCCAAAACCAACCTAAACTTATAAAATATACATTTGTATATCACACATAGTTGGTATAAGTTCTATTACAAACTATTCCATATATTCACAAGCTAAAACTAAGTTTTAACTAATAGTTACAATATTAGCATTTCCTACGGTTATAACATATATGGTTCTTTCCTACGCCATTACATATATTATATTACTATACACCTTATCATTATATTACTATAAACATGTGGGGGTTTACAACTTGGCAGGCTAGGAGAAGCCTACCCAGGAACCCCTCTGGCTCCCTTCTTCTATCCCATCCTCATAAATGCAATGGCCTCCAAAATCCACCCCAACATGTGGGGAGACATGTATTTGTGTAATGGATGTCAAAGACAAGTGGGAGAATCAATGGTGGGACCCCTAAGCAAGTGGAGCTTGAGTTGCAGGCGTTCTAGCACTTCTGGACAAAACCTACAAGTAGATTTTATTCCAGTGGCACCAACCTATGGGTAGATTTCCGGTAGGTTTTTATCTAGTAGGCAAAATCGACCGGTAGGTTTGGTTTCCTTCAACCGGTAGGTCATAAATGAGATGCTTGCTCAAGACCAAGACCAGTTTTCGTAAATTTGCCATAACTTTGGATCCAACCGTTGAATTGACACAAGACACATACAAATATACAACTTTCCTGTTTTTAAAATTTTCAGATTCGAAGTAGATCATGGTCAAAAAATGGGAAAAACAAAGGTACAATTTTCAAATGGTGCGAGTACTGGCACCAAAATTCAAGTAGGCTTAGATACCGGTGCCTATAATACCAAATACCACTACCTACTTGATTTCTTTCAATTTAAAGCCTCCCAATCCTCTTGTAATGTTTTCATCTCTTCACTACTCATTCACACTTAGTTGCAGGGTACCAAAATCGATCATTTATGCTATAATTACCTACAACATCAAGATTTCAATATTATTCATAACTTCGACTAACTCTAAATAATTAAATGCAAAGTTAAGTTAAAAATACATGTAATGAGGCTGTTAAATATGCAATGTTACACGTTCATCATAATTTCCTAATTTTTCACTTTCTTGGCCTTTTTTTTCTGTTTTTCTTTCTTTTTTGGTTGTTTTCATAAGAGTTTCTTTCTTTGAATAGTAATCACTATTTTCTTTTCTTTTTTCTCTTGCCTTTCTGTATCATACTGATTTATAAGAGGGTGCAAGAGAATTAGATAGCAAATGTATGTTAAATATATCTTTTTGTGGCTTGGTCATCATATGGGTTACATGAAAAAGAAATCATACTTTAAAGGCTCAATCACGGCTAACATAGGTTATGATTTTGTAAATTCCTCGTGATCAGATTATGATTATTCTTGCAAAATATTAGAATAATAGCTTAATTTAACTACGAATTATATAAAATAATCCTCCTAACTCATAAAAACATAAGTCCTATATTAACTAACAAAACAAGTTCAAAACCAACATTCAAAACATAAAAAAAAATTAAGTGCATAAACAAAAGATGAGTAATAGATAGTAAGATGTGTAGAATCTCCCGTGTCTCTAATTAAGAAGTAGATGAGCCTCCACCAAAATGCTTTCTTAGTAGCCTTAGTATCTCGGACTGGTTTTGCTCGTAATTAGCCATGCGTTGATCAAGTTGGTTGATGCTGGTCTCTAGCTGAGTAACAGTAGTCTCCAATCCTAGTAAAATCTATCTATCGGATCTATCATCCACTAGTATATACGGCTGATCTTCTTGTGGCTGAGGTTGCTTAGGTGGGTAAACCTTTTCAGCTCCTTGGAATGGTTCTTCTGGCGGTGCTGGTGGTACTTCAGGTTGCTCCTCGGGTTGAACTCCATGGCTTTTCTTCAAAGATGTTTTGTCTAACGGTGCACAATATTCCATTGTCGGCCACGAGGGGGTCCGCAATTACTCTCTTAATCCTACAAATCTCAGTTACTAACATAGCATACGGGAGTGAGGGTTTCTTTCCTTTCACAGTAAATAGCATCTGATCCATAATAAGGTTTAGAAGATCAATTGTATGTCCCATCCCAAAAGTATATAAGAAATAGGCCCGCTCTGTATATATCTGATTTTTCTGATCTTGGGGTAACAAACTATTCACAGTAATCAAATTCATAAATTCGCTATTTATCTGTCAAAACCCCTTGCTTTATATATTTGTGTGGCCTCCCCCATACATAGTTTGGATTTTCTGTCAATTTTATCCCAACATCAGTCAGATTGGGTGCTTGAGTATAAGGGCATTGCGGCTTGGGCTATCTTGACATAGGCTGAAAAATATTGACTATAGTACTCGGTGTAACTTGAAAAACTCTACCTTTGACAAACACTGTGAAACCCGGAGAATTTTGAACTTTTTGGAATAAGGGTAAAATCGTAATTTGCCACTATGATGAGGTTTACAATACTCATGTTCTAGACCTCGGATGAGGAAACGAAGTGCTCCATTGGATTCGCAACGCGAAATCTAGTAACCACCAGAAAATTTATTGAATTCCGAGATAGTCGGGTTTTTGCACGTAGATCGAGACTACTGCGTGGCGATTTTAAAGGTCCCCAAAAATAAATTTTTGAAATTTTTCTTAAAATTAAATTAAAGTTCAAATAAAATTTATTTGAATTCAATCCGAGACTTAATAAATCATTTTTGGACCAAAAACGAACCCGGAAGTCGGTAATATGCGGTGCAACGAGGACCGCACATTTAAAATTATAAATAGGGGCTAAAATATCTCAAAAAGAGATATTTTCATTATGTTCAACAAGGGTGGCCGGCCATAGGGGAGAGAAAAGAGAGAAAACAAAAGAGAAAAGAGAAAATTGATTCTTAGAGCTTCAATCCAAGATTCCCGGAGTTCCGTCGGTCGGAATTTGTCGATTCAAGAGGCAAAGTTCATCTCCTCGACGAGGGCTATGTGTACATACCAAGAACAAGGGATTCCACCGAAGATTCAAGTGGTGTTCTTGGGGTGTTTTTGAAGTTTTGAAGGTCTAATCTTTATTTCTACGCTCCAAGAGGTAGGGTTCTTCCTACTTGGGTTCATTCTAAACCTAAAGATGCTGTTTTTATATGGCTTTATTTGGATAGAATGTGGGCTGTAATTGGCCCATTTTTGTGGGTTGTATTTGAGCTTTATTGTGCTAAATTGTGGGCTGTTTTGGTGGCCTATGTTGAGGCGGTTTTGTGGCTGTTTTGTAGGCTGTACATAAGCTGTTTTGTGGGCTGTACATAGACTGAATTGTGGGCTCAATTGTGGGCTGTTTTGGTGGCCTATTAAGGGGCTGCTATGTGGCTGTTTAGTGGCCAAATTGCGGGCTGTTTTATGGTTAAAATGTGGACTGTTTTGTGCACTAATAATGAACTGATTCTGTGGGTAGCTTTGTGGCTGAATTGTGTGCTGTCTAGTGTCCATTTAGGGGCTATTAAGGGGCTGCTTAGTGACTGATTTCGTGGGCTGTTTAGTGGCTGGTTTAGGGGCTGTTTTATGGCTGTTTAGGGGCCGTATAGTGGTTGAATTTTTAGCCACTTTGGGCTGATTTTCGCGGGCTGTTTTGTGCTAAATTTTGTGGGTTGTTATGTGTATCATGCACCATGTAAATTAAGTGTGTTATTAACATAGATTATGTAATAACATGCTTGTCAATTGTGTTGATTATAATTGTTGATATATGCATGCTTTGATATATTGATATTGAGACGAATATGATATTTATATGCTCATTGATATGTGGTTATGAGGATATATGAAATTTACATGCCTATGATTTAAATTCCATGGAATGTGAAGATGTATGGAATTATTGCTCTTGTGCTATTCATTCCATTGGGCATGATCATAGAGTCACATTCATTGGCATTGTGCATGAGTGTGGGGGAATGGTGCGTAGTGTAATCAACACCTTGCTTGGTGCTTGATAGTGGACTCTGGAGAAAGTGGATCAACGATCCTTTTTGAGTTGCACGGATGCATGGCATAAGGAAACCTTGTGTTGGGTATAGCAAGAAGGGGCATGGCGACTTCCTTGGGTGAAAAACCCTAAACATATGGTTCAGGCACTTACCGGGGGTGAAAAACCCAGAAAAGTGCTTGGTTTATGGAATCGGAGGTTGAGATACCAAAATCCGTTGTCCAAAGAATACACAAGGGGATTTTATGATAAAAACACCCATTCAATGGGTAGCTTTCAATAATGATCCGATTTATAAAAACATGTTTTCTAATTCAAACGATCATTGGAAGAAGTCCTCCATCAATTGACGGGTCATTACACATTGACATTGCATTGTGTTGAGGGAGTCGGTGAGGACTTGGAATGGGTTGCATGAGTGAGTTTCCATCTCATTTCATGGCATGGCGTTGTTGCACTCCAACTTTGAATGCACATCTTTATGTGGAATGATCGGTTATATGTTATACATAAATGTTGCATGAGCATGAGCATCTAGGGGGGAGTAGCCTTTGTAGGAAGTCTTCTACTGGGCGTTGGCTCACCCTATACGGGAAACAATTTCAGGTGTGGGGTTTACACCGGCGGATGGCTCACGTGGAGAACATCAAGGGTGAAGGGGCCGACATGTGGCCTTATTTTGAGTTTTTTGTAAACGTTTATGAAAACTTAGCTTTTGGCATGTAATGTGTATAAAAAAGGATTGTAATCCAATTGTTATAGACTATGTTTGATATAACAAATGCATGTTTTATATGAGAATGGATAAATGGGCCCTGTGTGGCCAAGTTTTACTTATAAATGGACCCGGCGTGGTCAATATTTCATATTGGGCCTCAGATGGGCCTTGTAAAATATATTGCACAGGTTGAGTATTGGGTTGAGCTCCCCGTACAAAGGAGACTCTGCCCGGATTTTTTGTTAAATTATGGACCCCGGTAAATGGGACATAACAGTGTGATATCGGCTTACACGATATCCACAGGCATTCTGCGGGTTGATGGGTTATCAACGGACTCCCGGATTTTGGGGCGTCACAAACACACGAAGTTCTCCCTCCCCATTTATTTGTGCATTGCTATAAAATTCTTGGACCAAACAATCATAAGCAGGCATAACAAATTTGACATATTTTAACCACCCACATGCAGCAAATATTTGCTTAACCCTTATATTATCAAAATCTTCATAAATTACCGGTCTTTCAAGAATAACAGTTTTAGAGAGAAAGTGAGTATCGTACTATACTTGTTTCTCAACATTCTCAAATACCTTTGCGTTGTAGATATTTCCTGGCTGGGGTTGCTGCGGAGGTGCTTCAGGTTACGAAAATTGGCCTATTTGTGCTCGACTCAAAGAACCTCTCGTTCTAAGCCTGGGGTCCATTTTTCTCTTGGTTTCTCTCTAACTGCTCTCTTTTCACTTATTTCAATCGGTAAGAACCTAGAAAATGGCACGGGTAAGTGATTAATCGGAAAAAATCTGAAGAAAAAGGCCTTGTATAGTAGATTTGAGGAAGAAAATG
>CM042201.1:5101777-5114369 GCA_023539305.1 Ilex asprella | reverse complement strand
AAAGGAGACTCTGCCCGGATTTTTTGTTAAATTATGGACCCCGGTAAATGGGACATAACAGTGTGATATCGGCTTACACGATATCCACAGGCATTCTGCGGGTTGATGGGTTATCAACGGACTCCCGGATTTTGGGGCGTCACAAACACACGAAGTTCTCCCTCCCCATTTATTTGTGCATTGCTATAAAATTCTTGGACCAAACAATCATAAGCAGGCATAACAAATTTGACATATTTTAACCACCCACATGCAGCAAATATTTGCTTAACCCTTATATTCTCAAAAT
Source organism: Ilex asprella (assembly GCA_023539305.1). Taxonomy (NCBI): domain Eukaryota; kingdom Viridiplantae; phylum Streptophyta; class Magnoliopsida; order Aquifoliales; family Aquifoliaceae; genus Ilex; species Ilex asprella. The sequence continues at coordinate 5,114,080 of CM042201.1, read as the reverse complement.
CTTCATAAATTACCGGTTTTTCAAGAATAACAGTTTTAGAGAGAAAGTGAGTATCGTACTATACTTGTTTCTCAACATTCTCAAATACCTTTGCGTTGTAGATATTTCCTGGCTGGGGTTGCTGCGGAGGTGTTTCAGGTTACGAAAATTGGCCTATTTGTGCTCGACTCAAAGAACCTCTCGTTCTAAGCCTGGGGTCCATTTTTCTCTTGATTTCTCTCTAACTGCTCTCTTTTCACTTATTTCAATCGGTAAGAACCTAGAAAATGGCACGGGTAAGTGATTAATCGGAACAAATCTGAAGAAAAAGGCCTTGTATAGTAGATTTGAGGAAGAAAATGGTGCAGAAACCCGCTATTTTCGTATTTCAGGGTATGAGGGAATTGGAAAATGAACAGTTTCATATCTAATAGGTTTTTATATAAGAAGGACCGTCTGGACGCCATCACCACCATCTGTATGGTGAGGATGCACTGGAATTTGCCTTGCAGTCTACAGGCTGCTGACTCCTGGTATTCTCATTTCTTCAATTATAATCTTGCAGTTACAAGATTAGTTTTAACTTTACACATTTTACATGACTTAATACCCACTATTTTTTAAAGAATTTATTTATTTTTCTTATTATTTTATTTATTTATTTACTGTTCTCTTAATTATTTTATAGTTATTTACATTCATGCACCATTCCAAAATTATTCATCATTTGATCACAATTAATTTGTATCAGAGTCTTCCAAATCAATGATACCAGTGACAGTTAATTTCACTTTTCATGTATCTTGACAACATAGGAGTGAAATAGGATGGTGTCTCAGGATACTCCTTACTCTGCCCATACATAATCCACTCAAGACGATCTAACGCTCGACCTGAAATTGGTTCCGCACACTGATTGTATTCTCTCAAATGCATTAAGCGACCACATTTTATACACCCATCAAGACAATTTTCTCTTCGACATTTGGCAAATGAACTTTTCCCAAACAAGGGTTTTGCTTGACTTTCAACGATTTCTAACTTCTTCACAACTCTAGCTTTTTTCACGATCAAAGAATGTATATCTTTTGAAAAATGGCGCATTTTAATTAAACTTAACCAAAAAAATTTTCATTCATTTTTTTGTCTTTTTTTTTTGAAAAAGTTTTGAAGGTTGTGAATTTTTTGGAAAATTTTGAAAACGAGAACTGACTCAAAAATTGACTTACTATCCGGTTCTTTAACGTCTGCCAGTCACAAAGACTAGTCTAAATTTCTCCTCCCCAACCTAAATTAAACATTATTCTCACTATATAAGATAATGAAAATAGAACATTGCTAATTAGATCTTGCAGTGAGAGATTCTAATATTTAAAACAAATAACAAATAATTAGTACTGCTATTTACAAATAAACAGTGATAATTTTTCAAAGCACTTAAGTTGTTTCTACGAACTGTATAGAAGTTATATTTTGATTAAATCCATCATAATATGGCTTAAGTCTTTGACCATTTACTTTAAAAACATTTTCAGTTAACGAATTCTCAATTTCCATTGCTCCATAATCAAAATTTTGTTTGACAATGTAAGGACCTGTCCATCTAGATCTTAATTTTTCAGGAAATAGACAGAGTCTGGAACTATATAGCAAGACTTTTTGAATTGATTCAAAAGATTTTCGCACTATATTCTTATCATGAAAAATTTTCTTTCTAGACTTAGTAATCTTTGCATTTTCATATGCTTCATTTCTTAACTCTTCTAATTCATTAATTTGATGTTTGTGAGATGCACCGGCTTTATCCATATCAAAGTTCATCATTTTGATTGTCTAATATGCTCGATGTTCTAATTCCACAAACAAGTGACATGGTTTACAAAAAACTAACCGATAAAGAGACATTCCTAAAATAGTTTTGTATGTAGTACGGTAAGCCCAAAATGCATCAGTTGATCTCAAGGACCAATCTTTACAATCTGGATTCACTATTTTTTCTAAAATATATTTTATCTCTCTATTGGTCAATTCAGCTTGTTTACTTGTTTAGGGATGATAAGGAGTGGATATTTTGTGAGAAATCGAATATTTTTTCATAAGATTTTCACAAAATTTATTATAAAAATGGGTTCCCCATCACTGATAATGGCTCAAGGAATTCCAAATCTAAATAAAATATTTTCTTTTATAAACTTGACCACTTTTCGGTGATCATTATTCCTACGTGGAATTGCCTATACCCATTTAAAGACATAATCCACTGCAACCAAAATGTACAGATATCCAAAGGATGTGGGAAATGGTCCCTTAAATTCAATGGCCCAACAATAAAAAATTTCAATAATTAAAATAGGGTTTAAAAACATCATATTTATTTTTTAAATTTTTTTCATTATTTGACATCTGTCACAATTTAAACAAAAGATGTGTACATCTTTAAAAAGGGTTGACCAATGAAATCCACACTGTAGAATTTTAGCAACTGTTTTCTTTGAAGAAAAATGGCTTCTGCAAGCTTCAGAGTGAAAAAATGCAATAACTTGACCAATTTCATGATTATGTACACAACGCCTTATTATTTGATCTTTATAATATTTAAACACATAAGGATCTTCCAAAAAAAAAAAATTACGTACCTCACTTAGAAACTTATTTTTATCAATCCAAGTATAATAGGAATAGTATTTGTGGCTAAATAATTAACTATATCTGCATACCATGGTACTTCTATTGTTTCAAAAAGGAGTTCAGGAAAAGTTTCTCTAATTGGCATTGAGTCCTCCTTCATATCATAATTTAACCTTGACAAGTGATCCGCTATCACATTTTAAGCTCCTTTCTTGTCTTTGATATTAAAATCAAATTCTTGAAGTAACAGTATCCAATGTAGGAGACGTGGTTTAGCATCCTTCTTAGTAAGCAAGTATTTTAATGCTGCATGATCAGTAAATACAACAATTGACGATCCAATCAAATACGAATGAAATTTATCTAAAGCAAACACAACAACAAACAATTCTTTCTCTGTAGTAGAATAATTCATTTGTGCATCATTTAAAATTTTGCTTTCATAGTAAATAACCTAAGGTTTTTTTATATCTTTTCTTTGACCTAACACAACTCCTACTACATAATCACCAGCATCACACATTATCAAATGCCAATTGACATGCGTCATTCCATTCAAATAATACATCATGACATAGAAGATTACATATAGGTTTAGATATTGAACTGAAATTTTTTATGAATCTTCTATAAAATCTTGCTTGACATAGAAAAGACCGAACATTTTTACAGTCTTAGGTGGAGGAAGATTAGCTATAAAATCAATTTTAGACTTATCAACTTCAATTCTTTTTGCTGAAACTACATGACCTAAATCAATACCTTGTGTAACCATGAAATGTCATTTTTTCCAATTTAAAATAAGGGTTGTTTCTTCACATCAAATAAGAACTTTTTCAAGATTTTCTAAACATAAGTCAAATGAATCACCGTATACCAAAAAATCATCCATAAAAACTTATAAAAATCGTTCCACCATATCACTAAAAATACTTAACATGCAACGTTGAAAAATAGCTGGAGCTTTACTGTGACACCCCAAAATCCGGGGGTCCGTTGATTATCCATCAACTCGCGGAATACCCGTAGATACCTATTAACTCGATATCACACCGTTATGCCCCATTTAACGGGGTCCATAACTGAACGAAATTTGAGCAGAGTCTCCTTTGTACGGGGAGCTCTACCCAATACCCAAACTATGTAATATAACTTCACATGACCCATCCGCAGCCCAATACAAAATAATGACCGCACCGGGCCCGTTTATGAGTAAAAATTGGCCACATCGGGTCCAATTATCCATACTTGTATCAAAACATGCAAGACTATTTTAACGATAGTCTTTATAAGTTCTATTACAAATATTTACAAAAGGTTACATGCTCAAAACATAAGTTTCACAAGTGTTTTACACAAAACATTAAGTAAAGCCACATGCGGATTTCTTCATCTTTGATAACCCAAATGGGCGCCGTCCGCCGGCACATACTCCGCACCTGAAATATTTTCCGTATAGGGTGAGCCAACGCCCAGTAGAGAATTTCCTACAGAGGCTACTCCCCCTAGAAGCACATGAAGAGTGTACATGCAACAATTTACACACACATCCACCCATCCTTACAAGAACATGCATTCAATGCTGGAATTATACTATGTTATGCCATGAAATGAGATGCGACTCACTCATGCAGATTTCTCCGAGTCCTCCCCAACTCACACGACACAATGCAATACCAATGTGTAATGAACTCATCTTTGACGGAAAAACATCCAATGATCGTTTTGAATAAAAGTCATGCGTTTTATAAATCAGATCATTATGTGATGATACTCATTGACAGAGTAAGTTTTTATTAACGAAATCTTGTGTCTTGTTGGACAACCAATTTTGGTATCTCAACCTCCGGTTCCATAAACACCAGCACTTTTCTGAAATTTCACCGCTGGCAAAGTGCCTGAACCATGTGACCAGGCCTTGCACCCGAGGGAGAGTCTAGCCCTACTTGCTAGACCCGACACAAGTTTTTCTCATGCAATCATGCGACTCCATGTGACCATCGATCCACATTTTCAAGTCCACATATCAACCACCAAACATGGTGTTTGATTAAACATGTATCTTACACCCCCACACCCATGACTTATGCTCATGAATGTGATGCTCCATACACATGCAATGCAATGCCTCATTGCACACTTTCCACATGTTCAAGATGCAATGAATGTCTTATGAACAATTTAAATCACATATCAACATATATCATGGCAATATATGTCTTAAGCATACAATTACCATAAAACATCATGAAACTAATGTCTTAGCAACATATTAACATATTTTACCGCAACATTTAACATGCTAAACATAGTCATGAAATACATGATTTCAATCTCTCAAGGTATTTTATCAATTACCTTCAAGGCAACCATCATGTTGAACAAAATCATGTCCAAATTTCACTAAGTTACAAGAAAGTTCACAAGTAACTATGCATCAATCTCAAGTCAAGAGATAGCCTAAGCCAATTCTCTTTCATTTTTCCTTATCCATAATTATACACAAATAGGAGGAACCCAAACGGAAGAAAAACCCTACAAGTCATCCTATAATTCATGTCACCAATCCATTTTATTCATAAGACACAATATTAACATATAGAGTGCCTACACAATACCATGTCCTAAGTGGTTTCACAAAGAACTTTCACACCCAATTTCATGATAGAATTTATTCCAAGTCATTTCTACCGGAATAATTCCAAATAGGAGGATCCCTACATCCAATTAAACAAGGAAGTGATCTAGGCCATTTTCATGACCATTTAGTAAGTGTTAAGTCCCAAACACCCTACTCATCCCATATAAATATTGCATATAAACAACCTAGGTTAGGAATAATCCCAAGTAGGAAGAATCCTACAAGTCATCATATAACACAAGAAATTATTCTAAGTAATTTCTATACCACTATTTTCAAGTAGATATATTCTATCCATTTCCAACATCTATTTAAAAATATCATTAACAATAGTCAAGAGTTCTATACAAGACCTCATACATCAACTCCTTTCACATGAACACCATAGAATGGAATAAGCTCAAAACAGTCCATAATTTTCAGCTCCAAACAATCCAAAAACAGTCCACAATTTCAATCCAAAACAACCTAAAAATAGTCCCAATTTTTAGTCCATAGAATCAGTCCAAACAGTCCCAAAAACAATCCATAAATTCAACCCAAAACAGTCCATAATCTCAGCTAAAAAATAGTCCACAATTTTAGTCAAAAATAGTCCACAATTTCAGTCAAAATAGTCCACAATTTCTGTCCAAAAATAGTCTGCAATTTCAGTCAAAAATAGTCTACAATTTCAGCCAAAAACAGTCCACAATTTCGGCCCTTTAACAGCCCCTAACCAGCCACAATTCAGCTACTAAAACAGTCCACAAATAGCCACAAAACAGCCCCCAAAATAGGCTACATAGCAGTCCACTATTTCATTAAGTTATAAAAAGATATGCATGTAACTTTCATGTATCAACTGCAAGCTAGAATGTAGCTTAAGTTCTTCCTACACTCCAGTCTTCATTTTCTTAATAATATACAAGTAATATATATTCACATACACTTAAACACCCCTTATGGACATGCTAGGTAAGAAATGAACCAAAGTAGGAAAGATCCTACCTCACTTAAAGGGTAGAACTTCAAGAACACCAACCAAAGCCCAAGAACTTGATTTCTCTAAAAAACATTCTTTGGATATTCGGTAAAATCCTTCATTCTTGATACGTACGCATAGCCCTCGTCGAGGAGATGAACTTTGATTCTTGGCTCGACGGATTCCGACTGACGGAACTCCGGAAAATCAAAGAAGAAGATTGGAAAACTCACTTTTCTTTTATTTTCTTCTCCCCAACGTCCAGACCAGAAAACACACTAGTTTCCAGCTGAAAAATATCTAGAAAAACCAGATTTTAACACCTATTTATAGCCCCAAAAACCTTGGCTTATAATGCACCACACGACCCCTATTTCTGGGTACGTTTTCGCCCCAAAACGACTAATCACATTACAATTTAAGATTAATTAAATTTTATTTGAACTTTTAATAAAAAATAATTAAATTTTGAGCTTATCGCTTTTTGGGATCTCGGTGAAGTCGTCCGCCACCTAGCTGTCTCGATCTACGTGCAAAATTCTAACTTATCTCGGAATTCGACGAAATTTGACGTGGTGACTACATTCCGCGATACGAGTCCAACGGCGAAATCCGTTGTGTCATACGAGGTCTATAGAACACGTATTTTAATTTTACATTATTTTGACAAATGACCATTTTGCCCTTTCTATGAAAAAAATTTAAAATTTCGCGGGTTTCACATTTACATAATCCAAAAGACATCATTTTATAAGCAAAAGTACTAAAAGTACATGTAAATGTGATTTTTTCTTGATCATCTATTGCAATTTTTATCTGATTATAACCAGAATAACTATCTAAAAAATAATAGTATGCATGACCTGCTATTCTTTCTAAAACTTGATCTAGAAAAGACAATGAAAAATGATCTTTTCTGGAGAAAGAATTCAGCTTGCTATAGTCAATACACATGCGCCTTCCAGTGACTGTACACATAGTAACTAATTCATTCTCTTGATTTTTTATGACAGTAACACCCGACTTTTTAGACACTACTTGTGTTGGACTAACCCATTTACTATCAGATATAGGATAGATGATGTCAGCATCTAATAGTTTAAGTACTTCAGCTCAGACTACCTCTTTTAAGTGTGGATTTAACCTTCTTTGCATAGGGTGGGATGGTTTAGCATTTTCTTCTAAGTATATACAATGAGTACATAGAAGAGAGTTTATACCTTTTATATCTGCTATTGTCCATCCAATAACACTTTGATGATTCTTCATGACTTCTGTCAATTTCTTTTCTTGAATTTCAAATAATTTTGAGGATATTATAATTGAATAAATTTCATTTTCCCCAAAAAGGCATATTTTAGGTTAGTCAGAAGAGGTTTCAATTCTGGCTTAAAAACTTTGATGTTGGATTCTATTGACTTAAGCAACAATTTTTCACTTTTTTGGATTCCATTATGATATATTTTCAGACTCATTATTAGGTATAGATTCTAATGTATATTATTCTTTTTTCATACAAGATTTTTCGAATAAATTTTTGAGTTAATAACTCAATATAATTTACTTCATGCAACTCTTCTTCTTCTCTGGGTTGTTTTGCAATGTTAAAAATATTCAATTCCAAAGTCATGATTCCAAATGAAAGTTTCATGACTCTATTTTTACAATTAATCAATGCATTTGATATAGATATGAATGGTTGACTCAAAATGATAGGTATGTTTGCAGATGCTTGACAAATTGGCTTTGTATCCAAAACAATAAAATCTGCTGGAAAATAGAATTTATCAACTTGGACAAGATCATCCTCCACAATTCCTCGTGGAGTTTTTATAGATCGGTCTGCTAATTGCAGTGTGACATTGGTAATTGGTAGGTTTCAACTCACCTAATCCTAACTGCTTATACACCGAGTATGACATTAAATTAACACTTGCTCCTAGATCAAGCAAAGTTTGCTCAATCTAACAGTTTCTGATAGTACATGAAACTATAGGACTTTCAGGATCTTTATACTTGAGAAAAGTTTTATGCTGAATAATAGCACTAACTTGCTCAGTTAAAAATGCTTTCTTTTGTACATTGATCTTTCGTTTTACTATGCAAAGATATTTCAAAACTTGGCGTAAGGAGGAACTTGTCTAACTGTATCCAACAAAGGGATGTTAATCTTTACTTGTTTAAAGAGTTCAAGAATTTCAGAATGATCTTTCAAAGATGAGGACTTATTGACCATTAGAGGAACAGGTAATGGAATAGGACACGAATGATCTTTTTCATTTGATGATTCTAGTTCTTTTACAACTGAGGGTTTTGGCTCAAGTGGTTCATTTAGAGGAATTGACTTACGTATTTTTTTTTTTGAAATTTTGGGTTTAATGGTCTTATCAATCTCCTTATCATTGCTCAATGTGGTAATTGATTGCACTTGACTTGGAGAAGGTTTAGATGACACAACATTAGTCTGCCTTTGATCTTTTGGAGGTTTAGGTTGAGTTGAGAACTTGTCCTTTTCTGACACACTCAAGGATTGGGTCAACTTAGCTAGATGACTTTTAATGTCTTCAAAACTTTGTGAAGTTTGAGCTTTAAACTCATTGAATGAATGAGTTGTTTGAGTATTGAAACTCATTTGACTTTGAATAAATTGATTCATAGTATCTTCTAACCTTCTTTTATGTGGGGGTTGATAAGGTTGATATTGTTGTTGATTCTGTGGCTATGAATTTTTCAACTAAAATTTGGATGATTACGCCATCCTGGGTTATAGACATTAGAATATGGGTTGGAATAAGATGTAGTATAATTTAGAATAGCATTAGATTGTTCAATTTAAACTTCTTTGAATGCTGGTATAGTTGGACATTCTCCTACAGGATGTCCTGACAACGCACAGATCTCACCCGTTTGTTCTGTGGAAGACAGAAAGAAACTTCTTTAATTTTTTTTTTATCTCTAAGGCTTCAAGCTTTTGGGATAAATTAACCATTATGGCTCTTAAATTGTCATCTTCTTTTAATACATGCTTCCCTCCTTGGGATGTAGATGACTTAGGTTCAATGATATTTGAAGAAGTCGAGTCCCACATTTGAGAACTCTTAGAAATGGAATCAAAAAATTGCAACGCCTTCTCAGGGTTTTTCACTCAACAAACTGTCGCATTGCAGATGGGAGGGCATCATAAAGAAACCAACTAAGGTCCAATTTTTAAATGCATGATATGGACAAGCTTGGAGAAGATTCTTAAATCTTTCCCAACATTGATAAAAGGTCTGCCATTCTTTTATAGAAAAATTCATTATTTAACGTCTTAATGCATTAGTACGATGCACAAGATTTTTTTTTTATAAAAAAACTCAGTTTGCAAGGCTTGCCAACTTGGGATAGAATTGACTTTTAAAGAATTAAGCCATTGTTTAACTTTATCTTTTAGAGAAAAAGAAAAAAATTTCAATCGGGCCATGTCACAGTTATCTTGCAAAGTTCCGTAGACTTCTTCTAATTCTTTCATATGCACATAAGGATTTTCTGATTCTAAACCATAAAATTGTGATTACAATTGTATTATTAATGCCTTAATATTAAGATTTGGAGCATCTGCTGGAAAAGCAAAGCTTGATGGGACATTAGAACGTGTAGGATACAAATATTCTCTTCAAGGTCGGACATTATGAACTACTTCTTGTTCCCTATGAATATTTTGAGCCATACTTAAGTCAAATGATGCTTGTGAAAATGAAGACGACGAAGATGACTGATTTATAGATCCTACTGATGACTAAACAAACATAAACTATTAAAAGACAAAACAAAATATAAACATATAATACAACTAAACAACTTCCTTATTCGAATTACAATCACTGTAACTCCTAGGTAATGGTGCCAAAAACTTGATTCGACATGTATTGTGACATGTTTTACATCATACACCCAAGTATAAATGATCAAATTGTAGTTTTCTTGGTTTAAGTCCGTGGTCGATCCCACGAAGAGTTTTAACAACTAGGATTGAAAATAAGAAGAGAGAAATTGTTACTAAAGTAGTGTAACATGATATAACTGGTGATGTGAGCTTATAAACAGTAAATAAAATACGTAGATCAATTGGTAAAAGATAATAATATAAAAAGTACCCTTCAGTTCAAGGATCTCATATGTTTTATATTGGTTAAGTACTAGAAATGCCACCTTACAACAATTAAATCCCTGGTCACTGGAAAGTTAACCAGGAGGTATGATGTATAATAAACCATTGCACAACAATTGTTTAAGTTAACCGGAAGGTGTTTGCAACAATCTAGTAATCCAAGCAAACCAGAAGGCAAGCCATTCAAGAGGAATACTTTGAATTACTCAATCGACAATTTTATACCATGCATCAGTTAAACAACCTTAGTGAGCTAGAAGGAGAGCCATTCAGTTGGACCACTATAGCTATTCAACCGGCATGTTGATGATTCAAAGATGACGAGATTCCAGTTTACGCATTGAATCAAAAACATCGGTTATGCCAAGACTTAACCCGTTTATAACCAATGAATCGAATTTTATGTGACGCCCATCAATAAAGGAAGGTATATATAACAATAAAGCATAATTAAACATTGACATTTCCATAACTTAAACAGTAATATACATAGGTTCCCCCTTCACTAAAGAGTGAAAGTCAACTACTCACACCCCATTGCTATTAACAAGCAAGTAGTGCAAGTACATTTCATTACAATTCTAAATAAAAAACAGGTACTCCCCTAAGAAATAGTTGAAATACAACCTCCCTTAATACCGATTAAGGAACAAAGATGGCGGAAGTTTAACCTCCAAGTAGAAAGGTATAACAGAAATGTAGAAATAATAGAAATTCTGGCTGAGGGTAGGTTGAGCAGGATCTCTCTTTGGATTCTCTTTAAATCTCCCTTAAGATATCTTTGGAATTAGCCTTTAGTTCTCCTCCATCAGCTCTCGGTTTGTAATGCTGGCCAGGGCTATTTATAGGCCAAAGGAATATGTTAGAATGAAGAAGACGAATGTAACCGTCTTTGACTACCATCCAAACACCATCACTATAGTTCGTACGGTGAGGATGTACTGGAATTTTTTGGTGATCTTTTACACTTTTTTGGTAGGTTATTTATTAGAAATATAGTTGCATCCTTTGATGGTTTAGGCTTTGACAGATTGCTCCCCATAATTTTTGCACAAAACCTTGAAATTAACAAGATTCCACTCAATAACTCTAATTTACGCACAAACCCTAATTCTACACAATTCAACTATTTTAATCTACATAATTAACCTATTAATCTCTTTTAATTTACATACTAATTAGGTTTAATCAAGGGCATAGACTCGCCCTTGGGTCCCCGAAGTCCTAGCCTCTGATCCCTATCCTTGTCCTCGGCCCCTTCCCTAACCCATCTGGATTGATTGCGGAGTACTAGCATGTGAAGTAGTAGGGGCCTGTGTAGCACCCTGAAACTGATACTAGCTTCCTTGGACCATGGTGGAGTAGGGAGGAATGAATTAAGTCTAGGTATACCCCTGATGCCTAGGATTGGGATGCCCTATATCTCTGGGATCGCTGCCTCTGAGGACAATCTCGCTTCATGTGACTCGACTGGTGGCATTTGTAACAAGTCCTATGGCCTACCTAGTAGGTAGTCCTGAAGCTTTTCCTGCCTTGGGGGGATTGACCTTGATAGCCGTGAATCTATCCTTGAAACCCAGGTGGGTTAAAAGTCCTTTGCTTCTTCCTTAAACTAGAAGAAGAGGATTGACCCTCCTTCTTCTTTTCCTTAGCACCCGCCTCCCGGATGCTCCTTGCGTCATTAACCTCCCTCTAAATGACCATAGTTGTCTTGACCATCAAGTCCAAATCCTATAGGCGGTAGCCTAAAATCTTCCCCCAGATGGACAATTTCAACCCATTCTCAAACCTCTTTACTTTGGCCATGTGATCATCGACAAAACGGACTAACTTCGTGAACTTAGTGTAACACCCCAAAATACACCCTGGACGGCATTACATTCAATAACCATTCATACCATGAGAGCACTAAGATAAACCATCAATAAAGAAGACTTCATA
>CM042201.1:5078226-5101377 GCA_023539305.1 Ilex asprella | reverse complement strand
AACTAATTCCAATCTCAAATGTCTTTGAAACTTAAACTTCCCAAATCCATTTGTCTCCCAATTATTCATTTCTAATGTTTTAACCTATGTGATTCATTCTTTCATCATTATAAATATCCTCATTTTTACAATAATTATCTATCCTATAACTATATACATTTATAAAAGAAAATGTGGGGTGTTACACTTAGCCACGTATTCCATGGCCATCATAGTCCCCTACTTCAAATCCAAGAATTGTCGGGCTTTTGCGTGTCGAACAGCCGATGGAAAGTACTTGTTGATTAGCACAAAATATTGCATATATTGTATGTTGTTAGGCCCTTTTTATACTTGCTTTTGTTGTAAATTTGGGAATAAATGCATTTCATCTACCATTTAATGAAGTTTTGTGTGAATGTAGGTGAAAAGTTGTAAATGGCTTGAATTAAACTTCCATCGTAGTGTTTGAAGTCTATGAAGATGAGGGGATAGCTTAAAGGGAGAATTGGAAGGTGAAGAAACCAAAAAAAGGTAAATTAGATGAAAATCTTCTAGAATGTTTGGTCATAAACCTTCCTAAAGGTTTGCACTAGGTCTGCCTAATCACTGCCAAAAACTTCCAGAAGATTTTGTTTATTGGAATGCACCTTCTAGAAGGTTTGCATCGGCTTTTTGGAAGGTTTTGCTCACTGGACTGCTGTTTTATCTATTCCTGCACAAACCTTCCAGAAGGTTTTGCCCAGAATGCCCAGACAGCCTGCAACTCAAGCTTTGCCATTTAGGGGTCCCACCTATACTTCTCCCACTTGTACCCTGACATACCTTACACATATACATGCCTTCCAACATCTATGCTTGGACTTTCGAGACTCAAACATTAATGAGGAGGAGAGAGAAGAGGCAAGTCAGGAGAGTTTCAGACTAGGCTTGTCCTAGCCTGCATAAGCCATCAACTCGGCCTCCTAAGGAGGGAGGCCTGTCACACACCTAGGGGAGGCTCCATGGACGAAAATGCAGCATTCATTGGATTTTTATTCAGCATTGTAGAGATATATAGAGAAAAGCTCTAGGAGGAAGGCATAGTTTTTATTGAGAGAAGTTAGATTTTTGCATCTCTTTTATCCATTTTCACTTGTAATCTTCTTGAATATTCTTGTAAGCTTCATTTATTTTCATTAATGTCATTTATTTCAAGTGCATTGCAAGTTTAGATACACCATTTAGATTCTACCATTGTTGTATTGAGTTTTCTTCATTTCAATCTTTTAAAATGGGTATTCAATGCACTACTTCATAGTTTAACTTTTCTTGCATTAATTTAAGTTCCAATACTCACTGCACTACTTTGTTGTCCTTCATTTATGTTCTTGCATTAAAAATGAGTAGCTAAGCTTCAAGTTGGCTAATCCAAGGAAAAACTCTTCTTGGGTATGCTAAATCAACACTTTTTCATTCCTCCTCGTAGGGTACGACGGTTTGGTTTGACTTGGTTGAGTGTGGACATGCTTGTAAGTTTTTGATACACTGTAGACTTGTCACGGAGTATGCTTGAATCCTCACCTTCATTTTTGTCCCGTCCTTCCTACGAATCAATCGAATGTCTAGGCACCATTGGAAGAACGCTTTTAGTTGATTTGACAATTCCATTGGAATGACCTCTTTGGATTAGCCAACACTTGTTTCCATTCCATTTTATCAAGAACACAACTTACCAAAACAAAACTCAAAAGATTTTTACAGTTTTCCTTTTTCACCAAAATCACCTGCAAAAGCTTTCTCCTTCCTTCCATGAGGAAACGATCTTGGAATACGAATTTCATGTAAAACACGACACTCAAAAGTTTCTCTGTGCTTAGAGAGCACTTTTGTTCACACATGCACACACACATTTCATTCCCACACACCTTTACCCTATTTCTTGCATTATTTCGAGAGAGAGTGACACTCACCTATCCATATAAGCCATACACATATTATGGGATGATGTTCAAAGATTGGGGTCGACGAAATAAGTCAAGCATTTTTTGCGTCATTGCTAGGGAGGGAAAATTGTTAAATTAAGAAGGTGATTTTCAGATGATGGAAGTAAGTCCTGTGAATTCTCATCACGGGCTAAGGTACATTGTTCCTTGTATATACTTTTGTTTACTTTTTTTTCATTTGTAGATATTATTTTGTATGTGGGGACGGGATGACCAAAATAGATTGGTTAAACAACCTTTAGGCCCCAACATGAATATTGACCAAGACCCACCCGAGGATGCAGGTGATAATTTTGAGGAAGTTGGTGCTAATGTCCCAAGGGGCGGAGGGTGCAAGACCCTAGAATTTGAAACTCAAAAGATTTTTACACTTTTCCTTTTTCACCATAATCTCCTTTAAAACAATTCACCTTTCTTCCATGAGGAGACGACCTTGGAATATGAATTTCAAGTAAAACATGACACTCAAAAGTCTCTCTACACTTGGGGAGCACTTATGTTCACACACACATACACACATATTTCATTCCCACACACGTTTACCCCATTTCTTGCATCATTCCTAGGGAGAGTGACAATCACCTATCCGTATAAGCCATACACAGATTACGAGATATTGTTTGATGATTAGGGTCGACGAAATAAGTCAAGCACTTGCCAATGAAGAGTTCCCGAAACTCTCTCCTTGTCATTGCCTCTAGGTTCTTCGAGGCCCTTGCCCATTCCCATCACAAATGGACTTCTCCTTCTAGCTAGAATGCAACTAGCCTTATCTTAGTGGCATTGGACTTCTCTATAGCCCCTAAGATCTTGTCAACTTGCTGGAACCCATGATTGGTCATTATCAGATCAACTGCTTCCATAAAAGTCTGAGGCTTGTGCGCCTTGAACTTTTGGAGGTTACTAAAGCCTCCTTGGCCCACATTGGCACTAGCTTGTGCAAAGGTAGCTGCCTGATTAGCACAAAAACATTACATATATTGTATGCTAATATGCCCTTTTATACCTAATTGGAGAAAAATGCGTTTAATCCTTTCTTTGATGGTGTTTTGGGTAAATACAGGTAAAAAGATGTAAATGGTCTAAGTTAGGCCCCCATTGAAGTGTTTGAAGTCAATGAAGATGAGGGGATGACTTAAAGGAAGGTTTAGAGGGTGAAAAAACCAAGAAAATTGCAGTTTGGATGAAAACCTTCCAGAAGGTTTGGCTAAAAACCTTCCGAAAGGTTTTCCCTTGGTCTGCCTATTCACTGCCAAAACCTTCCAGAAGGTTCTTCCAACTGGTTTTTCATTTTAACTATTCATGCACAAACCTTCTAAAAGGTTTGTGTCAACCTTCTAGAAGGTTTAGCTCAGATTGCCCAAACAGCCTGCAACTCAAGCTCTGCCATTTGGGGATCCCACCTATACTTCTCCCACTTGTACCCTGACATCCCTTACACATCTACAGGCCTCCTATTACCCATGCTTGGACTTTGAAGGCTTGGGCATTTATGCAAAGGAGAGAAAAGAGGAGGAGCTAAGAGATGCAGGCTAAGCTTGTCCTAGCCTATCCAATGCCATCAAGTTAACCCCCTTTTGATTGGAAGCCTATCACAAACTTATAGAGCTCTCTATGGAGGAAAATGTATCATTTCTAATGTATTATTGAGTTTGTATTGCATTGTAGAGAGATGAGCTCTAGGTAGAAGACAATTAGACAGAGAAAGCTTATATTTTTACTCTTATTCCATCCATTTCACTTGTAATCTTTCTAAAGACTCTTGTAAGCTTCATTTAATGTCATTTATTAAAAGTACTTTGCAAGCTTAGTTCTACATTTTGGATTTCACCATTGTTGTAGGAAGTTTACTTTATTTTAAGTTTTATAATGGGTATTGAATATTCTTATTCCTAGTTTAAGTTTCCTTGCATTAAAGTAAATTTCAATCTTCATTTCTTTGCAATTTATCTTCATTAAATTTATGTTCTTGTTTTAAATATGAGTAGCTAAACTTTAAGTTGGCTAATCCAAGGGAGAACTCCTCTTGGGTATGCTATTTCAACTCCTTTTCATTCCTCCTCGTAGTGTACATTGATTCAGTTTGATTGGGTTGAGTGTGGACGTGATTGTGAGTCTTTAATATCTTGTAGACTTGTCACGGGGTATGCTTGGATCCTCACCACCATCCTAGTCCCTCACTTTCTACGAATCAATCGAACATCTAAACACCATTGGGAGAAGGTCTTGAGTTAAGTTGCCATTCCCTTTGGAATGACCCTTTTGGTTTAGCCAACACTTATTTCCATTTCACTTTCATCAAGATACAATCACAAACCAAACTTAAACAACAAAATTTTTTTACACTTTTTTGTTTTTCACCAAAATCACCTTCAGCAGGATTCACCTCCTTCCCTGAGGAGACGACATTGAAATACGGTTTCCAAGTAAAACACGTCACTCGAAAGTCTCCCTGTGCTTGGGGAGCACTTTTGTTCACACACACACACATTTCATTTTACCACTATTCTGTTTACCCCATTTCTTGTATCATTCTGAGGGAGAGTGACACTCACCTATCCTTATAAGTCATACACATATTATGGTATGATGGTCGAAGATTTAGGGTCAATGAAATAACTCAAGAATTTTTGGCTCTGTTGTCGGGGAAGGCAAAACGTTGAACCAAGAAGGTGATTTTCGAACGACTGAGGTAAGTCCCGTGAATTCTCATCACGGGCTGAGGTACGTCTCTCCTTGTATATAATTTTGTGTATTTGTTTTTTCATTTATAGATATTGTTTTGTATGTGGGGACGGGATGACCCAATAGATTGGTAAGACAACCCTTA
This sequence comes from Ilex asprella, assembly GCA_023539305.1. Taxonomy (NCBI): domain Eukaryota; kingdom Viridiplantae; phylum Streptophyta; class Magnoliopsida; order Aquifoliales; family Aquifoliaceae; genus Ilex; species Ilex asprella. The sequence continues at coordinate 5,096,583 of CM042201.1, read as the reverse complement.
GGCCCCAACATGAATATTGACCAAGAACCACCTAAGGATGCTGATGATAACTTTGAGGAGTTGGGTGTTAATGTAAATGTTTCAAGGGGAGGAAGAGTGCAAGAACCGAGAGTTCCAAACCCTAGAATGTATTTTCCCCATTGAAATGAAGGGAACAATATCCCCATTGATCCTTCGGCAAAGTTAATGCGGGATTTTCTCCAACCCACACGTAGCACCACTCCCTCATGCATTCTCTTTTTGGTCCAAGCTCATGTCTTCCTAGTTAAGCCAGGAATGTTGCATCTACCTCCAACATTCCACGAAATTAAAAAGGAAAATCCTTATTTGCACATTAAGAAATTTGAGGATATAGTTACAACCTTTGTCACTAACTATGCTTTGGAAAACATAGCTCGTTTGAAATTGTTTCCCTTCTCCCTTAAGGATAAAGCAAAAATGTGGTTGAATTCCTTGCGGCCTTGATCCATAACCTCTTGGGCTCAAATACTTTTTGAGTTTTTGAATAAATTTTTCTTGGTGCATAGAATCACCACTTTAAAAAAGAAAATTCAAAAATTTTTGGAAAAGCCAAATGAGCAATTTTATAACTGTTGGGATCGTTACAAGGAATTGCTCCAATCCATACGACATCATGGTTTTGAATCGTGACAATTGGTAAGTTTCTTCTATAAAAGAATCACACTGGACCATAGACAATTCATCAACATGATGTGTAATGGCATGTTTTTAAACAAGGTCCTCGATGATGCCCTGGACTACTTTAGTACATTGGTGCAAAATACCCAATCTTAGGATATCTCAGATCCCACCGATGTACCGAGGTCTTCTTCGGATAGTAATCAAGCACATAAGGTAGGGATGTATGGTTTGAGAGACCAAGAATACTTGCTTCCCAAAATTGTCAAGTTGTCATGGAAGGAGGAAACCTTAGAGTTCAATAGGAGACACAAGGTGTCCAATGTTTCAAAGACTGAGGAGTCTTGCTCAATTTGTGAGAGTGGGGGTCATTCCATATCGGAGTGCCCTAACATTCTAGCACTTAAGGAAGTGTACCACAAGCAAGTTCATGCCTTTAACCAAATGAGGCAATCATTCTCTCCACACTCAACCACCTACAATCCGGGTTGGAGCTATCACCAAAACTTTAGTTAGAGAAATGAGAACCCCACTCCTCATGGTTCTAATGCTTATTCACTTCTCATGCCTCCTAAGCAAAGTCAATACCAAGGCCAAGGTCAAACGTCTAGCTCCCAATACCCCCGGTCCAATCTGTAAGGGTATTCACAAAACCCACCTCCACAAATTTTTTCACAACAAGGACCATCCAATCCTCCCACCTACCAACCTCCCCATTAGAGGAATTTGGAGGATGTGCTTTACAACTTCATTCAATGCCAAACCACCTTTAACAACAACATTTCAACTCAAGTCACAAAACTGACCAATGCCATAGGGATATCACAACAAGAGAAGGGGAAATTCCCTGGTCAACCCCAAGAGAACCCCAAAGGCCAACATGTGATTGAGTCATCCGAATCTATAAAGGAAAGTTGTGAGCAACTCAAATCGGTCACCACCCTTCGAAGTGGCAAAAAATTTGATAAAACCATTGTGCAAAAATCCTTACCTAATGCTACATTACCAATAGTGGAAGAGACTAAGGGTGACACCGAGGGGGATGAGGTGAGTGAGAAAAAAAGAATGTTGATGAAAGTGGGCATGCATCCCCTATTCCTGTCCTGTTTTCTAATCATTTGAAGCGATCCATCAAGTTGGCTAATTATTCTGATATAATTGAGATGCTCATCCAGGTTAAAATCAACATTCCACTTATAATTGAGTTCATGCAGGACTAACACCCCGTCAAAGTTCAAGAATCATGGATGCCCTACCATTACTATCACATTTGGGAATTGTCGGGTGGAGCAAGCTCTCCTTGATTTGGGAGCAAGTGTTAACCTCCTACCTTACTCGGTGTACCAACAACTCTAGCTTGGAGAGTTGAAGCCGACTCCAATCACTCTTCAATTGGTGGATCATAGCATTCAAAAATTGAGGGGAGTAGTTGAGGATGTTTCAATATAATTTGATAAATTTTACTTTCTTGTTGATTTTATTGTGCTTGACACTCACCCAATTGAAAACCTTAGCTTCCAAATCCCTGTAATACTTGGTAGACATTTTTTGCCACATCGAATGTGGTGATTAATTCCAAGAACGGTCTCATAAAGCTTGCATTTGGGAACATGATCATGGTCAATGTTTTCAACTTGTCCAAGCAACTAGGTGATGATGAACAGGTACATTAAGTCAATAGGATTGACACCTTGGTGGAGGAACACTTGGAGTTTTTGGGCATGTTGAAAGTAGAGGAGAAGATTGTTGATATTGAGGATGTTGATGTGCAAGAGAAATTGGAGAGCTTGAAAGGGGTAGAAAATGGACCCCTACATTTGAGAAGCTCCACATCAAGAGAGAAAGATCTTTTCATCGGATGTACAAAATCCCATGTTGGAGTTGAAGCCATTTCCTTCCCATCTTAAGTATGCATACCTTGGGGATGACAGGACTTTTTCGGTGGTGATTAGCTCAACGTTGGAGGGGAAGCAAGAAGAGGATCTTTTGAAAGTATTGAGAAGGCATAAGGGAGTGATTGGTTGGATAATTGCCGACATCAAGGGGATAAGTCCCCTTATTTTCACACACCGTATATACCTTGAGGAGGACTCCAAGCCGTCTTGACAACCACAAAGAAGGTTAAATCAAATCATGAAGGATATGGTGAGAGATGAGGTACTAAAGCTACTTGACATGGACATTATTTTTTTGATTGTCGATAGTAAGTGGGTTAGCCCCACGCAAGTAGTACCCTAGAAGTCGGGAGTCACAGTTATGAGAAATGAGGAGAATGATCTTATTCCAACAAGGGTGATCACCAGATGGAAAGTGTGTATTGATTACCGAAAGCTCAGTCTATGCATAAGAAAATACCACTTTCCATTGTCATTCCTCGACCAAGTGTTAGAAAGAGTAGCGGGGCATCTATTCTATTGCTTCTTAGATGGATATTCCGGCTACAATCAAATTGAGATTGTATTGGAAGATCAAGAGAAAACCACCTTCACTTGTCCCTATGGTACCTTTGTTTACTGATGCATGCCTTTCGGGTTGTGTAATGCCCCAAGGACCTTTCAATGTTGCATGATGAGGATCTTCAGTGATATGGTGGATAAGATCATGTAAGTATTTATGTATGACTTCTCTGTGTTTGGAGATTCGTTTGATGGATGTTTGGAGAACTTGGAGAGAGTTCTTGAAAGATGTGAGGAGAAGAACTTGGTCTTAAATTAGAAAAGTGTCACTTTATGGTGATGCAAGGAATTGTGCTCAGGCACATTGTCTCGACGAAGGGAGTCGAAGTTGAAAAATTAAAGGTTAAGGCCATTTCCAACTCCCCTACGCCAAAGGTCATCAAGGATATCAGGTTGTTTCTTGGCCATGCCAACTTTTATCGTCATTTCATTATAGACTTTAGTGCATTGGTCCGACCTTTGACCAATTTTCTTGTAAAAGATGTCCCATTTGTTTGGTCGGATGATTATGAGGCATCCTTTAAAAAATTAAAGAACATGCTCATTTCACCTCCGATCATGCAACCACCCAAGTGGGACTCACCATTTGAGCTTATATGCGACGTGAGTGATTACGCGGTCGGCATTGTGCTCTGTCAAAGGTAAGACAAGAGACCATATATAATATACTATGCTAGTAAGACTCTTAATGAAACACAAATGAATTACACCACTACTGAAAAAGAGTTGCTAGCTGTAGTATTGACATTGGATAAATTCTGGTCTTACATCATTGGTTCTCCTGAAGTAGTCTGTATCGATCACTCTACTTTGAAGTATTTATTGTCCAAGTAGGATGCCAAACCGAGACTCTTTATGTGGATACTTCTCCTATAAGAATTCTATTTGACGATTAAAGACAAAAATGGAGTTAAGAACGTGGCCGCGGACCATTTATCCCGACTGGTGGTGCAAGAGGCAGATGAACATATTCCTATCCCTGACTTTTACCCTGATGAATAATTACTTTTGATTCATTTTGTTCGTCCTTGATATGCTGACATATGTAATTATCTTGTAACATGATAAATACCATTGCATTGGAGCCCAGAGGATAGAAGGAGATTCATGGCGGATGTGAAGTACATTTATTTCGACAACCCGTACATGTTCAAGTGCTGCCCTGATCAAGTCATGCGAATATGCATACTAGAAAATGAACAATGGAAAGTCCTTGCATTTTGCCATTAAGAGGCGTGCGGTAGCCATTTCTTTGCAAAGAAGACTTCGATAAAAATTCTATAGTTAAGTTTTTATGGGCCTCTCTGATAAAAGGTTGTATTTCTTTCTATAGAAAGTGTGATAGATGCCAACGTTTGGATAGTGTGACCCAAAGGAACATGGTGCCCCTCTCCCAAGTACTTGTTATCGAGATATTTGATTATTGGGGCATCGACTTTAAGAGTCCCTTCCCCAAATCATTTGGCTACCTACACATTCTGCTGGCATTGAGCTATGTGTCCAAATGGGTGGAGGCTATCCCGACCAAGACTAATGACCACTGGGTCGTAGTCAAGATCTTAAAAGAAAACAACTTTTTGAGGTTCGGGATGCCTCGAGCAATGATGAAAACTTGGAATAAAAGTTAAAATTGAAATGATCTTTCAGGAAATAGCATTAAAGGCATTCAATGAAGCTTAGAATGCTCTTACATGAGATTCCAAGGCAATGTAGGGAAGAAAATGTAAAAATTTCACTTTCTTTCTCTAAACACTATTTATCATCTTCCCTAGGCTTTCTCTCTATATTCTAATGTGTATTGCATAATGCCTGTGTAATCCCTCTTGGCAGCTTCCAAAACATGCATAGAGTCCTCCTCAAGCAAGGTGATGTGATCTTCATCCATAGGCTGTCAAGAGGAATAGGCTGGACAGGGTGGTGCAGAGCTAGTCTGCATGCCCAGCAACATTCTTCTTCTCTCTCCTCATTTATCATCTAGCACCCAAAAGTCAATTGAAGGGTGCAGGAAGGTTGCTCAATGTGATGGAGGAGTCAGAGACAAATGGGAGTGTGATTGGTGGGACCCTAAAAAATGGTAGAGCTTGAGATGGGGCTGATTCAGCAGACAATACCGATACTGCATACCGGTACTTCAAACTCCAGTGGCCAAACCGTACCGGTATGGAGTACCGGTACGCTCTACTCTTGAGGCCAAACCATACCGGTATTATTTTTGCTATTTGTCTGATTTTCTAATTTCTTCAACTCCTGAGCTATCTTCCAGCCAGCCTTTCATCCTCAATCACCTCGAATCATTTGGAAAGGCCTTAAGAACCATTTAATACCTTTTTCTACAAACACCATAAATCTTCATTAATATCTCAAATAGCACAGTTCCACACATTTAATCCCCAAAAGTGAGTAAAAATTGAATGTATTAGCACATGAAATAGACAATGTTTTGTGCTAATCATGCATACTTTAGACTAGCATTTAATGTTATGATGTTGCTCATGTGTGCTTGGTTTATGCTGTTGAACGACGTTACGTAGCCCTATGCTTAAATGATTGGGGAATATTGCTCAACTTATGATATTTGATAAGATTTAGGAATTCCCTTATTGTTTGAATTCATGTTTTACATTTTGGATATTCATTTTGGTAGTTTAAATTAGAAATCCATGTCTTGTACTTTGAAAACATCAAAATCTTAAATCATGTGGCAATTTCAGAAATGACGTTGGGCATGATCAACCAATTGTGGTTTATATGTGTGGTTCAAATTTTTGGTAGGTTAGATGTCTTAGAAAGGGTGTTTTTGAGTTGAGGAAAGTTGGATTGGATGTGAATTTTTGAACAAATTAATGGTTTTGCAGCAAAGGAAAACCTTCTGGAAGGTTTTGATCGACCTTTGGGAAGGTTTTGCCTACTGGAATTTTTGCCTCAAGTAGTAATCAAAACCTTCCAGAAGGTTTTGATTGACCTTTCAGAAGGTTTTGCCCAGAAACCTAAAAACGAGGGTTTTAAGTTCATTTTTTTTAGAAAACCTTCCCATTTCCCCCAAAATTTTAGCTTCCAAACTCTCTCCTCTCCCTGTAATCTCTTCTAATCTTCAAAACATTTCACCAAAGCTCAAATTCCTCCTTCCTTTGCTTGATTCAAGTTGATTTTGGTGTGTTTTAGCCGAAAATTGTAAGAGTTCTCCAAAAAACCCCAGGTTTCTATTTTCCCCCAAATCAATCATCGTTTTTGATCTTTCCTAAACCTACTTGACTCCATTATAATGACGAGGATGAATGGGATTTCCATGGTTATGTTTGAGCCTATGGAGAGTCTATGGTGGATTGTTTTGACACTTCTAGGTATTAGGGCACTGTTGTCCCTCATGGCTCGCACAAAGAGGACGGGCCCAGACTTTCCTCCACCTATGGGCTCTAGCTCCCAAAAGTGGGCCGAGGAGGGCCCTAGTGGCCAAGAAAGGGAGGAGAGGATAACTATGGCAAAACATGATGCCCGGAGACAAAGGATTGAAGAGAAAGTTGTCACGTGTGAAAGGTACGTCGACAAAGTCTCCATTGTGCCTAATGATGAGGTGGTGAGGGTGATTGAGGGACGGTGGTTGAATCTGTGGTTTAAAGAGGTGAAGGGCTATAATTTGAGTATGTGTCGAGAATTTTACACCAAGTTGTTAGTTTTTGGTGAAGACGGTGGTTGATTGAGTACCAATGTGAGGGGGAAGACATTTGAGGTGACCCCCGCCACAATTACCACGGTGATGGAGTATGAGAGGCCTCCCTTGACCACCTCGGTCTACCTACACAATTTGGATTGGGATAGGACTCTCGCTGACTACACGACCCTCACCTATGAGGACCCAACCACATTTAAGGGAACAACGTTGGTCGGGGGCCTCAAGCACTTATACAGGGTAATGAATAAAGTCCTTCATTACAATCTTATGCCCAGGGTTCGGAGAAGAACCCGAACATCGAGAAGTTGGCCCTCCTCCACGCTTTCATGACTGGGGTACCCATAGATGTGACTTATTTGATTTGGGAGGAGATGCGGGAGTTTGCCAAGACCACAAAGCCAAAGGCAAATCTCCCCTTTGGCAGCGTCGTCATCAGACTATGCGATCATGCCAACGTAAGGCACTACGGCTGTGATACACTGCTCCCCCCAGAGACCGGAGCCATCAGGAAGTCCAGCAGTAGCAAGAGGGCTGCCAAGACTAGGGGAGAGATACCTAGGACTTGGGGGCCAGAGCCTTCTGCTACAGGTTCATCCACATCAACTGTTCCTGCTCCTGCCCCTGCCCCTGTCCCGGCCCCGGCCCGCACCAAGTCACTGTGCATGGACGCAATGAAGTACACCATGCATGGACTATTGATTATGGTGATTTGGCCCCTTTCAGCACACATTCCCAAGTGAGCCCATCCTCATAGGATCTTCTCCGCAGCCAACTGGGCCATCAACTTCAGCCCCGATTCCCTCCATGACAGTTGAGGTGGACGATGACGATGACAAGAATGAGGAGTCCTAGTCCAAGGAGTCGGAGGTCGAGGACGAGGATGCTTTTGATGACAAGGATGAGTATGAGGATTTTTTTATTTTGTTTTGATTTTGGTTGTACATATTTAGGGTTACTTTTGTCGGCCAATAGAAGTATCTTTAGGTTTTGACTGTTTTGTTTAAAACTTGAACCCATTGTAAAGAAATTTTGGAAATGGTCAATGAAATACCACAGTTGTTTTGTTTTATCATTGTCCAAAGCCATTTATTTAATTGAAATATGATTTATGCATTTTAAGAGTTTGGATGTTTACGTGTATGTAAGTATGGATTTTGTTTTAAGTTATAGCTTGTGGTTTAAAGTAAATGTTTGCTAGGTACTACCAAAGCTCAAGTTGGGGGGTGTGATTAGTTCAAAAACATTACATATATTTTATGTTAATATACCCTTTTATACTTGCTTTTGTCGTGAAATTGAGGAGAAATGTGTTTAATCCTCTCTTTGATGGAGTTTTGTGTAAATGCAAGTAAAAAGATGTAAATAGTCTGAGTTAGGACCACATTGAAGTGTTTGAAGTTAATGAAGATGAGGGGATAGCTTAAAGGAAGGTTTGGAGGGTGAAAAACCCAAGAAAAATACAATTTGGATGAAAACTTTCTGGAAGGTTTTGCCTTGGTCGCCAAAACCTTTCAGAAGTTTTTGTCTATTGGAATTAACCTTTCGGAGGTTTTCCATTTTAACTATTCCTGCACAAACCTTCTGGAAGGTTTTGCTCAGATTGCCTAGACAGCCTGCAATTCAAGCTCTACCACTTGGGGGTCCCACCTACACTTCTCTCACTTATCCCCTGACATCCCTTACACATCTACAGGCCTCCCATTACCCATGCTTGGACTTTGAAGGCTTGGGCATTTATGAGGAAGAGTTGGGAGATACGGGCTAGGCTTGTCCTAGCCTACCCAATGCCGTCAAGTCAGCCCCCTTTTGATTGGAAGCCTGTCACAGACCTATGGAGCTCTTTATGGATGAAAATGCATCATTCATAATGTATTATTAAGTTTGCATTGCATTATAGAGATAGGAGCTCTAGGTAGAAGACATAGTTAGAGAGAGAAATCTTAGATTTTTACATATCTTCCATCCATTTCACTTGTAATCTTTCTAAAAGCTCTTGTAAGCTTCATTTAATGTTTTTAATGTCATTTATTACAAGTACTTTTCAAGCTTAGTTCTACATTTTGGATTTCACCAATATTGCAGGAAGTTTTCTTCATTTTAAGTTTTAAAATGGGTATTGAATATTCTTATTCCTAGTTTAAGTTTCCTTGCATTAAACTAAGTTCCAATCTTTATTTCTTTGCAATGTCTCTTCATTACATTTATGTTCTTGCTTTAAATATGAGTAGCTAAACTTTAAGTTGGCTAATCCAAGGGAGAACTCCTCTTGGGTATGCTATTTCAACTCATTTTCATTCCTCCTCGTAGTGTACGTTGATTCGGTTTAACTGGATTGAGTGTGGACGTGGTTGTGAGTCTTTGATATTTCGTAGACTTGTCACGAGGTATGCTTGGATCCTCACCTTCATCCTAGTCCCTCGCTTCCCACAAATCAATCGAACATCTAGACACCATTGGGGGAAGGTCTCGAGTTGAGTTGACATTCCCATTGGAATGACCCCTTTGGATTAGTCAACATTTATTTCCATTTCACTTTCATCAAGATACAATCACAAACCAAACTCAAACAACAAAAGATTTTCTCACTTTTTTTTCACCAAAATCAGTTTCAACACGATTCACCTCCTTTCATGAGGAGACGACCTTGAAATATGATTTTTAAGTAAATCATGTCACTCAAAAGTCTCCCTGCGCTTGGGAAGCACTTTTGTTCACATGCAAACATTTCATTTCACCACTATTCTGTTTACCCCATTTCTTGCATCATTCTAAGGGAAAGTGACACTGACCTATCCTTATAATCCATACACATATTACGGGATGATGGTCGGAGATTAGGGTCAACGAAATAACTCAAGCACCACGATCATGCCAATAGCCTCCATAAAGGTTTGTTGGTCAAAGGCCGGTGGTGGTTGTTTGTTGTTCCTGCCACATTGACGCTCGCGTTCTCTTCCTCTATTTTTAACCTACATAAAAGTCTAATAGCAATAGAGCACTAATCTAGTATCTCAAGGTAGGGATCAAAGTTAAAACAATGATATTTCTCTCCTTATCTCACTAGTAGGGTATGTCTCTCCCACTAGTAGACATTTATACCATGAACGTCACGTTCTTCTCTTTCCGACACCCAATGTTATGTTCTCTAACCCTAGTGTCTCTTTTCCATACACATTTCATCATGCATATGGTTTACATAACATATAACACATAACATGTAACATTTAAAACACATAACATGTAATGCATAATGGATGCAATGACCTAGACCCATGCCCTGCAAGTCCTAGGTAAATCGAGAACCTAAGCTCTAATACCAAGCTGTGAAGCCCTAAAATCTGGATGTCTGTAGTTACCTCATTGATCACCCATCAACCTACAGAATACCCGTGGATAGCGTATAACTCGATACCATGCTGTTACGCTCCATTTACTGGGATCTATAAATTAACAAAATTCGGATAAAGTCTCCTTTGTATGGGAAGCTCTACCAAAAACATAACCTGTGCAATCATACAACATTGACCACACCAGGTCCATTTATCCATACTCATATAAAAATATGCAATTTTACATTAAAAATAGTCCATATGAATTTGATTACAATCCTTTATATATGTTACATGCCCAAAAACTAATAGACATCTTACTTTTACAAAAGGGTAGTTTAAAAACGACATTTAGACTTTTTTTCATCAATGAGGCCCCTAATGAGAGCCATCCACTGGCACATGTTCCCTACATGAAATATTGTCCCTAAAAAGGGTGAATCATGCTTAATAAGGTATCTCCTAAAAAGGCTACTCCCCAACCTAAATTCATATGAAATGCTCACATGCAATTCAACAATTGAATCCTCAATTTCATACCATGATATGAGATGAGATCCATACATGCAACTCAACTCAAGCCTTTACCGGCTCCCTCAACACATGCAATACCATGCATATGAATCTAGACATTCCAAGCTCCCACAATTGATGTTACACATCCAATAACTTTTTTAAATCCCGGGTTTCTTGGGGTGGGTATTTATGGACTCACACCAACGGGCACCTAACCGACACAAATTTAATGAACTTTTACTAACGACTCCGCATACACCGACACACTTTATGGACTCAATACTAACAGAGTGCGTATCTGAATCGCCCGGTCTTGCACCCGAGGGATAATTTAGACCTTCTTGCTAACCCTGATCCTATTTTCAATGCAAACCGTACGACTCAATTGAACCTCAGTCTAATTATCTTGAGCCCACATATCATTCACCAAGAATGGTGTTTGATTAAACCATGCACACACATTCACACTCATGTCAAACGCCCACGAATGTGATGCTACCCGTGCATATGCAATATAAATGTACAATTGCATTTCATGTCATTATGAAACTAGGATCTCAGTTGCAATTACAATACCATGTTCAATATGTCATGAGCACATTATGAACAATTCAATATCCAACAACTCTTTTTTCATGGTAATTTACATGATAAGCATATAACCACCATAAACAACCTCAATGTCAATATATCATATGCATATACCAACACCTACCAACATCAAATTCCAAGCATGTTATAACATAATCAATGTAAATAGCACGCTTAATCCAAATAGGTATTTAATCTAAAACCTTCAAGACACCAAATCATGTAAACACATAATATGCCCAATTTTATCACATATTTCAAGAAATCACAAGAAGTAATTTTTACGTACCCAATTCAAGCAAAAATTAATTTTAACCATTCTTAATACTCATTTCCCACATTTCAAGTACCTACATTTTTCATGAATTTATCAAACAAGTAAATTTTACAAACCCAATTCAGGCAAGATTGGTTTAGCATATTTCTATACCCATTTTCACACTTTATTTACACTAGGAGGAGATTAAACACGATAATTCATCTCAAATCATGCTACTAATATCATATGAAACCCTAGGTTGAAAATAAATCTAATTAGGAAAAGAACCCTACCTCTTGAAGCGTAAAACAATAGTAGGAAGCTCTAAGAACCCAAAATAAACTATAATCCAAGCTCTCTCCAAAATTCCTTCCTTGTAATTCCATCCAAATCCAACCTTCTTAGTATAGTTTTGTAGCCCTTGACGAGGAGAATAACTTTCGTTCTTGGCTTGAGTCGATTTGAGCAACGTAGAGACGTAGATCGTATAGAGAAAGTGGACCTTCCCTCTTTTCTTTTGATTTTTTGGGATAATCTGATTGGTATGGGGAGAAATCTGATTTTTCTCCCCCATTTATACCCTTTAAATGCTTGATTTTCGTCACGCCACACGTTCTCCATTCTCAAACCCAATTTCGTCTCAAAACGATTAAATTTTATCACGATTCAAGTTTAAAATTTTTTTATATGAACTTCATTTAAATTATTTTTAAAATTTTAAAATTTTATTCAATATCTCATTTTTAGGTCATGTGACATTTGATCGCCTCATAAAACGTGAAAAATTTAACTCTCTCAGAATTCAACGAAAATTGACTGGATAACTAGATTTTGGAAAATAAATTCAACGATGAGGTCCATTTAAGTCATCAGAGTTCTAGAAAAAATTGAGTTTTCAACTCGTGCTGAAGTGATAAATTATTGTTTTGTCCTTTTTTCACAAAAATTCAAATTTACCCGGGTTTTACATAAATTTTGTAGATTATTTTAATTACTTAAGATGATAACCTATGGTTAATAGAGGAATTGATTTTTGGGTGCATAAAAATATAGTGAAATGCTCGATCAAAGCTAGCATAAGATTCATCACTTTTAAATTTTGAGTATGAAATTTTTTTAGGAGGCTAGATTGTGACATCCAGCCTCTATTACAAAAATAACATATTATATTTATTCATAATATTCAATTTTAATGTTAGATTTTGACCATGATGAAAGTCTTATATTTTATTTTGAGGTTAAATTATTGATATTAAATCTCCAAAGAATACTTATTTTTTGTAGGTAAAGAATGTAAGCATGGGATAATGAGGAATTAAATAAAAGAAAGATGAATTGTCAATCAGTAGTTGTAACATATGACACATATACATCATATGTAAAGCGATAAATGTCTATCATATTGAAGTAATAGGTGTCAACAATGTGTCATGAAAGGAACAAGTCATGCATGCATGTGTGAAAAGTGGTCGTATGGGTGTAAGAATGCATGTATACTCTATACTAATAGTTTCACAAGTGTCTTCCTAAGTGATGAGTACATACTATTGCATAATTTTATAGCTTAAACCAACCATCTTAACTTTGGTAGTCAGTTATATGCTTCATTTTAGTTAAGTTTATGTTTTACTAGTAAATTGTGTGTTGGTATATAATCAAATGTAGGAAGGGATGATATACCATTATTTGGATGTTATGGAAAGCTTTGGAAATGGCTGGACTTGAACCTAGAGCATTATAGCAAAAAAGTAAAAAACAAAATGGTGAAGTTCTACCAGTAGGTCGAAACCTACTTCATACCGGTAAGTTATTTCTCACCTACCAGTAGATCAAAATAGAAACTTTGCTACCGGTAGGTGATTCAAAATAGAAACTTTGCAAGCGTGCTTTCTACCGGTAAAAGTGATAAAAATTTTAAAAACAAGATTTTTAAGAAAATTTTGATTGGCCAAATCTAGGAGATATTTTTCGAAATTTTCTAGGAAAAAGGGATAGACATAGATGGAAAGTAGATCTCTAAAAAAGCATATAAATATATATATCACTAGGTTATCTTCTTGGAGACAGAACTACTAGGGCAGAGGGGGATCGAGCAATCTTCTTTTATCAGTTTTTCAGGCTCCGTTTGCTAACGTTTTCCTTTTTTCGTTTTTCAAAAAAGTAAAATAAAAACCAAAAACATCTTTTTTTTTGTTTTTGAAAATCGCCCCTCGTTTTATAAAACGGTGGAAAAAAAAATAAAATCAATTACCAAACGATTTTTTTTTTCTTATTTACTCTAAAAATCAAAATAAAAACCAAAAACCAAAAACCAAAACGTTGCCAAACAGGGCCTCATAGATTAGTTTATTTTTCTATTTTCTTATTTAGAGAGTACTTTAAATTCCTTATTCTTTGAATTAATTTTTTATTCTTGTTTTAAATACAAAGTATTAGTTTTAAATTCTACTTTCAATATTAGTTTTGTTTTATTTAAATTACAACGTCTTTTATTCTCATTTTTAATTTAATTTAAATTATGAGTGAGTAGGTTAATTTAAATTATTGATTGAACAATTGATTTTAAAAACATGGTTGATATGTACAATCTCTTTTCTTTTCCGTAGACAACTAAAACTAGATATGGGCAATTCTTGTAATCATTGCATTGTAATCAACGTGACTGTAAATCTTTTATTAATTAATTCAATCAATTTAAACACACATTAGTTGTTTTCTTTATTTTAAGTTGAATATTTTATATTTATATGACAAATAATTGTGAGTTTTGGGTTTCTTTTAAATTGAAACGTTGTTTTGAATAAAATACATATTGGGTTTAAAAAATTCTTGTTCTTGGTTTCCAAAACCCTAGTTTTTCTAAATACATGTTTGATTGTGAGAAATACATTGATTCTTGAACTCTAAATTCCTATTCTTGATTAAATTATATTTTTTTGTCAAATACTTGTTTTATTCCCAAGAAATTGTGAGCTTTGGAAAAACCCTAGAATTTTGATATCACAATTATAAAGGTTTTCTTGATATGATCTCTTGCATACTTTAACTCCATTATTCTTTTATATTGAGAATTTTGAAACTTGTGCTACATGAATTTTGATGAAAATCGTGATTTGTTGAATATATTTTTTTAATGAAGTTGTGATTTTTTCATCTCTATATTGTTTGGGTGTGACAGAATTAAATTGCCTTCTGGAGCTGCTGTAGAGTATTAGAGGTTAATCTATCCTAGTGGGGGTGAGATGGTTGCCTAAAACTTGTAGTGGGTTGTTGTTTAAGAGATCAACCATTATTGTTCACGTAGGTTCGAGGCTAAGGGATAATATATCTCTCTTGGAAATGATTCGTTAATGTCGTGTGAGATAGTATATACTCATTCTAAAGTGGTTTGTGATGTGACCCTATGGGGGATTATTGAGATTGTTTTTGTTTGTGAAGGGTGAACGACGTTGGATCGTTGTGTAGATTCCTAATAAGAAACCAACATACATGAGACAAATGGAATAATGTTATTGAATTATTTGTTGATTACTATGATCTTTAAATGTACACATGAGATCATTATGACTATCATTATTTTACTTTTTAAAAGGTATACATTTTATTTTTCAAAAAAGACTTGTCTTATTTATATTATTTTAAAACCTTCTCTAGATTTTAGAGGCATTTGCTACAGGCTTTTGCTTAACCCCTACAACAACACATTTATAGATTTAGGCATAGAAGAGAATATCAATGAAGATGAGCAGGTTGACTATGAGGCAGTGGAGAATCAAGATGTGGATCCCGTCTTAGAGGAGTAGAGATGTTTCCTTGTTGACTAGAGTTTGAGAGACTTTTATGAAATAATGTTGTCGGTAGATTTAATTATTCCACTACTAGATATATTTTAGTTTTGAGTTGTAAGTTGGAGAAGTAACATTTTTTTTATTGACTTTACTATTTATTTTGTATCGAATGGATAAATAGTTTAGTATTTAAATGGTTATTTTTAGTTCTGTAACACCCCGCATTTTCTTTTTGAAATGTATATATTTATATGATAGATAATTATTGTGAAAATGAGGATATGTATAACGATGTAAGAATGAATCACATAGGTTAAAACATTAGGAATGAATAATTGGGAGACAAATGGATTTGGGAAGTTTAAGTTTCAAAGACGTTTGAGATTGGAATTAGTTATTAGATAAGTTTCTAAATATTTTTAGGTCAAAATAATGTTTCCATTGAATCCGGAAGGTCAAAAAACCTTGAGAGAGGTAATATGAGGTGCATTGGAAGCTTGAAAGTTTTCTTTATTGCTGGTTTATCTTAGTGCTCTCATGGTATGAATGGTTATTGAATGTAATGTCGTCCAGGGTGTATTTTGGGGCGTTACAAGTTCTACCATACTTTAATGGTTTATAGATAGTAATGTCTTCCATGGTCAATTTTGGGACGTTACAAATATACTTTTGTAGTCTTCGAAGTCTCCTTTTTAATGCCTCAAGAATCAGGTCAATCAAATTTTATGGTAAAAATGTATGACCGAAATACTAGGCAGTGTCAAATTCTTTTCTACCCAAGTTCTCTCTAGAATGCGTTTAAGGCCCATAACATCTCTCCCAAGTTTTTTCGACTTTTGGATTCAATGGTAATATTATTTTGACCTAAAATTATTCAAAAACTGACCTAACCACCTTCTCAAGCTTAGATGCCCTCGAGACTAAATTTGACTCGGAAGTCAATACCCAAAAAACTCAAACTTTATGATCATTCATTCAACAATGATTCAAACTTCTTATCATCATTTGGAAGTACTCTTAAAATCAAGTTGTCCATCTTTAAATTTTGTATAGGATCTTACAATATATGATATATATATATAACAAATATTGATCTATATACACATACCAAAGACCAATTTAATGGTTGCAATCCTATTATAACATATATTGATCTATTCTAGCTGTACTTGAAACCTATTAGAATAAGACCACTTGAAGAATTAATTTACTCATGATACATAGTTGTAGTGATTGTGTAGTTTGACTGAAATCATTTCGAGAAATCTTGGAGTTTTAGAAGAAGTGGAGGCTTTGGTTTTGATAATGAGTTTTGCAATGCCCCAAATTCTTTAATCTGGGTATTACCTATTTATAAAACATTCATTATGAAAGCATCTAAAAATAACTCTTTGAATAATAAATCATCCTTCAACTCGATAAATAATAAAAACCAATATCAATAAAACATTAATTGCTAATTTCACAAGCCTACAATTCAAAATCAAATAGTATCTTGTGGTTGAATAAATAAAACTATTCAAAATATTGTTTCATAGCTAACTCTCTGAATCTAAACTAGGAAGAAACATTTCTAAGTCTCTAAGTCGAGATCCACATACTGACTTTCCTCACCCTTGAGGTTAGCCTACTTATCTAATCCGACATACTTCGCTATGCCTAAATCTGTAAATGTTGTTGTAGGGGGTGAGCAAAAGCATGTAGAAAATTCATCTCAAATTCAAACAAGGTTTTTACAGCATAAAATAGGAAATGTCTATTTTGAAAAATAGTGTATATAATTCGAGGATATAAAATAATGACAGTTTTAACGTCTCAAGTTTACGAAAAATAATAATTCATAATAGAAGTAACCACTTATGTATCAAAGTAAAAAAAAAAACCATTAAGTGAACACTAACTCAAATATCTCATGTATCTCATGTATGTTGGTTGCTACTCAAGAGTTTACACAACTGTAACACCCCGCATTTTCTTTTATATATGTATATAGTTATATGGTAGAAATTTTTTGTGAAAATGAGGATATGTATAATGATGTAAGAATGAATCATATAGGTTAAAACATTACAAATGAATAATTGGGAAACAAATGAATTTGGGAAGTTTAAGTTTCAAAGGCGTTTGAGATTGGAAATAGTTATTAGATAAGTTTTTAAATATTTTTAGGTCAAAATAATATTTCCATTGAATCCGGAAGGTCGAAAAACCTTGGGAGAGGTAATATGAGGTGCATTGGAAGCTTGGAAGTACTCCGGAATAAAAACACAAATTACGTAAATTTTGGGTATAAAATATTTTGGACACGTCTTAGTATTTTAGCCATAACTTTTTATTATTAAGTCCAATTTCTCTGAAATGTTTACAGTAGTTAGTAGACATCCAGGGCTACAAAAGTTTATTTCATGAAAATTTTCCAATTCGACCTCTAAATGGGTCAAAACTTCCCTGGAAGTCGGACCAAAAATCTGCCCGGTGAAGCGTACTGGTACGCCTACCGGTACGCAGCACTCCAGTAGCCTTAGCGTACCGGTACGCCCAATAAATTTCTGGCCCTCTTGGGGCACGATCTAGGTCATATTTTTGGGCCTATAAATACTTTAGGCCGCCTCCTTAGTCGTCCATACACCATTCTAAACCCTAGATAGCTTGGGAGAGAAAGAAAGGAAGATCAAAACACATAGATCAAGATAGATTTACACCCCATAGAAATCAAAATTGAAATTTCTCAAGAACACCATTCTTCTCCTCTCTTCTTCTACGCCTTTACCCACACCTCTTGGAACCCTAAGAGAATACGAGAAGGAGATCTTTGGAGCTTGGGTTAGCTTAAAACTCTTGGATTTAAGGTAGGAGTTTTCTCTCATTCACTTACATTGAGGCTAGGGCTTATACATATGTACTCCTTACACTCTAAACCTTATATGTATGATATAGATTCATTGATTCTTGATATCCTTATGCATATTACCATGCTTTAAACAATATTAATAGTGGGTCAACCATTAAACCCTTTTTCTTGGCTAAAAACCCTAGTTTTCAAGAGGGATGAAATTTTTTCTAAATTTTGAGTATTCTTGATTTCAAAACCTTAGTGTTTCATATTGAT
>CM042201.1:5045047-5058226 GCA_023539305.1 Ilex asprella | reverse complement strand
AAGAGTGGGAAAGAGAAGATTCTCCAACTTCTCTCTACGATCTACGGCTCTACGTTGGTCAAAATTCTTTGGGTCAAAAACCTAAGTTCATCTACATGACGAGGGCTACGCCTACATAGAAAAAATTCAAAAGTTTTGACGAAAAACAAAAAAAAATAATTTTGGAGGAAACAAGTATTAGACCTTGTTCTGGTAAAGGCTCGGGTAGAGTTACATGTATGAGTCTCATCTCATATCATGACATCACATTGAAGATTTCATTGTTGAATTCCATATTTTTTAATGTAGTGATTGCTAGTTGTGAATTACATGTGAACATTTCATATGCATCTAGGTTGGGGAATAGCCTCTTTAAGAGATACCCTATTGAGCGTGACTCATCTTTTATGGGGACAATATTTCAGGTGCGGGACATGCATTGGTGGACAGCTCTCATTCGGGCCTTCATTGATGAAGAAAAGTCGAAATGTGGCTTTTAAACTATACTTTTGTAAAGCTAAGATGCAAATTAGTTTTTGGGCATGTAATGTATATAAATGATTGTAATCGAACTCATATGGAGTATGTTTAAGGTAAAATTATATGTTGTTATATAAATATGGATAAATGAACCCGGTGTGGTCAATATTGTATGATTGCACAGAATGCATTTTGGGTAGAGCTCTGTATTCGAAGGAAACTCTTCCCAAATTTTGTTAAGTTATGGATTCCGATAAATAGAGCATAACGGCGTAGTATCGAGTTACACGGTATCCACGGGTATTCCGCTTGTTGATGGATAATCAACGAGTTGACAACAAGCCCCTAGTTTTAGCGACATCACATAACTAGTCAAGGGAGTCTGCCTCTCAGTACTCATCTTCTCAACTAACTGCCTCTTCAATCTCTGCTCATATTCTCAGCCAATTTTTTTTTGTATCACACTCAACCAACTGATAAGTAAATTTTTATTCTATCCTCAATTGTTTTATGTACTAGAATTGCTACATATTGTAAGTAACAAAACTGATAAATTTATACCAGCAAAAGAAAAAAACTCAGTAATTTGTATTAGTCTGTACACTTCAGAGTGTTAATTTTTTGGAACTTTAATTTGTATTAGTCTTGTGTACTTACTGCATTTCTTCTGCGGCAACACCATTTTTCCCCTTTTCTCTATGTTTTTCTTTGTTGATTGTTGGGTTAAATGTTTAATATGTTTATGATTTAACGGTCATGTAGATGAGGTAGAGTATGTGTTTGATAAACTGTCTCAACTAGCATGTTTGTGTACATGTGCATATTATTGCCCTTCAACTTTGATACTGTGTTCTTATTTGTGATGTTCTTAATATTTGATCTTGAAGATGGATAATAATTATGATGATGACGATGAGATTATTCTTTTTTATGCACAATTTGTTGGTGTCATGAATGTTATGTATTATGTTTATTACTTGGAACAAAATGATGAGAAGCCACAACGCAATTTTTATTTTACACAACGCCAATTTGTCTGGGACAGGACACAAATTGATGAACACTATCATAATCTATTAAGAATGAAAGTGGAGGCTTTCCAAAGTTTATATACATACTAAAAGGTACTGTAAGGCTAAAGGATGTGACACCCCAAAATCCTAGGGTCCGTTGGTCACCCATCAACCCGCGGAATATCTATGGATATCGTGTAACTCAACATCACACCGTTATGTCCTATTTATCAGGATCCATAATTTAACAAAATTCGGACAAAGTCTCTTTCGTATGGGGAGCTATACCCAAAAACATAACATGTGCATCATATAATTACAAGACTCATCCGAGGTCCAATATTCAACATTGACCACACCGGGTCCATTTATCCATACTCATATAAAACATACAAGGTTATATTAAGAAAAATCCATATAAATCCGATTACAATTCTTTTACATATATTATATGCCCAAAACATAGTTTTAACAAAAGTTTTACAAAAATCAAGGTTAAATGTCACAAATCGGCCTCTCTTCATTCTTGAGGCTCCAAATGAGAGCCGTCCACCGGTGTATGTTCCGCACCTTAAATGATTTCATGTATAGGGTGAGCTACGCTCAATAAAGTATCTCCTACATAGGCTACTCCCCCACCCTAGATGCAGATGAAATGTTCACAATGCAACCAATCAACACTTTATAACATTCCACTCAAGAATATGTATTTCATATTGGAATTTACCATGTTATGCCATGAAATAAGATGAGACTCACACACGCACATCAACCCGAGTCCTTTTCGACTTCTCAACACATGCAAGTACCCGTGTGAATGACTTCATCATCTATGTTACACATCAAATGACATTTAAAAATCTAGAGTCTTTCTTGGGGTGAATATTCATGGACTTACACCGACACCCATCTAACACGGAATTCATGGACTTCTACCAACAGTTCTGCGTACACCGACACACTTTATGGGCTCTTATACCAACGGAGTGTATATCCAATCACTGGGTTTCTCACTGGAGATCTAGTCTAGCCCTTTTTGCTACCCTAACCCAATTTTCATGCAACCGCGCGACTTAGTCAGATCATCGATCCTACTTTCCCAAGTCCACCCGTCATCCACCAACTGAGGTGATGACGACAACCATGCACACACACCCTCAATGATGCAATGTCTCCGTACAAATATAATGTAATAAACCATTGCATATCAATGTTATGTCCCATATGTAATGAATGTCATATGGACAAATTTAACTACATATCAACATATTCCATGACAAATCATATCATATGCATATATTTACCACAATTTATTACAATGCTAATATATTAACAATATATATCAACTCATTCATTCAAATACAACATCCTCAAGCATGTCATAACACATTTCATTCACAAGACACACTACAAAACACATAGCATGCCCACATAATACCAAATTCTATGGAATTACACAAAATATTATTTCCAACCTAGAGATTTGTTTTAAACCATTCCCATATCTATTTCCTTTTTTCCATGACTATAGGCAAGTCATAAATAGTTCTATACATCTAACCAATCCATTTGGACACCCTAGGTTAGAAATAAACCAAAGTAGAAGGTAACCCTACCTCTTGAAGCGTAAAATGAAGGCTAGAACTTCAAGAACACCTTCCAAGTCCCAAAAACTCTTAATTTTCCAAAATTTTCTCTTTGTATCTTTGGTGAAATCCTTCATTCTTGTTACATAAGCGTAGCCCTCGTCGAGGAGATTGACTTTAATTTTTGGTTCAAAGAATTCCGACCGGCAGAACTCCTTAGATCTGAGAAACAAGTTTGGATTTCTCTCTTTTTTTCTCTTCTCCTCTCTCACATTTTTCTCATTGCTTTTCAACGAAGAAGCCTAAAGAAAATCTATAATGTCCCAAAAATCCCCTTGGACGGCATTACATTCTAAACATCATTCGTTGCATGAGAGCACTAAATAACTCCATAAATAAGAAAGTTTTATTCATCAGCCACTAATATTTTAACAAAATTCGAGCAGAGTCTCCTTTGTACGGGGAGCCCTACCCAAAACACAACCTGTACAATTATACTACAATTGACGGCACCGGATCCACATAGCAATAGCTATTGACCACACCGGGTCCATTTATCCATCATAAAATAAACTTTCATTCACCATATATCATACCTACACTATCATCCCAAAGGAATAGATCCATCTTGACGTTTACATTCCAAAAATTAACTAATGTAGTGCAGCGGAATATAACAAAAATAAACTAGACTTTACATTCTTTCCAAAGAATATCCTAGTCTAGTACAAAAGAACGTGTCGCTCTAAGCGTCCATCTCGGGATCCACCTCCCCATCTAGCTGAGTCTCCCAGTGTACAGACTCCTCGAGTCCCAACTCTTCATCTAATACATAATCTAAAAATATATAATTTATAGGGGGTGAGCATGAAGCTCTGTAGCAAAATCTTTCCAAACTCAAACAAGATATAGAAAAATGTAAAACAGGTCCGTCTCATTCAGTAAAATAACATATACAACTTTTGAAATGAAACAAGGACATTTAAATAGATCTCAAGTTTATACAACAGTGATAATCAAATGAAAATAGTAAAATGCATTCTTCAATAAGAAAACATTGCCAAATGGTTTGGATCGGCGCCTGCCATTGCATTGTCCCATACCAATGCACCGGCTCCGACATAATCCAATCCATGTTCTCATATAGTTATATAGATATATATTGGTTCATCCCATGCCATGTACGTTGATTTTTTTCCATGAATCTACCCAACAACTATACCTAGTTCACCAATCACATCCAAATCACAAGCACTTTGGGAAAGGGCGTCTACCATACCAATGGCAGTGACGAGTTCCTTTCCAGGAAAAGTATACCAACCCTAGTTCGAACTCCAGTGAATGATAGTGGTCACATTACCAAATGACAACCTACTACAAGTGTTAGGAAACTATCTCACCCCCACCGAGGTAGACTAACCTCTAACACTCTACGGCATCTTTCGATGGCAATTCAAGTCCCTCACAACAACTATACAATAAGGAAACCAACATATTCTAAATTACAAGCATATTTCTCAAAATTCTCAATTTCATCATTTGACAATTTCAATAATCAACTATGAAAAATACAAGAGATCACAATTCAATCATTTAGTACTCCACACAAAGTTCTATGATTCCAACATCAATAATGAAGGAAGAATTTAAAAAAAAATTCATCACTCTCGAAAATCTAGGATTTTTAAAACAAAAGAGGGGTTTCATGGGTATTCAACCCTAACTTTGTTAAAAACATGTAATCTTTGCCCAAAAGACTAAGAGAAGATGATTTTATATTATATATATATCATTTAGAGCAAAACATATATATATACATAAACCATAATCTCAATGAAAGAGAAAGAGAAGAAATTCCCTAGCTTGTGTTCTTGGAAACTAGGTTTTTGATCTTGAATAACCCCTTTAAACTCTTATTTTTCTCTTCCTTTCTTTCTCTCTTAGGGTTTCTAAGGTTGAAGAGACTGAAATGGAGCCAAAAGAGGCGACATAATGTATTTATATGACAAAAATCGGACCAAGATCGTGACATTAAACATTCAGAATTCTTTCGGCCGTACCGGTACGTCGAACTCTCTGGGCGTACCGGTACGGTTTTGCCCAATTTTGTCTTTTTTGTCTATTTTTTATTTTCAATCCATCTTAAACCCTTTCAAAACCATTTCATACATGTCTAACAAGGTTTTTCACAGAAATCTCAATACCTACACATTCTATTGAACATGTTTTCAATTCTTTACAATTCAAAGCTAAATCTTAGCTAACTATTTACTATTTCAACCTTAACACTTACATTTTCATTTTCAAATTAAATAAAGCCACAATTATATGACTGTGTGAATATAAACATGCGGGGGATTACAAAATCAGATATTTTCCCCTATCTATAGCATTTAATTGTGCGGTCCACATCGCGCCACATGTTTCCCACTTCCGGGTCCGTTTTCGTCCCGAAACGATTAAATTCAACTCGATTTAAGTTCAAATTAATTTTATTTGAATACTAATTCAATTATAAGGAAATTCTATAAAATTTATTTGTGGGGACCTTTGTGAGGTCACCCGTCACCCAGTCGCCTCGAAATATGTGCAAATTCTGATTATCTCAGAATTTGATAAAATCTGATAGGGTAATTAGATTTCGCGATACCAATTCAATGACGAAGTCCATTGTGTCATCTGAACTCTATAAACAATAGTATTTTAAATACGCATTATAATGACAAATTACCGTTTTGCCTTTTTTCAAAAAAAGTTTAAATTTACTCGGATTTTACAAAAGGATATCAGGCACTATAGTGTTGAAGAACAATTAGCAATGTTTTTGTATATAATAACGCACAATCGCAAGAATTGAAGTGCAAAATGCCATTTTAAGAGGTCTGGTGAAACCACATCCTAATACTTCCACATACCCTTAAATGCTATAATAGAGATGACTTTTTAAAGCAACCTACTTCTCAAATGGAGACACCTACAAAAATATGCGAAAATCATAGGATGTGGCCATATTTTAAGGTAAAATATTCTAAAAACAACACTTTTTAATATATTTACAATATTGTTTCCATGAATTTCTCATTTGTTATTGATGCAAGTAGATTTTTGTGGGAGCAATTGATGGTACACATCTTCCTATGAAAGTTTCAGCCGAATATGTTACACAATTTTGTTGTAGAAAACAATGGTCTTCCCAAAATGTATTAGCTGCTTGTACTCTAGGTTTAAGATTTACCAATGTCTTAGCTAATTGGGAAGGCTTAACATCTGATTCTCAAATACTGGTTGTGCTATTAGTGGGGAGCATGGGATTACATGGGATTACATGTCCTCCAGGTAATTAGGTACTTTAGCAATGCGGATAAATTCTTTTGAAATGGATTAAAAAAAACTTTAATAAGTTCTATGTTATTGTGTGTAGGCAAATTCTATCTTGTAGATGTGGGATTTCCATTGTTAAAACATTACATTACCCCATTCCAAAGTACTAGATACCATTTAAATGAAATAAGAGGCATGTATGAAATTCGATTAAGAGAGCCTTTGGATTATTTAAAAATGATTTCAAATTTTAGTGGATGAACCAATATTTCGGTATACAACTCAGACGAAGATAGTAATTGCTTGTTGCATTGTGCACAATCATATTCAAGGAGTGATACCAAATAATCCACTTTTAGCCAATGTTGATCGAGAGTTGCAAAATCAACCAACCACAACCCATTATGATATTGACACACAATTAACAAGGGCTCAAGATGGAAGGAAAGGAAAAAGGATTCGAACACAAATTATGAACGAGATGTGAAATTATTTTTGTCATAGATAGTAGTTGGGTGCTTGCTCATAACGTACTTTGATGTTTTTAGATACATGAAAATGGTATTGTATATCACTTTATTAGGGTAATGGTAAAATAAATACTATATTGTTTTTGATATGGTTTGCGTTTCAATTATACATGTTTTTTTTATTTTATAATGATTACGTTTCTTATTTCAATTGTTATTATATTCACTTTTGAGCTTTTTACGAATGGAGCAAGATAAGTCTGAATCCCTCATAGGAGATGGGAAGAAAAAAAGAAAAAATGTAGTGTGGTCTAAGGAGATGAATTGATGGCTCATTCTGGAAAAGGTACATCAAGCTAATGAAGGTTATAAAGTATATAAAGGCTTTAAATATCAAGCTTATACTACAGCTTTGTCAGCTATAAATGTTAGTTTTAACATTTCACTGAGTCGAGAGAATTGTCTTAATCGATGAAAAACCATCAAGAAAAAGTTCAGATTTATACAGGATATGTTGAGCAGAAGTGGATTTGCTTCGAATCCAGTGGCAAAACTGGTCAAGTGTAGTGATCAAGCCTGGGTTACATATGTTGCTGTAAGTATCATTTTAAATAATAATAATGACTTCTAAATGTTACATTTTGTAAGGAAAAAAAATAAAAGCAATTTATCAAACTATGCCTAACTATTATGTTTGATATATTTTTGAAGGCAAATCTAGATGCAAAAGGATTGCATGGTAAGAAGATTGATATGATTAATGAATTAGCTTTTGTGTGTGGCAATGATCAAGCAACCGAAGAATGGGCATGTTCAGGTAAAGATATAAATGCAAACTCGTAAAGACAAATGAATGATAGTGACTTTGAGTATACACCGATATTCAATATTAATGAGAATATGATAGTCGATGTAACACCCCGTATTTTCTTTTATATATGTATAAAGATATATAGTAGATAATTGTTGTAAAAAAGTGGAGATGTGTAGTGATGTGTGCTTGAATTTGGTAGATTGGAAAGGTAGAGATTTAAAAGGATTAGTGAAAAAAATAGTGGAAGGTTACTTTATATATGTGAAAATATGAAACTTAAGGTCCTAGAACTTGGACTAAATAGGTTTGGTGCCGAAATAGGTGTGGGATATGCATAAGATGGCTTTGGAAGGGTTTTAAGATGGATTGTAAATGAAAAACGAAGAAAATGGCAAAAACTGGACAAACCATACTGGTACCACGTACCGGTACTGTATCGTACCGGTACTGTGTACTGGAGCGAATTGGTCCAAAGAGTTTGACGTACCGGTACTGCATACCGATATGGCCAAAAAAGGTCTGACTATTAAAAGTCTCGATCTTGGTCCGATTTTTAGCCTTATAAATACCAATGTCGCCTATTTCGCCTCCATTTCAACTCTCCAACCTTAGAAACCCTAAGAGGGAAAGAAAGGAAGATAAGAGAGGAAAGAAGGAAGAGAGAAACAAGAGTTTAAAGGTGATAGTCAAGATCAAGACCTAGCTTCCAAGAACAAGGTAGGAGATTTCTTCTCTTTCTCTTTCTCTTTCATTGAAGTTAGGGTTTATGTATATATGTATGTTTTGCTATAAATGTGATATATATATGATATAAAATCATCCTCTCTTAGTCTTTTGGGCACTGAATACATGTTTTATCAAAGTTAGGGTTGATTACCCATGAAATTCCTCTTTGGTTTGAAAAATCCTAAATTTTTGGAGAGAGATAAATTTTCTTCTTAAAGTGTTCTTTTATTTTTGACATTGGGACCATAGAACTTTGTATTGAGTAATAAATGATTTCATGGTGATCTCTTGTATTTTTCATAGTTGATTATTGAAATTATGACATAAAGAAATTGGAAATTTTTAGAAATGTGTTTGTAATTGACAATGTGTTGGTTTCTTTATTGTATGGTTGTTGTGAGGGACTTAAATTGCCTTCGAAAAATGTCGTAGAGTGTTAGAGGTTAGTCTATCCTGGTGGGAAAGAGATGGTTGTC
Organism: Ilex asprella; assembly: GCA_023539305.1. Classification (NCBI taxonomy): domain Eukaryota; kingdom Viridiplantae; phylum Streptophyta; class Magnoliopsida; order Aquifoliales; family Aquifoliaceae; genus Ilex; species Ilex asprella. Next base: position 5,049,361 of record CM042201.1, on the reverse strand, counting down.
TAACACTTGTAATGGGTTGTCATTTGATAATGCAACCATTATCGTTCACTGGAGTTCGAACTAGGGTTGGTGTACCATTCTTGGGAAGGGACTCTTCACTGTCATTGATATGGTAGGCTCCCTTTCCCGAACTACTTGTGATTGGATTGTGCTGGGTGAACTAGATATAGTCGTTGGATAGATTCATGGAAAACAATCAACATACATGGAATAGGATGAACCAATATATATGCTTATATGTCTCTATGAGAACCGGATTAGAAAATATCGGGTTGGTGAATTTGTACGGGACAATGCAACGACAGGAATTTTTTCGAACTATTTGGCAATGGTATCTTTTGATAAATGCTCTTTAATGTTTACATTTAACTATCATTGTGTATAAACTTGAGATCTATTTAACTGACTCTTTTTGATTCAAAAACTATGTATATATTATTTTATGAGTGAGACCGACCGTTTTGCCTTTTGCTAAACCTTGTTTGAATTTGGGAAGATTTTGCTATAGAGTTTCGTGTTAATCGCCTACAATTACATCTTTTCAGATTTTGGACTAGAAGACGAGCTCGATGCTCAGGAGATGAGCCACGGAGAAATGTCACTTGTGGGATACTTGGATCACGAGTGGGACATCTAGGGATGTTGTTTATTTTTGTTCTAGACTAGGATATTCTTTTGAACAATGTAAAGTCTAGTTTAATCTTGCTATATTCCGCCGTGTTACACTAGTATAATTGTTTGAAATGTAAAGGCTTGATGTGCCTATTCTTTTGGGGACAATTTTGTGAACATTTTATATTTTGATAAATGAAATTTACTTATGGATGGATTATTTAGTGCTCTCATGATGTGAATGATTGTTAGAAGGTAATGCCGTCCAGGGTGGAATTTGGGGCGTTACAGTCGATGACTTGGGTGGTATAGAAGGTAATGGATCTGCACATCAACAAGACAATGGCAATAGTCAAATGCACGCTCAAGGCAATTACAACCATGGATCTTCAAAGCCTATGAGACGTCATTCAAAGAAGCCAAAAAATGCAGAGATAGTTGTCGAAACAATAAATGATGTTGCAAATAACATAGCAAAACTAGCTGATGCATACGAGAAGAGTAAGTCTTGCATAATTATTCAGACCTTTACAAAGTTGTCATGGATGTTGAAGCGCTAGATATTGATAGTCGAATGGCCGTTTTTGAGTACTTGAACGCAGATTCCATCAAAGCGAGATTATTTTTTTATTTATCATGAAGAAATGCACTATTTATTTTTAATTCGACAACTATCAAAAGGAGGCCCGATGCTATAAATTAAAGGGTGAGTGGTGACCATGATGCATGCATTTTCAGTTAGAGGATTATAAGTTCCTTGGACTTAGTTTTATAATGTGGTCGAATGGCATTGCATGTTATTTTAATAATTTGGACATAATTTATGTTTGGTGGGATTTTGGTTACTACTTTTGTGTGTTAAGTATTATTAGGTCATTTAAGAGAGTATTTGTTATTGAAATCTACTGCATTGTTTTCCATTTTTTGTTTAATAATTTGGTTCTATGGTTCTAAGGTGTGTGCTTCTTCTCTTATCCATTAGAATAAACAGATATACTCCTTCTTGGCAAACTATGTAGAGCATATAGTTCTATTAATTTATGGACCTAATAATTGGCATTGGGCTATACGAGGAACTCAAATTGTGCCTTGCAATGTCAATAAAAAATTAGACCAATTCAACCAACTCATATATTTTTTTTCTAGGGTGATATAAATCTATTTTTTTTTACAAATGTGGTGTTATAAGCTTGGTGACCTGGATTTTAACTTAAAAAAAAAGGATGATAATTAATTTGCAATGCAAAATTAATTTATGTGAACGTAACGAAGAGAAAAATTATTTTCAATTTCATGTTCTGTAGCCAAATGGGTAAAGCCACTTTTGAATAATTATACACAAGGATAATTCAGACAATGAAATAAAATTTCTTGTAACTTTCTTGCTTTCCAAACTAGAGAATGAAAATTTCTTAAAATTTTCTTACAAAATTTTCATCCTAATCAAATACATACAAGAAAATATATTTTTCCACTTTCTTTTCTTTTACTTCACTTTCTATCGCTTTCACTTTCTATCATCTTTTTCTTTCTATCCAAACGGGTCCTAAGGACTCGGAGCTGCCTAATATCATGCAGTAATAGGATTTCTGACAAAAATGGAAGTTGCTCTATAGAAGAATAAGTCAAAGAGACTCTATCCTCCACCCCTTTATTTTCCAAAGAGTCAGCCATTGAGTTACCTTCCTTGTAGGCATTAACTATGTTGAATTTAAATTTTCGGAGAAGAGAAAAGATGAGATTAGATACAGTCTAGAATTTCCAAGCTTTCATTACTCTTAGGCTGATCAGATCCACATGGATTTGAGAATCAGATTCAAAGCAATCACAAACATATTCACTCTAGCAACAAAGCAACAAAATTGAATCTACACTATAAATTTTTTTATATTATGATCCATGATTACTTCATAATCTCAAAAAAAAAAAATTATATTTTTGACACTTTAAACCAACCCCTTGAAATCAAAACGAATAGCTCACAAAATCCTATTCTAAATCAAAACCCTAAAATTCGCTCGCTTCGCTTTTGTGGCTGGCTTCGAAGCTTGCTGGTGGATTCGAAGAGGAGGAGGCTAGGGGATCGATTGACTAAGAAGCAGAAACAGATGCAGAGACTCGATGGAGAGGGAAGTAGAGAGAGGCACAAAGGATCTGGCGATTGATGCTTGTAGCTTCACTAGCTTGTGGCTTCGACTTCGATCAATGGAGAGTAGGGGTGTAACTTGAGCGGGTAGGACGAGTTGAGAGGTTAACCCTAAACTAACCATATGTATATAATCTTCAATCCTAACCCTAACCCTACCTCAACCCAAGGTACTCAATTCGAGTATTACCCGAGTTTAATTTAGACAAGCTCAGTTGAATTTGGAGTACTTAATTCAGGTTAATTTTTTCAAGTGTAGACTTAAATTTTTTAAGTATAGATCTGATTTTTTTCAAGTGATTTGAGATGATGAGTGAGGCGCAGATGAAGAGAAGAAGGCTGAGAGTTTGAGACGACTCAGATGAGTGACGATTGAGAGAAGGAGGAGTGACTGTGAGATCTTGGTATCCCACATCGGTTAGAGAGGGGAAAATTGTTGTGTTTATAAGTAGGCCTCTCACCTTATATGGTATAAGACTTTATCCCAGGAGTATTGGGAGGAACTAAACTATGAGGGTCAGTGGGCCCAAAGCGGACAATATTATTTCATGTAGAGAGTGGAGTGTTATAAGTTGGTATCAGAGCCGACTCTCGCTTGGACCGAGTGTGGGGCCTTGCCATGTTCGCGTGTAGTGGGCGGGCTAGTAGCTGGCGAGGTACTGCACGGGGACGTTCAGCCTTGAGGAGAGTGGATTTTGAGATCCAGGTATCCCACATCAGTTAGGGAGGAAAAAGTTGTTGGGTTTATAAGTAAGCTCCTCATCTTACATGACATAAGGTCTTTTCTCAGTGGTACTGGGAGGAACAAAACTGTGAGGCCTAGTGGGTCCAAAACGGACAACATTATGTCATGTACATGGTGGGGTGTAATAATGACGAGTGAGAGAGGAATCTGAGAGTGATGGAGGCGCAGAGGTGAAGACTTAAAGCGAAGTGAAAGTCTAAACTCTAAAGAATAAAGATAAATATTAACCATAGTTAAATATATTTATATATTTATGTACATTCAGGTTCAACTCGATTTCAATATTCGGGTTGAACCCGACAACCTGAGGCTTACCCAAATTCAATTCAAGTTAGAGTTTTTTTGCCTAGACCCAACCCAAGTATTAATAATTTTAGCTAAAGCCTTATTTTTTTAGGTTAGACTCGTGTTGAATTTGGATTGGCCCGCCCAAATTACACCTCTAATGGAGAGGCAAAGAGGGGCGAAAGTCTTTGAGACTCAAGTCTCTGAGGAGGCAATCGGTCAGGAAAATAGGGGTGAGAGTTGAGAGTAGCAGAAAGGCGAGAGACGAGAGTTTGTGAAAGCAAAGGAGACGGCTAGGGATTTTAGGGTTTTTGCGTACGAGTAATACTATTTGGACCAAAAAATCTGACCTAATTTACTGACATAAATTATGTGGCTTCACCAGAACTATTGGATCAATACCAAGTTCTAATGTTTGATGAGTCTCACAATCAATTCAAATGTCATAGTGAATTAAGTCAATAAATTAGTTTCCAATAACATTACTCTTTTGTGTACACATTAACATATATATATATATATATAT
>CM042201.1:5030688-5044647 GCA_023539305.1 Ilex asprella | reverse complement strand
ATATATATATATATATATATTTAAAAAATATTAAAAAAATATGTGGATAATATAGGGATACAAAAATTTTGTGGATTTTCTACATTCATATTTAATTTTTTATAGAATACCAAAAATTCTTATGCAATAATCGGTCAATAAAATCGGATAGAATCATGTACGGTCAAAATATTCGAGTAATTTGAACAAGACTAGCTCTTCTAACTGAATTTCTAACCAATTTTCACAATTTTAATCGGGGACTAGCATCGTCGTTAACGCAAAATGTCCCCCAAAATACTTTCAATAGTAGGACCTTAACCTAATTTCAGCCTAGTTTTTAACTTCCGCTGGTGTTAGTTCAACAAATGAAACAAGCGCAACAACGTTGTCTGCGAAGTAGACAAAGTAAAAACCATCAAGAACACCACTGTCTGTAGGGTTTTTGTGTCTACCTAGGTTAATGTTAATCAGCTCTCAGTAAGTTTTCCATCTGTTTCTTTCTATTTCTTGCCCCATGCTGATGGTTTAGGTTTGTGTTTCTTTTTATTGAGGATTTCATTTAGAATCGAAGTGAAAGAATGGTAGATTTCATAGTTTCTGGAATGTTTTTTGGTTGGTAGATTTAATAGTTTCTGGAATGTTTATTGGTTGCTTGAAGTTTGCACTCTCGCTCTCTCTATGGTATATTTTCTTTTTCTTTTTATTTAAATTTGATTGAACTTTTTTTGAATTAAAAGTGGTTACTTTGATTGTTTCTCAATTGTGTTTGGTCTTACATTATGTTTACCCGGAACTCTCTTCACACACACACACACACACACATGTATACATTCCCGTTTATGATTTACTTTCTTCAATTATGTCCAAGAAATTTGTATTTCTCGAGGAAATGTTCTAATAGCAATTTTGTGGACTGCGTTTTTAATTTCGTGAAATTTAAATTAGATGTGGTTCTGAGTTAATTTGGTGAGCTGGGTGGTCCATGGTTATGTGGGGTTTTGGGAGATGGAACTCTCGTTTCTCTTTCTCTGCCTTAAGTACTACAATTTGTTCTGAATTGAGTTCTGTTAACTGGTTAGCTTTAGGTTTCCAAAATGTTCCTTGCGTTTAAATTATATTTTCTCTAGATTCTTGCTTAAAATTTTGAACTTGGGTTTCGGTGCTGCGTTATATTTCAATTTTTTTTTTCTGATTTGGGTGTTTGAATTTACTAATTTGGAGGTTGATTTGTTTTAGAATTATTTATTGTCTGATTGACAGAATACTAAATGATCCTGTTTTTGAACTTATGCAATTTTTTGGTAAAGGGAAGGGAAAACTGAAGAATTTTCATGGGGAATATTGAGGTTTGGTTGGACAACCATCTTAGAAGAAATTGTGCAATTGACATTTTTTGTGAGATCAATTTCTGGTTTTGCTTGTTTGAATCAGGGAAAACTGAAGAATTTTCTGGTTGTGTATTTGATTGTTGAAACCGATGTTATTAACCTCTTTCTAAACTTTTGCTGTCCATTAGGGGGAAAGAAATGGTTGGGATAAAGGCTTTGTTATGTTGTTGACTAGAGTGAAGAAAAAATGGGTTCTATAGTTATCCCACAGAAGTCGATGATCGAGGTTCCTTCTTTGCATGGGCTACGTTTGAATTGCTGCCAAATGGAACTCATTTCCGGTTATAGTGCTAATGTGATGGCAAAAGCATCATCAATTCACTTCAGCTGCTTAACCAAGGGTAATTGCAAAACTCAATTTCGTCTAAAGTGGAGGGAAGTTGATAATAAAGGAAGAAATAGATCTTTGTTACGATTTAGAGGCCAGCGGAGAGGTCTTTCCCTAGATAAAGTTAATGAGGGTGCTCAAGGTGAATGGAGCTCAGATGGATACATAAAGGGTGTAGATAAGAAACTTAAAGAGCAAATGTTTTTAAAGAAACATTCTAGTCCCTCAACATTGTCTATAGACGGCCCTTTTGTTGAGAATGGTGAGGAAACTAATAATGATTTTCTTAAAAGCTTCTGCAGTTATGGAAAGCTAGTCGATGCGTCAAAGTTGATAGAAGTGATGGCTCGTAGAAACCAAATTCCGCATTTCCCTTCTTGCATAAACTTGATTAGGGGCCTTGTCAAGATTGACCGGATAGACGGAGCTGCAAAAGTCCTAAAAGTTATGGTTATGTCTGGTGGAATTCCAGATACTATAACTTACAACATGTTGATTGGTGGTCTGTGTAAAAAGGGACAGTTAAAATCTGCCATTGATGTCTTGGAGGACATGAGCTTGAGTGGTTGCCCCCCGGATGTGATTACTTATAACACGATAATACGCGTCATGTTTGATCATGGGATGTTTGATCAGGCCATTGGATTCTGGAAAGATCAGCTGAGAAAGGGATGCCCACCTTATGTAATAACCTACACAATTCTCATTGAGCTAGTCTGCAAGCACTGTGGGATTGTTCAGGCTATAGAAGTAATGCAAGATTTGGCAGTTGAGGGCTGTTATCCTGATCTCGTGACCTACAACTCAATGATTAGTTTTACATGTAAACAAGGAAATGTGGAAGACACAGCGTTGGTTATATATAATCTTCTATCACAAGGAATGGAGCCCAACGCCGTAACATACAACACTTTTCTCCATTCTCTTTCTAGTCATGGTTGTTGGGATGGGGTGGATGAGATCCTTGCTTTTATGAACAGAACTTCCCATCCTCCTACAGTTGTCACTTACAACATTTTGATAAATGGTTTGTGTAAATATGGGCTTCTAGATCGTGCCATCGATTTCTTTGGTCAGATGGTTTCCGAAAACTGTTGTCCGGACATTATCACTTATAACACACTCTTACGTGCTCTTTGTAAAGAGGGAATGACAGGTGAGGCCCTCCAAATTCTTCTGTATCTAGGTGGCACCAGCTGCTCACCTAGTTTGATTACTTTCAATATTGTAATTGATGGATTGGCAAAGGAGGGTTACATGGAGAAAGCAGTAGAATTGTATTGTCATATGAAAGAGCATGGGATTATTCCCGATGATATTACGCACAGATGCTTAATTTGGGGGTTCTTCCGGGCAGATCTAGTCGAGGATGCTGTGGAAATATTGAAGGTGATGACTAAGAGAAAACACAGGATTAAAAATAGTGCTTACAGGTTCATGATCCATTCATTATGTAAGAAAAACAAGATAGATATTGCAATCCAAGTCCTAGAATTGATGGTCTCAAGTCAATACAGGCCTGAAGAGACTGTTTATTCCACCATAATTAAGGGGGTAGCTTCTGCTGGCATGACTGAAGAAGCTATAGAATTACGCCAGAAATTGATTGAATGGAAGGCTTTAAACGAGCCATTATAGATTCAGCAGTTGATATTATAGAAAACTCATTTTCAACCTTTTGCTGGCCGGGCATGAGATTGCCCAGTATTTGCTTCAAGTTGTACAAAATATACCCACCATCAGTTGCACCTCCTTGTCCAGATCATTGGTTGGTCCTCATATGCACTAGGTAAACATACAATTTTTTCTCAACTAATGTTTGCTCTTGTTTAATATAAATTTTTTAGGATTATCTGTGGTATCAGTATCAGCATATAGTGACTATTTGTGTTTTCCTGATTTGTGATTGTAGAATTTGTCTATAGCAGGAATATTATAGCACTTATTTACTTTTTATTTTTTACTATGTTATGATAGAAATGATCTTTGTGGCTCTGTGATTTTTCCCATGGATTTTTTCTATTCTTTTTTGGTAAATATCTCATGTATTTTTTAGTATCAACTTATAGTGACTATGTATGTTTTCGTGATTTGTGATTGTGGAATTTGTTTATAGCGTGGAATATTGTAGCACTTTACTATGTCATGATTGAAATAATCTTGGTGGCTGTCTGTGATTTTCCCATGAATTTTTTCTTTTATTTTTGGTAAATATCTCATGAATATTTTCTATACATTACTTTTTGATTCTGGTGGCGTTGAACCTTTTTTTGGGGGGTGATAGACATGTTTTTTGTCCATCAAAACTCATAGTAGCTTAAATGTATCTTTTTTGTTCGTATCGAAGCTTAAATCTCTCTTTTTTTTTGGTAGTGTGTTGTTGATGGCAGGGAGCTTTTGGGGGCACATTGACACATTAGCACTTGGAGCCGACTGTTGCTTTTCAGCGGCAACCTACTAGGATATTTAGGGAAGAGATGTGCGGTTCTCTTAGTCAAATAGAATGCAGAGTGTAGTTGCAAGACTTAATTCCATTCAAGGTAGTGTTACTCTTCAATTTTGTAGATTTAGTGACCTTGAAAATTTTACTATTTTTTCTCATTAAGTAATGCTCTCGCTTGCTTGCTGGAACTGACTATTCAATGTGTTGTAATGCCTGTCACCTTTCAAAGCTTCTTGTATGACCAGAATTAGAGCAATGTTAATGCCGATCGAAATGATAGTTCTACCAATAGATAATTGGACGCATGTGGTGCCCTTGTGTGTATAAGACAATTCGCATATTCTGTCGCTAACAACTAATAAGTTTATTTTCGGGACTTCAACAGTATCGGTGGAATTTAAAAATGCTCTACATTTCACGGTAACTGGTGTACTGGCCATACAATATTTTAGCGGGGGTGGCCAGATATAAAATGGGACCTAAAGCGAAAATTTAAATGAGGTTCTATTAATTTTTAAAAAGAATTAATGTATTATTTTCTTTTGAGATCCGGAAGTTTTTATTAAATTTTTGTATTCAAATTTTGTTGACATGTTGTTTTTAAATAGATTGTATAGTTAATTCGAACAAAATGTGATATTTAATATAATGGTAAGATATAATTTACTAGATTTGATATCAAATATAATCAACAAAAATAAACAAAATTGTAAATAAGGGGTGTCTTGCCCAATTTAAGATATATCTTTTATGAGTTGAATTCTTATCTGTTACACCTTAGAGATCACACCACAAACCAGGATTCTTATATCCAAAGGTTATCGTCTAGAGATTTTACCTTACTTCACAACTAGTTATTGAAGATTAAACCCATTGGTGTGTGCATTTTGAGGATTGTTAGTGCGTCCAAGATTGTTCGAGGCTTAGAGGATTCTCGCGGAGGTGAATTCAAGTGAAGCTATCCAAGACATCAAAGAGGCATTTAGTGAAGAGGCTTTATTAAAGGAATGAGCATCTAACCATTGTATTGGTTGGAGGTATAACATTCAAGAACTTGTAAATTGACTTTGGGGTAATGAATTAGGTTTTTGATGAACCGATAGACTTTTCCCGCGGTTTTTACTGATGAGAGTTTTCGTGTGAATAAATTGCATGTGTTAATTTTTGTTATTTTCATATACACTTGCAATTTGAGCACACAAGTGTACTATATGTTTTTATGATTATTGATTGATTGAATATTCATATCATCATTGTTGCGTAGTAGGGTTTGGGTCTTTGGGATTTGGGTTTTCCCGGTGAGATTGAATGTTTGATAATTGATAAAATTAACAACATAAATCTACATGGGTTCTTGGAGTCGTGGTGGTTGAAAAGGAGTCTCACGTTTAATTGTTAAATATTTGTGAGAAAAGATAATTATGGTAGTAATAGGTTTTAAATTGTGATTGTTTAAGCTTAAAATAAAAAAAACCTATCACCCCCTTTAGGTAGTGTTGTGCGCTTCACGTTTATAATCGTGAAAGAAGATAAACATTGTTTCCCCCCTCCCGAAATAATAATTAGTGTCGAAACATGGTTACCTTGAGTTGCATAGACACTTGTAGACATCTTATTTGTTTTGCTTGCATACCTAATTGAGAATGTCTGTATCATCGAATCATGAGTTGTGTTTTGTAGTGCACACTACCTTGAAAGCCCAAGTGAACAATAAATGGTATTTTTATAATGGTTGCTCTAGGCACATAAATGTTGAGAAGTGCCACTTTTGCATATTTGAAAAGTATAGTGGTAGGACTATCACATTTGGAGATGGGAGTGTCTACAATTTTGTTGGAACAAGTTTCATTCAACCATTGGGCATGCCAAAGTTAGATAATGTCCTCTATGTAGAAAGGGTTGAAAGCTAACTTTATCGGTATTAGTGAATTGTATGATGACAATGTTGTACAGTTCACTAAAGACAAATGCACTATGTTAAATGATAAAATGAAATTTCTTTGGGACGGGGTTAGGTCGGGAGATAATTGTTATTGTATCGAGTCCTTCACTAGTGTATTGTAGGGCAAGTGTTAACGATTTCATTGACATCAAAAGTTAGGTCACACGCACTACAAAGACCTTAATCGAATCACAAGGAAGGAGCTTATGAAGGGAGTACTTAAGTTGGGTAAGCCTTCTATCAAAGTGTGTGGTCCTTGTCAATTAGGGAAACAAACTAAAGTCCATTACAAGAAATTAAAGACCATCATGTCTAAGAGACCCCTAGAGCTCATTCATATGGATCTCGTGGGTCCTACATAGACCGAAAGCATAGGTGGTAAGATGTACATCGTACTAATGGTAGATGACTACTCTAGGTTCACTTGAGTGGCGTTTTTGAGAGATAAATATGAGGCGTTTTCTAGCTTTAGAAACATTTGCAAGAAAACTCAAAATGAACAAGGTTAAGCCATAGAAAAAGTTGTCAGAATTAGAAGTGATAATGGTAGAGAATATGCTAAGGTCGTGAAGAAACACTTTGTCATGCAATTAAAAGTTCATTTTCATAGTGAAATAAACTTGAATTGAATTGAGAAGTTTGAAATCAAACTAAGAATTGAAGGCAATTACAAGAATAATAAATTAAAGTACTATAATTGTTTACCAGAATTGAAAGCTACTCAAAATTATGACGAAACTATGTTTTGCTATCATTCTAACCAAACGTTGAAAAAGAAAGTGGAAGAACTCTGAGGAAGATGAACATGGAACAAAACGATGAAGAGAAGCTCTAAGGAAAATTGATGCTTGCTCCCCCCCTCAATCCTGATATTTAAAGGAACGATAGGAAAGATTTTGGCCAATCCCTATAGACCCTTTTCCCTCTTGTATTATGTCTCTTTTATTCCAGCTAAAGACTTGGGAGAATTTCCCTAAAAAGATTGGCTTGATCGCCTGAAGAATAAGATTCCTCATCAAACTTTAACTCTGATGAATAGGTAGAAGAGCTATGGATAAACCGGTAGAAATCTTTTTGGTCACGATCTACCGGCATAACATTAGTGATGAATCGGTAGAATGATTCAACATTAAAAATGTCATTTATTTATCTATTATTGATGTCAAATTGCACTGATTTTGAGTTATTAATTAGATAATCCTTTGGTTTTATGATTTGATTGAGTTTTTCAGTGTTTAGATATTTTATCAGGTAAACTAGTAAATTGAGCCAAGTTGGAGAACTAGGTAAATCAACCAGACAATTAGAGCATATAAGGAAATCAAGGGGGGGTTAAAGTGTAATTATAGAGAAAAAGGAGTCAAAAGTGGATATTGTGGGCTAGTTCTGGATAGCTAGTTGCATCTGGACGTGGGTCTTGCATCCGAACGCATGTGCGGATGATGAACAAACTTAGAATTTTGGCTAAGTGTTGGTGACGATACATGATGCCTCCATTCGAACGTAGAGGAGCTCCGTCCGAACGCACCTATTGAGGATGGAATTCTAGAGAACTTAAGATTTTAGGATGTGGGGATTCGTGTGAACTAGGATTTGACGATACGGTGTACCTTCGATAGGACATGGCAAGCCATTCAAACTCAATTGGTTGATTGAAGTGAAGATCCTAGGCTTCAAGGCTTGCGTCCAAATGCAAGTCTTGCGTCCGGGTGTGTGTTTTGGAATGTCCGCCGTTCAGTTTACCCCCAACAGGCATTAATTAGTGATTTTATATTATTTTTTATTGTAAAATATAAATGGGAAAAGAGTCAGTTGAATTGGAGGATTCGACCTTTAGTTCTCCTTTGACTGATCTTCTTTTCCTAGAATTTTGTAAGTCTATTTCCATGGCCTGTGAGTGGGTTTCTTTGTGTACTCTCTAGTTAGGGTAGGGTTCGTGGATTATGTATTGAATGTTATTATTAATGCTATTATCCGTTTATTATTCTTGAATGATTTATCGTTTTCAATATCCAATTAAATGAATATTTCTAATCAAAGTAATATATTATGTATACTTGTTTGAATATTCATCAGTTGTGTTGATTTCTGGGTATGGATAATTCTTATAATTTCCCCTGAGTTTATATTGCTAGTTCTTAATTTCATATCTTACATATATTGGGAGAGGCGGCGAAGGTGAAAAGAGAGGGAGGGAGGGACTTGAACCATTGACCTCAAGAAGGCAAAACTTTCACAAGGTACTAGGCAAATTCATATCTTCATTAATCAAATTTTGGTTTAATAGTTATATCCTCCGATTGATTACACTGACGTTTAATAGTTAGTATTATATTCAATACATACGACTAGTTCCTGATCCCGATACTAGAGAGTATCTTTTCATACATAAGAATTTATTTACAATTGGTTACAATTGCTCATTCTACAATCAAGATAAAATGTTCCTTCTTTTCACATTTCCTTACATCTAATTCATTTCCCTAATGATCGACCTCGGTCTTACCGAATTATTACTACTTCTTGACCATGTGCACTTGAGTATTCCTATTTTGAGTCAAGCATAGAACTTCTTCTGTCCTGGATAAACTGGTACAACTTTAGGAATCAATCGGTAGAAAATTTTTGTATTTTAGTTGAACCGATAGAACTTTAAAAATGAACCGGTAGAACCCTATTTGGCCTCTGATGAACTGATAAAACACCTACCGGTAGAACTACACTTTCTGAATTTCTACCATGATGCTCCCGATTCAATCCCCGACTCATCTAACTCATTCCCGAAGCTCTCCAAAGCAATCATATGACTTTAACACTTCCTTCTTACATTAATTACTTGCAAAACACAATATTTCCTCATAAAATGAAAAACTAACTAAAACAAAACATATAACTGCTAAACAAAACTAAAGTGAAAGATTTAAAATAATAAATCATTAAAAATTATGCACTCGACACTGTGCTTCGAACATTTAGTTGACCAGCCGTTGATTGGTCACTCCCTATGAAGCACGGATACTTCATCAAGGTCGACGTATCCGTATCGAATACCGTATCAGATACGATACTCATTGGATACTCGATGATATGTATTGGATACACATCATCTGTATCCGATAATTAATAAAATATGTGGATACTTCGCAGATACTTCTAAACATGAAACAAGATACACAATTTTTAATTTTAAACTATGCCCCTTCTTTGGAGTTCACATACAATATAAAATATTAATAAAATTTCATCTAATTTTGAAGATTCGAGTGTTTTTTAAGTATTATTTATTATTACATGTTAAGAGAGTATAAAAAAAATGAGTTACTTACACTATACTTTTTTAAAATAAATACTTGTAAAACCAACTAATTAAATGTTGCTATGATTCTTTTAATTTGTCATGCTCATTTTATGAACATATCATAATGAGACGATATTTTATCTTTTTCATGGTAAAAATTTCTAATTTTACTTACTAATGTTAAAGAAATATTAAAAATTTGTAATTTTTAAGTTGTTAAATAATAGTAAAATATAAAATATATTTTATTATAGACGTATCGTAGCCGTACTCGTATCCTATTTTTTTAAGTTTTTCGTATCGCCGTATCCGTATTGTATAGTATCCGTGTCCCGTATCCGTATCCGTGCTTCCTAGGTCACTCCTATATTTTTCAATTCAAAAGCCATTACACAGTAACAAAATATACCTCAATTGGTGTTGAACAACATTTTTTCCTCGTCAGAGGGCTCCTTGAGGATTTTGTTAAATCCCAAGTAGGCATCCAAGAAACTGAGAAGTTCATAACCGACAATGGCATCTATCAGGATATCAATACTGATTAGGGGATAGCTATTCTTTGGGCATGCTTTAGTGAGGCCGCTGAAATCAACACAAAACTTCCATTTCCCGCTGGTTTTTTCATCATAACAACATTAGATAGCCACTTAGGTATTTGGATTCCCAGACCAAGTTGGCCTTTAAGAGTTTTGACACTTCCGCGTTGATTGCTTGACTCTTTTTTTGGGGCAAAAGTCAGCTTCTTTTGCTGGACCGACTTGTGCTCGGGATTGACACCAAGCTAGTGTGTAATAATTTCTGGATCTATTATGTGAGATCCTGGTATCCCACATCGGTTAGAGAGTAAAAAATTGCTAGGTTTATAAGTAAGTCCCTCACCTTACATGACATAAGACATTTTCCCAAGGGTACTGGCAGGAACAAAACCGTGAGGGTCAATGGGCTCAAAGCCGACAATATTATGCTATGTGAAGGGTGAGGTGTTACAAATTGGTATTAGAGCTAACTCTCGCCTAGATCGAGTGTGGGGTCTTGCCGTGCTCGCGTGTAGTGGTCGGGCAAGCAGCTGGCAAGCTGCTGCACGGGGACGTGCAGCCCTGAGGGGGTGGATTGTGAGATCCTAGTATCCCACATCAGTTAGAGAGGGAAAAAGTTGCTGGGTATATAAGTAAGTCTCTCACCTTACATGACATAAGGCTTTTTCCCAGGGATACTGAGAGGAACAAAACCATGATGGCCAATGAGCCCAAAACGAACCATATTATGTTATATGGAGAGTGGGGTGTTACATATTCTAAGCAAGTCAAATTAGTTCTAGGCAAATACATCTTGGGCCTCAGCCAAGCACTTTAACAAACAAACTCTGAGGTAGGGGTGGGCAAAGAGCCCACCTTAACTGTCCTTTATGGAATTCCTTGACCTTTTGCTACCTCCTTGAGGTCTTCTATTGCTACCTCCTCGAGGTCTTCCCTTTCCTATGTCTTCCCGCACTTCAAGGATTTCTATCTAGAGTGTTTCCTTTGTGGCCTTCTTTTTCATTAAGGCAGCATAACACTCTATTGCCACCAACTAGTATCCCTTTACCTGACCTACACCCCTCAGGGTTGGGAATTGTAGCATCAGGTGAAAACTTGAAGGGACAGCTTAAAGTACATCGATGGATGGTCATCCCATGATCACTTATAGGACAAGGGGGAGTCCATAACAAGGAATTTGACCATGATAGTGGAGTGACGTGGTGGTTCTCTAGTGATGATTGGGAGGAGGATGGATCCCAACCGAAAGACTTTCTCGCATGAGAAGTCGATATGTGGGGAATTAGTTTCCCACACTTTCTCCTTTCCGATGCTGAGCCATTCAAACACAACCAAGTACCGGATGTCTGCGGAACTACCGCAAGAACTCTTCAGACTTTGAATTGGCTATGGTTAGAGTCATCACCAAAAGGTTGTCATGGGGGATTTGGATGCCTTCGAGGTCCTGGTCGGAGAAGGAGAGCAGTTTTACTAACTTAAAATTTTTTGGAGATCAGTCCACCATTTAGATTCTATAGACTTCGGAAAACTTCCAGACTCTGTGAACATGGCTTTTTTTAGCAGAGGATGACTCACATCCCCTAGCAAATCCTTTTGCAATGACTCAAATTTTTCCTATGAGCTCTTGATATGCTCGATTCCCAGTATTGGAAGGCTTCTTCTTATCCATCTTTTATTTGTCCTTGCGATCATTTGAGGCAAATCATCTCCCTCTTCGGATTAGGGACTCAATATGCTCCTTGAGTTCCCTGCATTCTTCGGTAGTATGGCCATGATCGAAATGATTATTCTACTATGAACGCTTCTTCGGGGATGACCTTATGTTCCCGGGCCATTTGAGGATCTAGTCATTCTCCACCTATAGGAGTACTTGTTCTAATGGGGGTGTTGAGGGGAGTGTACCTATCGAATTGAGTGGTCAGTGATCAATCCTCCTATTCATGCTTTCTAGCCTTTTTCTCTTTCAGACTCTGGCTATGTGGCTGTCTTGGCCAGTTCAGCTCTCCTTTTCTCAGGTTGATTGACAGAGAAAGACTTTTGTTGGGCGCTAATTGTGTCTTCAACGTTCATATGTTTCTGGAGTATTCTTAAAATGCCCTCCATCATTGTCGAGGGTGACTTTGATACGGAATAGAGGAAGGTGGGGGTGCTAACACCTCCCATGAAAACAGTGTCATATACTTAATCATCGAGGTCCTTAACTTGCAAGGCCTCATTGAAGAACCAATTGATATATTCTAAGGGATTCATCTTTCTATTGTTTGACGTTCAGCAAGTAGGTGACCAATTTATGATGCTTTTGGCCTCCCACAAAATATGACACAAAGAAGTGAATTAACTAGGAGAAAGTGAAAATTGTGGTTGGCTGCAGCTTACTAAACCATGCGCTAGCATTCCCTATCAAAGTGGTTGGGAAAGCTCGACACATGATCTCGACCGAAAATGCATGAAGTGTTATGATGTCATTGAACTTCTAGAGATGGTCAACTGGATCTTTGCCACCTTCAAAGCTATCGATCTAGGGTATTCAGATGCCTGCTAGTAATGGGCAAGCCACCACAATAGGAGAAAATGGAAGTTCTATCTTTCTTAGCGGCTGGTTCAGCTTTATTGTTAAGAGTGTCCTCGAGGTCTCCCAGCTAGGCATGAAAATGTCTCATCTTGTTTCCCCAACTGAGGGAGTTGTTTGTAACTTCTTTGTGGTACCGAGTTTGTTGGATTCACCCTCCAATCATCGTTGATGCTTTTGGGTGCCGAATTGGTTGGTCTCAGAACGTTTGAGGGGTTGGCTGGAGCAACCACATTCTATTGTTGCTGGAGGACCGCTTGGAGGGCCTCCACCATTTGTTGGACTTGTTGGCCCAACACGATGGCCTCGCCCTATATGCAGTCGATAGAGGCTCGATTTTTCAGTCGATTTTGGAAGGGTTAGCAAGTTCTCCGTCCTTGATAGTTTGGACATTCTTGCTTTGACCTTTTTGAAGGGCAATGACTAAGTGTATGAAAAGTAGGAAACTATCGTTTCCGACAGACAACACCAACTGATGGATCAATCAACAACTTTGCTCTGGACTTTAGTGGGTTTTAGTAGGGAGCTTATTGTTCAGAGATCGGTGTTTGGAGATCGTTGTCCAGCTATGAAATACTGAGAACTGTCAAGGAAAACTTTAACTAGGAAATCGGTGTAATTCCAACCGAACCACCTCCAATGCCTAAGTTAGTACGTAGGTTTTATCGGGTGGAATGCAGTAAAGGGATCACTGATTTTTTTCACATGAGTGTGTGTGTTGCTTTTTCTTGAAAAATCACTTACCTTTACACTTCATTAATGAGGATTTTTATAGTTGAGGTTGAGTGAGATTTTGGTTTAGGGGATCATCATTACTACTAATTATGCACTATTGAGTGTGCATTAATCTAAACTATGCATGTGTTCCAACACTAAACGTGTGTCAGTGCTTAGTTCAAAAACCTATGGGGCAATACTACGGTACATCCAAGGGAATTTTTGGTACCATACCGAAAATTCCCTTTTACAACATTAGTGGGTAGTTTACTAAATTTATGGATTATTACAATAGACAAGACATTAAAATGACAGACAAGACATAAAGAAAAGCCGTCATTATTGACTTTTAGTACAAAATTTACAACTTCAATAGATCAATTATTAAATTTGTGGGAATATTTATAACTTCAGTGGTATATTTACCAAATTTGTGGGAATATTTACAACTTCAATAGATCCAATTTTTTACAACTTAATAGGAAGATTTGATTGATCGTGAGGATATTTGATCGATCGTGAGGATATTTTTATGTCAATATTTACAACTGCAATGGATTCTTTACGACATTTATGAGAATATTTACAACTTCAATTGATTCTTTATTACATTTATGGGAATATTTACAATTTTAATGGATTGTTTAATACATTTGTGAAAATTTTTACAACGAAAAGTGGATTCATTACTAGTCAATGATCGATCAAATATGATTTTGATCGATCAAATCCAATTTTTAAAAAATTGAAAAAAAA
>CM042201.1:4997666-5020688 GCA_023539305.1 Ilex asprella | reverse complement strand
CTGTAGATAAAGAAAGAAGATATCAAACTCAGGCATGTTAATACGCTGAAAGAACATTAATTCAAATGGACTAAAATTCAAACTCATATTAAAATAAAAGATATTACCTGCAACCAAATTCTCAAACTCATTAAAATACAAATGTAACACAAACCCGTTAGAATTGTTATTGTACGCATGTACAACATAAGAAGACACATAAACATATAAATCAGTTTCGAAGCTTTAACATCTATTAAGGGATTAAAGAATAAAATATCTTAGTTAAAAATGAATTGTGTCGAAATAGAGGGAAAGGGCGGCAGGAGCTTTGGGATGGGGTGTGAATGAGATAGACAGTGAGAGGAATGAGAGAAGTAGAGTTAGAGAAAGAAAGGAAGAGAAATCCGGTGCCGATGGCGGTGGCTGGTGTCGTTGGAGAGGTTTGGCAGTCAGTTTTTGCTAGGGAATAGAAGATGAGAGAGAAGCGGAAAGAGAAGAGGGAGCGATAGAGAATATGTATTGAAGGAGAAAACAAGGGGATGGAGGAAAGAGTTTAGGGCAGAAAACATGGAGGGAGTTAAAGAAATCACATCGCAAAGGCGTGTGGCCATATTAATTTGGTAAGCATATATACAATTTTTGTGATTGAAAAGACTCAAAAAAAGGAAAGTAAATATATGAGATCGCATTATTAAACTCAAAAAAAAGAAAAATAAATATATTAGATCGCACTATTAGGGTCTGTTTGGTTAGGAAGAAAAAAATGATGGAAAGTGAAAATGATAAAAAGTGAAGTGAAAAAAAAAATTAGAGAAAATATATTTTCATGCATGTATTTGATTAAGATGAAAAAATTGCAAGAAAGTTTAAAAAAAATTTCATTCTATTGTTTGAAAGAAAGTAAAATTACAATAAAATTTTTCTAATTGTCTAAATCATCCTTAATTATATTAAATCGGCCTAAAGAAGAAAAAAAATATATGTATTATAATTAAAAGTTAAAATTTTTAAAAAATAGCTTGTAACCTAATTCTATAACAATCACTCCCACAAAAGTATTTGGACTAAACTATATACTTAATGAAATTCATACTAATATTTTTTCTAAAATTAATAACCAATAAAATATTTTAAGAAAAATGAGGGTAAAATGAGAAGTTAGATATAGATCACAACTTTCTTGCATTTCCTTGTGTTTTTTAGAAGAAAAAAAAGTTGGTTAGTTGTGAGAAAATTCAAGCATGAAAGAAAATTATGTTTCCATCATTTTTCATTTCATGCTAACCAAACACAAAAAAATTAAAAATTTTCTTTTTTTTTTTAATTTTTTACCATTCTCCTGTTAAACAAACGGACCATTAACGTCAAATTTGTGTGATTGAAGAGACTCAAATAAGGAAAGTTATGGGCGGGAAAAAAATTTGGAGATCGATTAGATTCGTTGCGTGAATAACTATAAAATGATTTGAGCCACGAAAAGTTCAAGACAAATTAAGGATTTAAAATCACTTGTCCCATATTATATAGATGTCATATTCAGTCAATTTATTAAATTTTCATTAATTATTTATGGATCATGTTTATGAATAGATACAAACTTTACTCATACAAATTATTGATAACAATTAATTATTTTCTTATCTTGATACAACTTTGATTGAATTGCTATAATTTGTAGAGAGTGTATGTACAACTCTAATCCTGGTCCCTAGTTATTTACACGATGAAATATTTGTTTGATCTGTATATTATTAGATCTGGTAGATGTGAACATAAATTACTTAATTTTAGTAGTAAAACAGAATTGAAACTTGAATGCAATGATTAATGTTGAGTGATTTATACAGGTACATGTCGATTAGTACCTCAAATTAATTGATCATATGATATTTAATTATGAGAATTTGTTATAATATTTCGGTTTAGAAAATTCTATGGGTTAAGATGAATGATTGACATCAAAGTGGTCAATTCATTGAAATTTGCAAATTGTTCTTATGCTTTTGCTACGAGATGGTCTATAAATTATAATGTACAATTACCTACCCAAAGGAGGTTTTTGTGTATTGTAATTTTTTAGAGATGTCATAAAACATTAAATTGGAGGTGCAATAGTCTAAAAGGTCTATCTACCCAAATGTGATAGATTTTTTAAAATTTGAGTATTCTCATTGATTAGTTTCATGAAAGAAAGGACTGACATCATATTGCATTTTCTGCTCAAAAGGGAGTTTATAGTGATGTATTTAGATTCTCTTAACAAGATATGACTTATTTTGC
The DNA here is from genome assembly GCA_023539305.1 of Ilex asprella. Classification (NCBI taxonomy): domain Eukaryota; kingdom Viridiplantae; phylum Streptophyta; class Magnoliopsida; order Aquifoliales; family Aquifoliaceae; genus Ilex; species Ilex asprella. Next base: position 5,018,426 of record CM042201.1, on the reverse strand, counting down.
TTAAAGCATATTTTATTTATTTATTTTCTAATTTTGCTAACTATTTTGTATTATTGTTACCTTAAACAGTCTTTTTTTTGTAAATAATAATAATTCAAACATTGAGGTCTTTACTGGTTCTAATAATAAGATATGGAAGCAAGATATTGAGTTTGTCATAGTAATTGATAATGTACATTGAGCCTTGTAAGAGAATAAAACTCGTAAACCTACGAGTGAGTGCTCCCATGAAGTAAAAGAAATTTATGCAAAGTGCAAGAAATCTAATCAGTTGAGTATGATTGCCATGAAAAAAGTTTGTCAGTTAATTAAATTACTAACAATTATATTTAATTAACTTCTTTTTATTCTTGAGATCTTACCATTCAACTTATTTTTCATGTCTGATAATTAAATCCACTTGTAGGGTTTGACATGGATAAACTTATGAACTTTCTCAAGAGGACAACATTAACCCATTTAAATACTATGATGTAATTTTCTTTAATAATTAATTTTCACCATACAAAAAATATCATCTCTAAATTAACTGAGTTTGTTGACTCAAATATGAATCTCACTCTTTGATTAATTAAAGTAATAATCATCATATGCATGTGTTCATTAAATATCTCAAGATTAAGAGTTTAACTTATTATAATAATTATGAGGTATTTTTTTAGTCAATAAAAAGATAATAACCTCAATAATGGTCATGTTCAATACACAAAGTACACCAGTGCAACAATCAGAGACATCAGATTATCTTTTGTAGTCAAGACAAACTATGTTCGAAAATTACACTACAATCTTGTCGACAACATGTCCAATTCCATCTAAAACCTTGAACCTTTACTCATATCATACAAGAATTCAATAATTTGATCTTCTATGTATAAGCCGAGCTATACATACTAGATTATCTACAATGTCAAATAAAACACACATATGCATCAGATATATTTAATACGGTTAATTGTATTGAAGGTTCCTAAAGTATGTAGTTTGTCTCATTTTGGTGTTCAATGTTTTAATTGCATCATTTTAGTCCATAAAGTATTGAACTTGTTTCTATACGGTCCTTCGAGCAGATAATATCTAGATTGTTAATGATTTTTTATTATAAACTTGTAACGTAATACCTAAATATGGACAAAAAATAATTTTGATAACTCTTAAATAAAATTTGGGTAACTCTTCAAAAACAAAAATGTGTAATATAGGTAGCTATTTAGCTAAAATTTGAGTAGAAATTTAGTTAAGAGTTATCCAAATTAATTTTTTGTCCATATTTAAGTATCACGTGACAAATATATGATAAAAAATCGTTAGCAATATGGATGTTGTTTGCTTGAGAGACCATATAAAAACACTAGTCATTACCTGTGCCTAAATGCATTATATAACACACAAAAAGAATCGCAAGTAATTACCCAACTTGAAAAGAAAATGACCCAAAAACATTCAAACCAATTCTTTTAAAATGACCTAAAATATACTGTCAACCTTATCCTGCATATATAAAACTATCACAAAAAATGTATAAAAAACTCCCCAAAACAACACCACATGTACGAATACTTAAGAAAAAAATACTAACGGAACCTAATAAAATTGATAATTTTTAAATAATAAATAAAATTTTGCTCATTTATAAGATGAATAAATTTATCAACATTGTCACCATTTAACCCAATAACACAACATCATTATAAACTCAATCACCAAATTTGCAATCCAGCCCATGTAATAAATACCTTAAGCAAAAACAAACAAATACTAACAAAACATACTACTAATAAATAAAATTTATCACTAATGAAATAAAAATTGCAATCATCTATATAATAAAACTAAGTTCCCAAATACCGTGAAAAAAATAAAAAATTACTATTTGAATTCCATCGGCTTCCAAACTAATGTATACAACCTGTAAAAAACAAATTATATTTAGATGTTTTCTCATTCTCTAAAAACATTAATTTTTTTTAATTCATCCACATTCAAATAATAAAAAGAGATACGGGAGAGTTTTTGTTTAAGACATAGGAAAGAGAAAGAAAAATAGTTATATGAGAGATGAGTGATAGAGTTAAGTCCAATTTAAAAGATATATGAGATAGAGATAAGAGAGAGAGAGAGAGAGTTATATGAGAGATATATAGGGCGTGTGTTTAAAAGACATATGAGAGAGAGAGAGAGAGAAAGAGATGAGTGTGTGTTTAAGATGTCTGAGAGATAGGAGGGAGAGAGTTATATGTTTGATGAGATCGTTAGAGTTAAGTCCAACTGGGATCGTCGGATCAATAATCGTCAAGAGATCTGAGCCGGGAAAAGATAAAGACAAATAAATCTAGCTACTTTATTATATAGATATTAAATACTTCAGGGATCAAAATGATGGTATTGAAACATTGGAGATCAAAATGAGATAAACTTCATACTTTGGGGGACCTCTGGTGCAATTAATCCTATTTAATAAAATGCAAACATTTTACCCGTACAGATTCTTACTAAAATAGAAAATGAAGAACTTTTATTAAATAATAAACTAAGTTTCGCTACAAAAAACAAAATTTTAGTATATAACTCTATCACGAATAACCCTAGAGGAACAATGTTATGACCCTTCCACTGGTACCACCTCTATTCAAATCCAAGATAAGAATCCTCCAATGGCCTAATCAATTGACCTATAAAAACAGAAAGCTGGAAATCATCAAGGTATGCCATTCTAACTCTAGTTTCAGATTCTCTTTCTTCAATTCCTTTCTAACTTAAGCATCGAAGGTCCCTCCTATGCCCCTCTGGCCTTTGACTTGTTGTTTCAAGTATTGTCTTTGGTTGATCAAAGCATGATTTTAGTCAACCACATGCCTGGAGTTCAGTGTGCATTTTCTGCATCATCACTATTAGTTACCACTAGACTGTACCGTGTCCTTTCAAAATCCTAGATTGAGACACGAAGAACAAAATATTTACATTTTATTATTGTTCTTTCTTTTTCCATTGGTGGATGCATTGTCTTATTTTTTCGAAGAAAGTAGACAAAATAGTTGTTACACTCCAATTTTCATTAAAGCGTGATTTAATAATTAAAAAGTGATATTTACCTTAAATTATCTTGTCAGTTTACAATAACAATTGAATGAAATGAAACATTTGATTTTATCAAAAAATATTTTTTTTCCAAAAATTTTGACAGTGTTTCATTTTAAAATCGGGCTTCCAACTAGTTAGTAAGAACATCCGTGTGAGAACATAACATAATTTAAATTAACTAAATGTCCACAACATGCATCCATAAAAAATATAATCCAACTAAACCTGGAGTGACAATTAGAGGCCCAAGAAGTCCTCCCAAACCCAAATATATCCAATACAAATATACACAATAACTTAATACACAAAGTCATAACTTTACATTACAATACCCAAAATAACAATCCCTGCATGAGATGATCAAGTCTAAACCACAAATGTATCAAGATAACCTTTTCAAACACAATGTTTGTGTGCTAATATTTCTACATAAGTTCAAAAGGTAAATACAAAAAGATTCCAAAAAAATTCTTCGTAGTCCATGCTAGGATTCCATCATCTATGCTCCAGGATGCATGCTAGTCTTTGAAAATATTAGTAAGAGATGAGTAATCACAGCTCAATAGGACAATCCTTTTCCCGAGCATTTACAAAGTTTTAAATATCAACATTCCACAAACTATACGAATAAGTAATAAAAACTTTCTATAGTTAAGTATAGGTGCAAGATAATAAGTATCCTATTGAACTGTGGTTTCTCCCAATACCTCATCATTACAAATATAAAAGGTATAAATTAAAGGTTTATATATTTAAAGTCAAACTATCATAGAAAATACCATGCACGCCTCGCATATAGACAATATAATCAATCACACTGGTTCACGTATGAATCATCTCCAGTGAACCTTTTGGTTCTTTCAACCTAGGGCATCACCCCTTTTGCTTTTCAAGGGAAACGTGTAGGACACAACTTATCACGCCACATAGGCCATCACTGAAAATCACTACCATAACTAATCGCTCATAGGATTAGTAACTGCCTTAGCAACCCACTCAATAGGCTCGAACTGTCTACTAACTCTCTGTTTGTCGGTATCGAACATAAATTTTTTAAAAATTATTATTTTCTATATCCATAAATCCTTTTGAAAACACATGTCATAACCTTGTCATTTTATTAAACATGCAGTATGGTCAAATCTCAAAATTTGCATTTTCAAAGCAACACAACAATTTCCAAGAGAATAAGTCATATATATTATGTACAAGACCATAGCATACTTCAAAACCCCCAAATCATAGGTTTCATCAAATACTTATAACTAAAATCAACTAAGGTTTCAAACCCATAATTATGTACAAGATCATAGTATACTTCAAAACCCCCAAATCATAGGTTTTTTCAAATACCTACAACTGAAATCAAACTAGGGTTTCAAACCCACAATACTAAAATCATTTTATGTATGTAGGTTCATGATTCATGACATACTCAACACTAAATCAAAGTTTATAACAAGTATTTTTTCATCAAACACATAGTAAGCTTTAAATAAAGAAAATACATGAGATGCAAAATGTAAATCAAGAGAGGAAAACTCCGCCTAAGAATCAAGAATTTCAAGCCAAGTTCCTAGGATTCCCAATCAAAATCCAAGCTTTAGAGACCTTCTTCTTCCCTTTATTTTCTCCTAGGGTTCTCAAAGGTATTGGGTGAGAATGAAATGAAATAATGATAGAAATGGGGCTGAAATTGGGGTTTTAAACCCCAGCTGTCCCAAATTTTACTATCATGGGGGAAAAAATGTATTTTCTTCAAAATTACAATTTTACCACTAAACATCTCAAATTTGATCCTTGTGACTACCTTAAGATTTTTCGACATTCTGGATTCATTTTTAATGTTATTTTAACCTAAAAATATTTAATTTTATTATTTATTTCAAAAATAAATTCAATTTACACACAAAAAATTAAAATTATTATTTTACCCCTCTGAGCTACAATATGAACTAAATGTCTATTTCAAGGTTTTCGGACCTCCTGGATTCAATGATAATGTTACTTTGAACTAAATTTTTTTATCTATTTACTTATTTATCCTTATCAACACCTTCAAAAATTAAATTTGACCCAAAAGTCAATACGCCCGTAATTTAAACTTACGCGACTATTTCTTTAACAATGATTGATGTTTCTCTCATCATTTTAATCATTTTAAAAATACTAGAAAGTTAATATCATTTATATTTTTATGATACATGGGATCTCACAATAGTGGGGTAGATAAAACAATAGGGCAGAAAAAATCAGAGAAATCTACAAGAACTAGATGGATACCCTTCAATAAAGAAACCAATTCTAATTACCAAAGCAAAGTCCAAGTAAACACACCTAAAATGAACATCAACTCGCTAGAAACTGCACTTGGACTCACTAAAACCAATTGACCAAAAATGAACTCATCAAACTCTAGATTAAAAATAAAATTAGACAAAAACCCAACCTTCTAGACAAGTTTTTTACATTTTCAAGAAAGGAGCAAGATACCACCAAAAAGTCGGAGATTCTCGCGCAGGAATAAGCATAGGATTGTAGTGCGCCCTTCACTCAGTAAGAAGTGCCTTTCTTGGCGAAGCGAGGAAGCACAATTGCATCAAAAATTAGTTGAGGCATTAATCAAGTTGTGTTGTATCATGTTGTGATTGTATCATTTTTATTTCATATCATGTTCGGATCATGACATTGGTATTCATGTCATGTTTGGTTTGATGCATTTTACTTTTAATCAAGACTAAATCCGTTTTGTTTTTGAAGTCTCACAAATTTAATGCCATATAAATCCACTTAACCAAAAACCCTCTACTTTTTTCACAAGTCATGCAACACTAGATAAAGAAATGAAACAGTTTAATCGAAATTGATATAATGAGATCCATTTACTATTTATACTACTTTATCATCTTATTTTTGGATTCATGTTGTCTAAAATATTTTCAATAATTAAAAATCAGATAGAAAACTAACCACATATATGATTACTACCGAGAGGGAATATAGGCTGGAGTGTAGAGGTGGGCAGCTAACCCAATTAACAACAAGAGAAAACGAGTTTAAGAGTGAGGCTGCGACAACCCAATGAGCTAGCCCATTTGGGTGCCACACATATGTGTGTGAAAGAAATACAATGAGGAGAGGCATAATTATGGTAAAAACTAGAAGCACTGATCACATTATTCAACACCAAAGCTTTAGGATCTATGCAAGGACGGAGCCGGGATTTCATTGTGAGGGGGATCAAACAAGAACAATGGCACAACCAAAAATTTATTCAATGAGGTTATTCATTTATTGTTGTTAATATCAAGTTTCAAATGTATTCAACATAAATAGAAACAAAATTTTTTCATAGAAGGGCCAAATATGAGACACAAAAATTAAAACCAACAACGTGAATGATATTTATATATTTTACATCTAAACTTAAAATATATCAAATAAAAAATATATTCAATATAAACAAAGATATTTTCAGAAAAGAGAGAGAGAGAATAAACCAAAGGAATTGCCTTTTATTTTATATTCCCTCAACCATATTTAGAAATGGTACTCAACGTTCATTTCTATCACATAATTCATTTATGATTGTATTCGTATTGAATTTTATAGAAATACCATATTTATGCACACAATCAAACGGTTTGTCAGAAGATTGTTCTTCACCATGTTTTAAAACTTAGTTGGGTAGTATTTATGGCCAAAAAAAACAATTTATATGGTAATCGTACAGAAATTTTGAGAGATGGTATTCTCACCAATTAAAAAAAAAAAAAAAAATTCTATTCTCATTATCCAACATAATGTTTGATTGAAAGAATAAAGTAGTTAGTGACATGATATTATCTATATCTATACTACTTCTAAATGTACCTATCTTGAAAATAATTTTGAATCGCCTTTTTACCCTCTTAACATTTCTTAAATATTCAAACTACCATGCACATGAATAAAATACTTAATATACCTACTTTAAAATACATATAGACAATATTGTCTAGCTTCCAACTATTTATTTTGCATTTCTTTCATCTTCCCCTCGTAAAGTTATGTCTTTTAGTCTCTTTAATCTTTTCATTTACCCATAATTGTTATTATAAAGCCATTTATATCATTTAAGCCCTTTGGTCTTCCATTAATATTAATGTACATTAAAGAGTCCTAGTGCATCTACTGCAACTCATTTTCTCTCACAACTACTCTTTCCTCTTCCACCCCGAGATCGCCATTTTCCCTGTTCTCCAATCTCCTGCGGAACTTCTCTACCAACAAATGTTACGTGAATGTTTGTGATCTTATAGTTTTTTCAAGACCGTGTTGTTTTTTAATAATTTCAACTAGGTTGTGTTAGTTTTCATTTTCATTGATTTGACTGGGAAATTCTCTTTTGTTCAATAGGTTTATGAGCACGTGCAGAGGAAAATCTTGAACCACATGCTCTTGAAGCCCCCCAACATACACTAATTCGAGGAGGTAATATATTCACGAATTTGGCGTGTTTAAATGTTATTTTTTTTTCTCTACGTTTGTTGCATGTATACGAGTTTGAAGAACTATTTTTCTCAATGTTTGGGTGCATGTATAAAAGTATGATGAACTTTTACTGCATTATCCATAGTAAAATCCTCATTATTCCAAAATTCTAAATCATTATTTGTTACACAAAATGCCAATATGGTGTTCTATATAAGGCTGTTGTTGAGCTGCAAAACTGGGTTGAAGAATTTTCTTCCCGATATGAAAAGCTAGGATTTGACAATTGAACATGGAAAGAAAACAAACTTGCCATGCCTCTACGACAACAACATCATGATCTTACTTTGGATTGCTCCAACTCTCTTGAGTACCTTGAAGGGCCCAATATACCTCAGAGATAGCTTCCCTCACTTCCCGAACCTAACCACTCTCCTCTTAGGCATCACCTTGAAGAAGATGTGATCTTCGACTTCGAACTCTAGAGGTCGTTATCGTCTGTCGACATAGTTCTTCTACCGACTCTGAGCTGTGAGAATATGATTTTGTATCAACTTCACCTTCTCTGAGTTGTCTCTAATCAAATTCGGACCTGTGGAGGGTCTCTCTCCAACCTTCGTCCAACAAACTAGAGAACAACATGACCTCCAATAAAGTGCCTCATAGGATTTCAGCTGTATGATCGCCTGATAACTATTGTTGCAAGTGAACTCCACTAAGGGTAAATGCTCTTCTCAACTACCCTTTAGATCAAGGACGCATGCTTGTAACATGTCTTCTAAGGTTTGGATTGTCCTCTTAGACTGACTGCCTGTCTTGGGATGAAAAGCGATGCTCATCATCAATTGTGTCCCTATGGCTCGCTAAAAACTCTTCAAAAAATGGGCCTCCAAATTGGGCACCCCATGTAACCAGATTATTTCCCATATATACAACCTGCAAAATTTCTCCAGTGTGAAGGTCATCCGTACTTCTAAAAAGTGTGCCAATTTTTTGTAAGCTAATCCACTATCATCTACACTGCGTCATGCCCTCGCGATGTTTGTGGTAAGTGGCTCTTAAAATCCAAGGTGACATGTTTCCACTGCCACTTTGCCACCTCCTGGAGCAACCCTACTGGTCTCTGGTACTCAGCCTTGACATGCTGACACGTGAGTCATTTACTAACAAAGTCCCCGACATATCTCTTCATCATACTCCAATAGTACAGAAGGCGAAAATCATGATACATTTTTGTACCACTTGAATGCACAACAAAACGGGAGCATTAAAACTCCTTAAGAATCTCCTATCTCAGATCCGCCGACTAGGGAACCACAACCTTTCCCCTGAACCGAAGACTACCATATGCGTGAATGACCTAGCCCTTGTCACTGGTATCTAACTGTACCCGGTCCCAGATGGATAATATCTTCATGTCTTTTCCCTTAGATTCAATCACTCTGCTCAACAGGGAAGGCGTAGCCACTAGACTCCCCAAAGTGTCTTGAGTCTGACCCAGTAGTGTAGCCTGAATTACCCTATAATCTCGAGCATCAGACACTCTCGAAAAGCTATACTAGCCAAGAATCTCTGTGACTTCTGGCTGAGTGCATCATCGACGACGTTTGCCTTACAAGGATGGTAATACAAAGTGAAGTCGTAATCTTACAAACACTCAATTCACCAACGTTGCCTCATATTGAGGTCACACTGGGTGAAGATATACTTCAAACTCTTGTGGTCCGAAAACACCTCAAAATGCTCTCCATACAGATAGTGACATCATGCCTTCAAGGGAAAGACAACGGCTACCAACTCCATGTCGTGAATGAGGTAGTTATGCTCGTGGCTCTTTAACTACCGAAAACCATAAGCTACCACTCTCCTAGACTGCATCAACAAATACCCAAGTCCATCCTTAGAGGCATCACAATATACTGTGTACCTATGTCGCCTTTCTAGAACTATCAAAATTGGAGCTGAAGTAAGCTTGCTCTTCAACTCTTGGAATGCCCTCTCACATAAGTCATCCTACTAAAACTTGACCTCCTTCTTGGTCAATCTAGTTAGAGGTGCAGCTAGTAGGGAAAAGTTCTCGATGAACATCCTATAACTACATATCTCAAAGATTTACTTCGGCCTCTCGCAACTCATAACTGCCACAACCTTTTTCGGGTCCATGGATACACATGAAGTCAACACTATGGGTCTTGGCATATAACAGATGGTCTCCAGACATCTCAAGGTTTGGAGAACTACCCTCAAGTGACCTTTATGTTCCTCCTCGGACTTGGAGCAGATTAGGATGTCATCAACAAAGACTACGACAAACTGATCAAGATAGGGTTGGAACACCCTATGCATAAGGTCTATGCATGCCGCCAGGGCATTCGTCAATCCGAATGACATCACAATAAACTCAAAATGCCCATATTGTGTCATAGTGTTGTCTTAGGGATATCTGCCTCCCTAATCCTCAACTGATGGTATCCCATGCGTAGATCTATCTTAGAGTAGACCCGTGCCGCTCTTAGTTGATCAAACAAGTAATCAATCTGTGGCGAAGGGTACCTATTCTTGATGGTGACCTGATTCAACTGCCGGTAATCTATACATAGCCGAATGGTTTTGTCCTTATTCTTGAAAAATAGCACGGGAAACACCTTAAGGTGAGGTACTCGGTCTAATAAAATCTTTGTCCAATAATTATTGTAACTGGACCTTGACTTCTTGCAACTTTTTAGGTTCCATTCTATGCGGATTCATAGAAATAGGGGATGCACTGAGTTGTAATTCAATGGTGAAGTCTATATCTCGATGTGGAGGTAATCCTGATAACTCGTATGAAAAAAAATCCGCAGACTCACAAACTACCCGAGGTAGACCTATCTCGTGTCTCACCTCGTTCTCAAGCATAAGGCTTGCAAGCCAATCCATTAGTTGCCCATGCCAATAGGAATCATATACATCTTGGGGTAAAACATCATGCTTTTCACCTTGAAACTTAAAAAAAATACCCTCTGGTGTATAAATAGTGACCCTCTTTGGATTACAATCGATGACGACTCGTTGTGCCGCCAACCAATCCATCCCGAGGATGACATAAAACTCTGACATGTCCATGACCCTACGGTCCACAATGAGTAGAATCTCTAAGATATCTAGCTCACACTCCTGACATATCTGATCATTGCATTCACTAGTTCCTACGGGAGAACTCACATGCAATGACTCTTCTAAGGTCTCAACCTCTAAGCCTAAACCCTTTACACATGATGCAGCTATAAATGAATGAGATGCATCAGAGTCAAACAATACCCTTGCCCATGAGTGAGACAGTGGGAATGTACCCAAAATCACCGACAGGTCTACTGGCTGAGTCTGGGATAGACTCGCCTCTAGTCCCTAATGTCCCGCCCTATAAGCCCTGTCCTTGGCCTTGGCCCTGGCCCATGCCCTGGCCTATTTGACCTGATTGCGGAGTTCCCACTTGTAAAGTAATAGGGGCCAGTGTAATACCCTAGAATTAGAACTGACTTCCTTAGCCCATGTTGGGACAAGGATGAATGAAGAAGGTTTTTGGATGCCCGAGTGATGATTGGGACTAAGATGTCCCATAACTTTGGGATTCCTACCTTTGAGGACAATCCTGCTTCATGTGACCCAACTCGTGGCATATGAAATAAGTTCTCTAGTCTGCCTGGTAGAAATCCCTGAAATTTCTCCCGCCTTGGGACGATTGACCTTGGCCTTGGCCTTGGTAGTCGCGGCGTTGCCCTTGTGAGGTAGAAGTCTTTTATTTTTTTCCCGAACTAGAAACAGAGGATTGACCATCCTTCTTGTACTTAGCACCCACTTCCTGGATACCCCTTGCATTTTCAACCTCTCTCTCAATGGCCATGACCGTCTTAACCATTAAGTCCAAATCTTATAGGTGATGACCCACAATCTTCCCCTGAATGGACAACTTCAAACCATTCTCAAACCTCCTCACTTTGGCCAAGTCTGTGGCCACATAATCATTGAAAAAATGGGCTAAATCAGTGAACCTAGTCACGTGTTCTATCACTGTCATAGCCCCTTGCTTCTCTTATCGAACAGTCGACGAAAAGTACTTGTCGATGAAGAGCTCCCAGAACTCTCCCCATGTCATTGCCTCAAGGTTCTTCAAGGCCTTTTTCCAATCCCACCATAGATGGGCCTCTCCCTTAAGTTGGAACACAGGTAACCTTATCTTAATGGCATCAAACGTGATCTCCATAGCCTCTAAGATCTTATCAACTTATTGGAACCAATGGTCGGCCACCATCGGATCCGTCCCTCTCATGAAAGTCGGTGGCTTATGTGCCTTGAATTTTTGGAGGCTACTTGAGCCCCCTTGGCTCACATTGGTGCTAGCTTGTGCCAATGTATCCTCCATTGTGCCTATAGCCTCCATGAAGACTTGTTGGTCAAAGGCCAGTGGTGGTTAGTTGTTGTTCTGCCCACCTCCTCGACTGTTTCAGTGTCCTCTTCTTCTATTTTTTTTTTTATCTACACACATGTCTAATAATAATAGAATACTAACTTAGTATCCCAAGGTAGGGATCAAAGATGAAACATTGAGATTTCTCTCCTTGTCTCACTAGTAGAGCATGTGTTACCCACTATTACACATCTATACCATGAACCATTCCATTTCGTTCCTTCTCTTTTCAACCCCAAAGGTTTTGTTCTCTAACCCCAGTGTTTCCTTTCCATATACATTTAATCATGCATATTATTCACATAACACATATCATGTAACATTTAGAGCACATAACATGTAATGCACAATGGATGCAATGGCCTAGACCCATGCCCCGCAAGCCCTAGGTAAATCAAAAACCTAAGTTCTGATACCTAGCTGTGATGCTCCTAAATCCGGGAGTACTTTCTTAACCCATTGATCACCCATCAACCCATGGAAGTACTCGTGTATGCCGTATGACACGGAACCATGTCACCATATCCCCTTTACTGAGATCGTAACTAACACAGAGTTTGGGTAAAGTCTTCCTTGTGCCGGTCCCAATGCATACCATGTATACATATTAATCTCTTGATAGTTCCAAGGTCCTATATCCATTAATTTTCCATTAGTATTACTCCATTTACATCCTTTGAACTAAAAGCCTCGAGGCCTGAAGGCTTGACATCGTTATTTTAATTTTTTAAAAATTTTAGAAGAGCTACCGGTAGCTCGTGTACTAGCTTCCAATAGCTGAGCCCTTTTCTAGCGAGCTACTAGTAGCTATGAAATGGGCTACCAATAACTTCCCACTGCCAATGAGCTATCGGTAGCACAAGACTTGCAACCGGAAGTTGAGCCCACTGGAATAGTGCTACCGATAGCTAATCAACGTGCTACCGATAACATAGTCCAGTTTTCTCCCAATTCAAACATTTTTTAATTTCAACTCACCCAATCTCATACAACCTTCACCGAAACTTAAATAACATCAAATTTTACACAAAATATAGTTAATATGAATTTATTATACAAATTTTATGCAACATCACAAGTCCAAAACCAATTACACGATTGATTTACAAAAATGCAACTTAAATCCACATTTCGACTTCTTCTCAACATGGACCCATGTGAGAGCCATCCACCAACGCTTGTCCTACCCCTGAAATGTTATTCCCATAATGGATGAACCACGCTAAATAAGGTATCTCCTAAACCAGCTATTCCCCAACCCTGATGCATATGAATTATTCACATGCACTTTAACAGTCAAACAAGCATTCATCCAAAAACATACCTTTTCAAGGAATGAATGTCACAATGCTATGCCATGTTATGAGGTGAGACTCACACATGTAATACAACTTGAGCCCTCCACCGGCTCCTATAATACATGCAATGCCATGCGTATGTATTCATACATTCCAAGCCCCCCGTCATTGATGTTAAACATCCAATGACCATTTATAAATTCCGTGTCTTTCTTGGGATGGGTATTTATGGACTTCTACAAACTAGTACCCAACCAACACGGTATCTATGGACTTCCACTATTGAATCCGCCTACGCCAACACACTTTATGGAAGAGTGCGTATCAAATCAACGTGTCTTGCACCCGAGGGATAATCTAGCCCGTCTTGCTAACCCCAATCCTATTTTTAATGCAACATGTGATACTTAGTTGAACCTTGCTCAAACTTTTTCGAGCCCATACATCATCCACAAAGAATGGTGTTTGATCAAAATCATGTAAACAACCACACTCATGCCAATTTTTCACGAATGTGATGCTACATATGCATATGCAATGTAATGAACAATTGCATTTCATATTATTGTGCAACTAAGTTTTCAATTGTGATTTTAACATCATGTTCAACATGTCATGAGCACAACATGCACAATTCCAAATCCTTAATGTAATTTATATCATAAAGCATATAATTACATTCCTACATCATCACAAAGCATGTTATATCAATTTCATTCAAATAACATACTTAATCCACCATAGGCATTTTATCAAACATCCAAAAGGCACAAAAATCATGTAAACACATAATCATGCCCAATTTATCACATTCACATGAAATTGCCAAACAAGTAATTTCAACAACCAAATTCATGAAAAAATTGATTTTATACATTATTATACCATTTCTCATACTCTAGTTACACTAGAAATACATTTAAACAAGAAATTTCATTTCAAATCATGCTACACATTTCATACGAAACCCTAAGTTAAAAATAAACCTAAGTAGGAGAAGAACTCTACCTCTTCAAGTGTAGTACGAGTGGTAGAAACTCCCAAGAACTCAAATGAGGCTTCAAACCTTGATTTCCAAATTTTCATCTTTAAGACTTTTGCGAAATTCCCTATTTTTGGTACGTAGACATAGCTCTTGTCGCAAGATCAACTTTAGTTCTTAGCCTGAAGTGGTTCGACGAATCGTTGGCCTTAGTTCGTAATGAGAAGGAGGAAAACCCCTTGAATTTCTCTCTCTTCTTTCTTTCTCTCTCTCTATCGAAAATCAGTAGCCAAATTGAAGGAAAAATATGATTTCCGCCTTTTTATACCCTTAGATACTTGGCCTACAACGCGCCACACGTCATGTTTTTTCTTGATCTGGTTTTATCCCAAATCAATTAAATCTCGTTTCGTGTTATGTTTGAAATATTATATTTTAATTAAATTTTAATTATTTTTCATGTTTTGCAATTTATTCCAGATCGCGTTTATTTTGGTCACGCGAGACCCGATCGCATCGAAAATCGCAAAAAATTTGACTGTTTCAGAATTCAACGAAAATTGGCTGGGTAACTAGATTTCACAAGACCAATCCAACAGTATGTCAATTTTGTCATCTGATTCCTAGAAAATTCATATTTTTAAACCGTACTGTAGTGACTAATTACCATTTTACCTTTTTTCATAAAAATTCTAAAGTTTCTCGGGTTTAACTGTAAAGAATTACTACTATTCTTTCATTAGGGATACTAATAGTTTAATTGATTGTATCCTTTATATTTTTAGACTTCTGGGGCTCAATGCTTGTGATGAATCAACTTCTTTTGCATCATATGGTATAAAGTTGAAGGAAAGATTTGAAGTTGAAATATTTCTAAATATTTTTTCAAATTTAATTCTGATCGAATCATTTTATCTTCCTTCTATGTCAGAATTATCTAAAATACTATTTGCGGTGAAAGGTTATTTGATCAAGGTTAGTTGGTACACAAATATGTTGCCCAAACCAATAGCACCATTGATCAGTGTGGAATATTGCATGTTATGCATCTACATTGCATTCAATTTGACTTGTTTTGCAGTGTATTTTTGAGAAAATGATTCAAATTTATAATTAATGGAGACTTGATTGATTTTAGGTGATAGATTGCAAAGGGCATGCATAAAGCACCCCATCAAGTGGTCAAGGTCGATGGGAGAAGAAAAGATCTCGTGACGAATGGGTTAGGAGCTCAAGGAAACAAGAATTCCAAGACAATGCAAGACCTATCGGTAGAATACAAGTAAAGACCTACTGGTAGAAGACTCAATAGATACCGGTAGAAGAGCCTACTGAAAATCAGCTACATGTGCCCCCTGTAAGACCTATCAATAGGTAACCTACGAGGTACAGATAAAAGTTACCCAGAAAGCTCAGACACTTCTCACATGACTCCACCAACTACAGAAGCCCACATTGTGTCAGCTAATTCATGCCCTGACAATTCTAACACCCCATGATGATCTCTTATCGTTACATTCAAATTGGAAGCATGAGGTAGTGGTGATGCAAGAGAGAGATAATGGTTGGAAAAGCATGTGAGGTCCATGCTTTCACTAATTTTGTTTCTTTGAGTGGACAACCTCTCTCCAATCACTCCAACTCAGTCACTCATGCTATGAGAGAGAGAAATGGACGAAAATACACAACTACCAACACACAAGGTCAGAATATAGACTTTTTGAGAGAGAAGGTCTAAGGTAGAAGATGAAATTCTAGAGAGAGAAAGCTGGGTCTTAGATTTTTCTTCCCCATTTTCAATGTAGTAAGCTCCATTTCACATGTAATCTTTCCCTTTTTCAGTTTAATCTCTTTTATTCAAGTTGTAACCAAGTTTAGCCAAGTTTCTTGTAGTTTATTTTCACATTTGGGATTTGTTCCTTCCAAGCTTTACATTTTGGGTATCAATGACTTTTCTCTTGTAGTTTAAACTTCTTTCTACATTAATGAAAATTCATGTTTGATTTCATTGCCATGTTTTTCTCTTTTATGTTTGTTTTTGCCTTTACCATGCATAGCTAAACCTTTATTTGGCTAATCCAAGACGAATTTTCTCTTGGGTATGTACAATCGACTCTCTTTCATTCTTCCTCGTAGTGTAAAGTGTTTGGTTTGTCTAGGTTAAGTGCAGACATAGTTGTGGACTTTTGATACACCGTAGACTTGTTGCAGGGTATCCTTTTGCCCAACACAACTACATTAGTTCCTCACTTCTTATGAATCAATTAAACACTAAGACACCATTGGTTGAATGGAATGAGTTGATTTGGCATACTCATTGGAATGAACTCTAGGGATTAGCCAACCCTCTTTTTACTTCCATATTTCTTAACTCACAGCTCACCAAACTTCAATTCACAAGATTTTTTAATTTTCACAAATCACCTTTCAAAAACACTCGACCTCACTTTCCTTGAGGAGACGATCTTGGAATCAATATTATAATTCCTTCTTCTGATCAAATTATAGTTCCAAAGGATCAATATTGTTGTACATATTAGTGTTATAATTTTGTATTAAGTTAACATTGTTTTGCTTTGGTTGACAAAATCTAAAGGTTTCCACTTTGTAGGTAGAACTTTTCGAGTGGCTGTTACAACAACATATTAACCTATACAGTTTTTTAAATCTATTTTTTGTATAAACAATAAACTAATTTTCTAGATGATTTACTTGTATATTGATGCAACCACAGAACAAGAGGTAGATTAAAATACTTAAGAATCTTTATGGCCCACCAACTATTATGAAATCACACCATAGTGTTTGATATTATATCCATGATTTTTTTTTTGTTGATCAGTATATCTATTGTGATGGCCCAAATCCGGGGGTCCTTTCTTAATTCGTTGATTGCCTATCAACCCGCGAAAGTACCCGTGAATATCGTATAACTCGACACCACATCATTATATCCCCTTCACCGGGATCATAACCAACATAGAGTTTGTGTAGAGTCTCTCTTATATCAGAGCACTCCCAAATGAATAAACTTTGCACATATCAATTAGTTGACCATTCCAAGGTCCAATCCCCATCAATTAACACTCTATATTAAACCAATTACATCCTTTAAGCAATAAGGCTCAAGGTCCAAAGGCTTGGCAAGTTACATTTATTTTTATTTTTTAAAGTTTGAAAGAGGTACTGGTACCTCTTACACGTGGTGCCGATACCTGAGCCTTCTGTTTGATAGATACCGGTGCCTAAGTAACGGGGCACCGGTATCTGGACCTTTATTTCTCAAATTCCTTCTTGTTGCCAGGTACCGGTACCTGAACCCATTGTTTACTAGGTACTGGTACCTATATGTTGTAGTACTGGTATCTGAGCCCATTAGAATCCAAGTACTGTTACTCCTATGTCAAGGTACCGATATTTGGGCCTCCCAACAGTATGGTACCGGTACTTAATCACTTAGGTACCAGTACATGGGCCCATATTTTTCCCAATTTATTCCAATCTTTACCTTTGTCCATCCAAAATAATTTCATAGTCATACATATATTCTTATACACAAATTTTAATCCATAAGAGTTCATTACATGTCCTCTTAATAAAAGTTTACAATGTCAAAATGAATTACACAATTTAGTTATAATATGTAATTCAAAGCCACATCTCGGCTTCTTCGTTAGTAAAGGCTTAAGTGAGGGCCATCCACCAGCGCTTGTCCCGCACTTGAAATGTTGTTCCCATAAAGGGTGAGCCACGCTCAATAGGGCATCTCCTAAAGAGGCTACTCCCCAACCCAGATGCATATGAAATGTTCAAATGCAATACAACAATCAAACATTCATTCAAGAATATACAATTCAATAATCAATGTTACAATGTCATGTCATGTCATGTTATGAGGTGAGACTCACACATGCAATATTATCCGAGCCCTCCACCGGCTCCCATAACACATGTATATGCATCCGGGCATTCCAAGCCCCCCTTCATTGAAGTTATGTACACTCAATGACCATTTTATAAAAATCTTGTGTCTTTGTGGGGGGATGGTTTATTGTATGTCACTAATAGGACGCCACCCAATCAATGGATTTTCAGGACATTCACATGTGGCCTCGTCTTTGCCATTACACTTTTTTAGAATTTTAACGCCGAGAAGTGTATAACCAAGTAACTGGGTCTTGTACCTGATAGAGAATTTAGCCCTTCTTACTACACCCCGACACATTTATTCATTCAATTTCCTATGCGACTCAGTCGGACGTTGGTGCGACTTTGTTGAGCCCACGAATCAACCCACCTATGTTGTGATTGATCAAAAACATGAACACACACACCCACACTTATGTCGTATGCCCATGAAAGCAATGCTACCCATGAATAAATAAATGTAATATACAATTTCTATTCACAATATCATGTTCCTCATATCATGACCATATAATGAACATATTACGTCTCATTTGTCGTTTCCATCATAAGCATGTAATCACAATTCGCCACCTCACCCAAAACATGTTATAACATTTTCAATGCAATTAACACACTTACTCAACATATGCATTTTATCCAAAACCATCAATGCATAAATGTAAACACATAGCATTCCTCATTCATCACATATCTCAAGAAATTATAAACAAGCAGTTTCTACAAACCCAATTCATACAAGATTGGTTCAACATGTTTCTATACTTATTTCCTACACTCTAGTTACACTAGAAGTATATTTTGATAAGAGATTTCATCTCTAATCATGCTACCTATTCCACATGCAACCCTAAGTTGAAAATAAACCTAATTAGAAAAAGAACCTACCTCTTGAAGCGTAATACACGTAGAAGGAGTCCCAAATCACCCAACTCAAGCTTCAAAACCTAAATCCCAAAAATCTTGGTCTTGAGACTTAGGCAAAACCCATGTTTTTTTGTACGTATTTGTAGCTCTTGTTGCATAGAACATTTTTTGTTCTTGGCCCGAAGCAATCCAACAAACGTATAGTCGTAGATCTCAAGGAGACATCTTGGAGAACCCTTGTAATTCTCTCTCTCTCTCCAAAAATGGGCTGAAGAATTGGGGAAAATTAGATTTTCTTCTCCTTTTATACTCCCCATTTACTTGGCCCACAACGCGCCAAGCGCGCCTCTTTTGTTTTGTCCAATTTGATCCCGAATCAATTAAATCTCATTTCATGTTATGTTCAACATATTTTATTTGAACAAATTTTGATCGCATGTATTTTAGTCACGCGATAATTGGTTGCATTGTAAAACGTGAAAATTTTAGTTGTCTCAGAATTCAACGAAAATTGACTGTGTAACTAGATTTTGTGAGACGAATCCAAAGATGAGGTCAATTTTTTCATTCGAGTTATAGAAAATTTTAGGTTTTCAACCTATACCGTAACGATTAATTACCATTTTTCTCTTCAAAATAAAAATTTTCAGGTTTTACATTCTTCGCCCTTAAAGAAATTTCGTCCTCGAAATTCGCACACACATGCATATACAATCACATGCATACGATCTAGAATGTAATTTCGGAGCATGAAAACATGGAAGACCACGTGAACACCAGATAAATTTGGCAGTAAAGCCAACCGAAAATGATTGTGTCAACCTTCTCAAGTACCTTGAAGGGCCTGATACTCCTCAGCGACAGCTTCTCTCGCTTCGTAAACCTGAACACTCCCCTATTAGGCATCACTTTTAAGAAGATGTGATCTCCAACCTCGAAGTCCAAAGATCGCAGCCGCCTGTCGGTGTGGCTCTTCTACTGCATTTGAGTCGTGAGAAAATGCTTCTGTATCATGTTCACATTCTCTGAGGTGTTTCTGATCAAATTCGGACCTATGGAGGCTCTCTCTTTAACCTTAGTCCAACAAACCGAAGAACGATATAACCTACCATAACGTGCCTCGTAGGGTGTCATTTGTATGCTCACCTGATAACTATTGTTGTAGCTGAAGTCCATTAAGGGTAAGTGCTCTTCCCAATTACCCTTGAGGTCAAGGACACATGCCCGAAGCATGTCCTCCAAAATTTAGATGGTCCTCTTTGACTGACTGTCTGCTTGGGCTGAAAAGCTGAGCTCATCATCAACTGTGTCCCCATAGCTCGTTAGAGCTCTCCCAAAAATGAGCTGTAAACCTGGGGTCCCCGATTTGATACTATAGATATGGGTAGCCCATGTAATAGGACTATCTCTCGTGAATTCCGTGGCAAGTGAGTTACAAAATTCATGGTGACGTGCTCCCATTTTCACTCTTCCACCTCCAAAGGTTGGAGCAATCCCGCTAATCTCTAGTGATCTGCCTTAACCTTTTAAAACTAAATAGAGGAATATTAACAATAATTCCAACCTTAATATCACAAATATAAATTTACTTCAAATATAAATTTCTCTTTGTAAATAGAGTTCCATATTTATTGTGAGTATCTCACATTGAAGTCATGACTATACATTCACTTTGATGTGTTTAC
>CM042201.1:4962763-4988656 GCA_023539305.1 Ilex asprella | reverse complement strand
ATCCTTAGTAGATTACCATATTAAGCGTGACTCACCCTTTATGGGAATACATTTCAGGTGTTGGACAAGCTCCAGCGAACAAACCTCACTTGGGCTTGTATTGACAATAGAGCTAGTTTGTGGCTCTGTATTTTGGAATTGAAGACCCTTGTACAAATATTACTTTTTTGGCCTTGTACATTTTGTAATACAAAACTTGTATTTTGATAAAGACTTCTAAGGGTACTTTGTATTTGGACATGTAATGTCATTATAAATGGATGTTGAATGATTTTTTAGCGCTAAAAGTTGAAATCTGGGAAGTTTGGGAATTATAGGCCCTAGGTACCAGTGTCATATAGGTATCTAGTTTCCAATGGAGTCAAGTACCGGTACCTATGCTCACAAGTATCGGTACTCCACTGACAATGGGCCCAAGCACCAACACCAAGTCTTATAGGTATTGGTACCAAGTTTCTAGAAGGCTCAAGTACCGGTACTCCTTATCAAAGGTACCGGTGCCTCTTCCCGAAATTTGATTTTTGAACTTTAACGCTTCCGATCTTTCATATCTTGAGCTCTTTTCTTTGGATGATATGAATGGTAAAATTTTAAGTCCTATACTTTGGGATGTGGACATTGGAATGGTTGCATGATTAATGTATACACATGTTATGTATTGGGTAGTGATCCGGTGCAAATGAGTCTTTGCCCAAATTCCGTTTTATTATGATCCCGATGAATGGGGTATAACAGTGTGGTATCAGGTTATACGGTAGCCACAGGTATTTTGTGAGTTTATGGGTGATCAACGAGTTGAGAAAATACCCCCGAATTTTGGAGAGTCACAAATTATGCTTGATTAGGTGGCTTTGATATTTTTTTTGGATGATGAAAAATTAAACATTGGGCTCTAGCATACACTCTGCTTACGTGTCCCAAGGAAGGCCAAAAAAATTCCACATGGGACTGGCCCATGGGATGGGTGAAGGCTAGGTAAATCTCCTAAGCATTTATAGAGGTGGTGTCTTTTAAAATGATGTCATTTTAGAGAATAGTGAGCATATTGTACCATCGAGGATTCCCACCCTAAGTCCACGGAGTCTTTGCCAATCCAAACAACATGTGCAAATTAATGAAATTTGGCTTCTTTTTGTTTTTCTTTTTTGCCTCTAGGCTATTGGAACCTAGATCACATAGTGCGGGTGCGAGAATAGGAGAGCAAAAACACAAAAATTCAAAAAACAATTGAGAGTGGAAGTGGCTTGAGAGCGCCATATTATTTAAATTTTATTAATAGTTAATTTTACTTTTCAAAACCATACAAAATAATATGGTGAATATGAAAGAAAAAACCTAAGGCATTGGATGCCTTGTTCACTGTGGAAAAACAAACCCACATTGACACAAAGTGGCATTCAGCAGCCACACACAACTTATAAATAGAATTTCATACTCTCTGCTTTAAATTGGAGATTGGGCCCCAACTGTGAGGCTAAGTCCAATATTTAATTAGAAAGCCTTGACCCAAGGAATGACCCAATAACTAGTCTCAAAGTTTTTAATATTTTTGGAGCCAGCTTCGAAAGTTTTTAGTATTTGTGGAGTTAGCCCCGAAAATGGCTGATATGTGAACTATAAATTTTAAATTCGCAAACTCAAAATTTTGAATTCCCAGATTTAGCTTGAATTCGCTCTGGATTTACGAATTTGTGCTCCAAATGCTAATTCGTTGAGCTGTCTATATGAAATATGTGATTTGGATTAAAACAACACATTTTAGTTCAAGGGTAACAACTTTCAACACTATTCAAATTCAATATAGTAAAAATTCAAAAATAACATGAATAATTAGCACAAGTTGAAGATGCACAAAATAGGTTAAGTACAATCAAATCAATCAAGTGTGTGATGTAAGGAAAATAATAGAGCAATTAATAAGAGAGACAAATATTAGGTGGTTGAGTCTGGGTGACCTAATCACTGAAGACGACAACGGTGTCTGGAGAACTTTATTAATAAGAGAATGAGGTAGTGGGTGAGAGAGAGAGAAAAAAGAACGAGAGTAAGAGTAAGCTCAAGGTGTAGTGTGTGTCTTCCCTATTTAAGGGGTTACCATTTATAGGGACAAATCCCTAGATGAGGCATGAAAGTCAAGCCACTAATCCTTTGGGGAGGATAGCTATAGTTGGGGATAACCACTATCCTAGAGTCATGGCTATCCTGATGATTGCTTCTCAACGTGTGTTGACCTTTCTTGAACTCTTGAAATTTGGACTGAACTGAAGCCATGAACTAGACCGAGCCTTTTTTATGATTTGGGTTTAATCCATAGTTTGGTCTCAAGCCCAGCTGGATCTAGGCTCGTCATTTGCCCAATACCCAGACTCTTATAGTGACAAGAGGTTATGGGCATGAGTGAGCTCCTTCAATTTGGCAATCTAGTATCTTGCTCCGCACGACTTCCTCAACTTTTCATTACATTCCATTCTAAAACTTCTCCGCTCCTTGGCTAAGACCATGTTCGGACACCCATTGTGCTAGTACCCAATTTGTTGGGTCTTCCATGGGATTTGTCAATTAACCCCTCTTTTTTATTTAGGGCATCACCTTAGGGCTTTAAAGGTCAACATAAATTAACCCTGAACCACCCCCACTTTACCTTCTTCACTCAAAATATTTTCTTTAGGACTAGGGCTTAGAAATATCCTTCGCCTTCTTCATTCCAAAAAAATTTGAGACAGGTTGAAGAAGAGTGGTATAGAGGTAAGTGGGAAGATGATAAAGGGGATCTCAAAGCCAGGGGAACCCACAGGAGATACCATGGACAGTGCCATGGGCTCCTCCAAGACCAAGAAAAATGGTGGGCAATGAGGCACAAGTGGTAGCGCTAAAGAAGAAGGCGACGTTGTTGGAGCAACTAGAGGCAACATTGTTGGAGTAGTTGGAGGCGACGCAATGCAAGGAAGGGTGAAACTGCTGGAGCGACTAGAGGCAATACTAGAGCAAAATGCCTGGTCGACGCCATTGGAGTGGCTGGAGGTAGCCTCGGTGATGCCCATGGCACGGTTGGAGGAGACGTCGATGTTGAAAATGATGCCAAGATGGAGGACACTAGTGCATACATGCACTTAGGTGGGGCACTGGCCGCTGATGCTGCTACTGTAGTTGGCACATTTGGCAAAGATTTAGACAATGGCTTTGGGAGCTTGGGCTCCAACATAAGATTACTTGGAGCCACTGGAAAGCAGGGAGTAGGCGTGCTGAGTGGCCAAGGCAGCATCCTGGGTTTTTCCAAGGAGGGAGAATGTGATGCCTTTTGGCTGAGTAAGGTGATTTTGCTCGCCTTTTTATTCCTTGGTTGTTTTGCCTCTAATTGTTACAATTGCCCAATCTGATAAGAGTATGATGACTAACTTTGTACAAGCTTCTCAGCGAGCCAAGGGAGTTTCTGACACTGATGGTTCTAAGGTAACTTCAATTTTCAGTTCCATAGATTGTGATAGTAATAATGCTAGTATTGTATCTTCGTTCCATATCCCTCTTGCTGTTTCGTGCTGTCGGACCGAGATAGACGAGTCGGCGTGTTATGAATCCTTTGAGAAGATTATTTTTTATGAGGATATCTGGTAGGCAGGATTGAGGTTCCCCATACCTAGGCATATTTTCAAGTTTCTGGGTCACTTGTCGCTTACCCTAGGGAGATTGACTCTGAAGGACTGGAGGATACTTTTTTTTTTTCATTATGGTAGTTGTTTCATGGCAAGGATATTTCTTCCCCCTTTCGTGGAGTGCCTGGCATCATATGTACTTTTAGAGAACCTTACTCCACATCAAGGATGGTACTGTTTTGTTTCGAGGTCGGGCAAGCTCATCACGGGACTACCCGCGAACTGTTATAGTTGGAAGTCTAAGTTTTTCTTTGTTGGAGGAGAATGGACTACTGAGGAGGACCGTGACTTAGTGCCTTCGAGATATGATACTCTTCTGAGGACCAAGCTAGGTTTGAGTTTTTTTTTTACTTTTTTGCCCGACTGTCATATCTCTTTTGTATTCATTGCATGTTTGGCTTATTTACAGCTTCACTCGCATTATTGGCGGAGTAGGAGAGTAGGCTCTAGGCTATGAGGGGTCATCCTACCAATCACCTTGTAACCCTTCTGTCTGAGTCGGACCACTTTAGAGCCTCCCCTAGATAGAAAAGGAAAGGTATTTCGGAACCAATGTTTCACAACTTATAACAGATGGCCGTGAATCTGGGATCCACGTTGAGCCGGTGGGTGCCAACCTCAGGGTCAATGCCCTCTAACTATTCATGGGACCAAGAGAAAACATTTATGTTCCGCCTAAGGAAATCAATGAGGTGGGAAGCTCAATATTAGGAAAGCAAGGAGCCAATATAAATTCTTCTTTCTAGAAAGTTCTCTCCAGCCCCATTGGTTCGAGTTCTTCTACTGGCTCTCTCCATTCTAGTGTGTTTTCATCCCTACGGTCAAGCACTTCAACTTGTAGGGTCTCTTGAGGTTTTTTTTTCCTCTCATTGAGGCCACATAGCATTCTTTAGCAGAAATATGATCTCCACTGATTTCTCCAATCCCAGATGGGGTTGGAAACAGAGAACAAAGTGATAGGTGGACGATACCTACCTTTAAGATGTTGAGTTCAAGGCGTCCAAGAATAAAGTTAAAGGTAGAAGAACAATCCAACACTATAAATTTCACCATGATGTGGAGCTTCTTGGTGATGTCCTTGCTATGATTGGTAGGGTGATGGAACCCAAAAAATACATCATCTCTCCCGAAAATTCAATGAGGGGCCTCCTGAGGGGTTGCAAGCTTTCCCTGCCAAGATGGAGACTGTCATAGGCTGGTGCAAATAGAATATCGACAAACTTGCCGTTGTCCACCAGAATTCTCTTAACCTGTTAATTGACTACCATCATGGTTAACACCAAAAGGTCTTTATAGGGTAATTAGATCCCCTCAAGATCCCTATCTAAGAACGAAATAGATTTCCCCTTCTCCATGTCTATGCTTCTTTGTCGTGCATCCGACTCCGTTTGTTTGGCTTTCCTGACATGTGTCTTCCTGGCTGAGTTGAAGTCACCTCCTCCTCCTAACCCTCTGAAGATCATCTGGATTTCTTTGAGGGGCTGTTGGTGCTCCGTGTCGTCCTCGTTCTGTCCATGTGGCGAAGCCTAACCTTTGTCGATAATGTATGACTTTATCCGAAATATGTACACCCAAGTGCAGGCGGTCAAGCTGTAGTAATAATCCGGTTGAAGCCTAGAGTCAAATCTACATGGAACTTGTTGTGTTAGTGTTTCAAAGTAAGCAGTGGTGAAGATGAATCGATTGAAACCTTAGGGATTTGTAGTTTTGAGATTAGGAGGTTTTTTCTGGATTGATTATGAAATTCTTTACAAGAAGGTTTTCTAGACAAAATATAAGATAAATTTAAATGAAATAAAAATCACTCTCTAGTTTGAGGATTAGGACATGTAGTCAATTATCCGCTTTATTATATTTATGCTTAATAACTCAATTAACTCCCGTGTCAATAGCAAGTTAATCGAAAGGTGAAGATGGACTGTGAGAATTAAGACCATGATTCCGATGTCTTTCTAGCAGTTTACAAGAATTGCCTCTGCCGAGACTTAACCCGTCTACAGGAAAGCAAGTGTTTCTACAAGACATCTAACCATTAGTGTAATATTCTATTCTTTAAATGAAGCATAATAACGGGAATGATTAAAGGGTAGTCATGAAGATCTAGCCAGGGTTCTTGCCTTGAAATGAGGGGTCTTTCCATGCAACAGTCATTCGTGTCATAAAAAGACTCTCGATTCTACAAAGTACCTTAGCTTTGCTAGATGCAATCAAGCATCCAATAAACAAGGGGATAAACATTAAGATTTAGCACAGTGAATAAATATAACTTTCGAATAATTTATACATGCCCTTCACCTCTTACTAAAATGTGATGAGAAACTACTCACTCTTCATGATTTTGGTAAAGCTAGAAAAGTGAGTGATACTCATCCCTTTAAGTAGAGGACTTTGTACAACAAAAAACACAATAACAAGGAGCCGATCTTTAAAAAAGAATGAGTGAATCACGTTCCACCCTTCACGGCTTTTACAAAGCTCTAGAAAATTGGAAGAGTTTCACTCCTCTAAGAAAGAAGGAAGCTCAAGCAAATGAATGTATGTAAAAGCATATATGTAAATACTAAATGTAAATAGAGAAATAAAACTCTTAATACAAGCAAATGTAAACATGAATGTAAAGACTAAAAGTAAATAGAGAAACTAAAACTCATAAGTAAATGTAAACTTGAATGTAAAGAAATGAGTAGGAGTCTAAGCAAATAGAAGTGCTGCCCCTTTCTCTCCAAAAAATGGGAGTATTTATAGGCAAGGAGAAGGTAGGAGGGGGTGACTAAATAGTGCTTGTCGCCTAATTTAAAGTGAAAAATCAACCACTCTGTAGTCTATCAGTCGAGGTCATTCGAACGTGAGTTGGCATTCAAAAGTTGTTGCTGTTTCTGCATTAAGGACGTTCGAACTGTTAAAGGCATTCGAAAGTTTATGCTGCTTATGCTCTAAGGGTGTTCAAACGCCAGTTGGGATCTGTTCTTATCACTTAGATGTCACATGGTCTGTGGTTCTATGTGGAAATCTCCTTCCACACTCCATGCAGAACTTGTCCTTAATTTGCTGTTATACACCATGTCTTATGTATGATCTTATCAGTGCTCCAATGGACATTTAGACGTGAGTTGACGTTCCAATGTTGGTTCTTTGATCCTCAGGGATTTGGTTCTTGGCTGCAACACATTCTGTCTTCTATTGCCTGGTTCTTGTGAGCGTTCGAACGTGAGTTGGCGTTCAAACGTTACTTTTTTGTTCCAAGCTTTTCTATTTGTTCCCTAATGTATTGGTATGACATTTTAATGTACTTTTTGTTGCCCTTGAACCCTTTTTCCACTTTAGAACTTGAAATGTCATCATTTAAACTTCATCAAAGCATAATTAATCCAAAAAAGGGCATAATAATATGCTATATTTGAGTACTAATCACACCCCTCAACCTAGATATTTCTAGTTCCTAGTAATACAACAATAAAATATAAGCCTTTTTCGTAGGTCATCCGACTGCATTTTGCTTATGTAACAAGCCATTAATCCACTAGGTTTACCCTAGTAGACGAGTGTTGTCTCATGAGGGTTTTCAGTGAAGCTACCCACAAACTTCGTTTGAACAAATGTGTGTGTGAGTTGACTAAAAATGAATTAGCAACATGGTCGGTGAGACATTCAACCCTCAATCGTGACTTATCCCCTACATTTCTTTTCTATTGGTACTCACTCTATCCAAAAATTGACACTTGTTACATAAGCATTTGGAATTCCCTAAGTAGTAGGATAGTCATTCTTGAAACAAAAATTGGTATATAACAAATATTCCACTGTACCACCCTCCATGAATAGCTTTGATTTCACAAACCTTTCTCGGATTGCTCTCAGCAAAACAAATCGCTCTGATTTTGGTGACTTATCTCTCATCGGGCCATGTGATTAGAGGATGGTCAATTAAAAAAATCTCATGCATAATTAGAACAAGAGTGAAGTTTTGAAGAAAACAGACTTTTACTTTGACATAATCTCATGGAAGAAAATTGATGCAATTACGAAATGCTATTTAACATACCCCAACTTTTGATTGACAACACACATATGCATCAGACTTGAGATCAATTAGTGCTTTGTATAGATTGTAATGTGGTTAGAGGCTAGTGGCTAACGAAATGACGTCAATGGAGTTTCAAAAGCTCTCTCTTTAATGTATTTTAGCACACCTTTGTTTGGTGTTTCAACGTTTCTTCCTTGGAATGGGATTTCTTTCTTTCATTTTTCCTATTTTTCACTTTCTTGGTAATTCCTTGTCTTTTTGTTTCCTTTTCTCCTTCAGCTGTTTCCACTTATTTTGCTTTTATTGAATAATGGCCACCATTGTCTTTGCTATTTTTCTTGTCTTTCTGTATCATACTGCTTTATAAGAGAAAGTAAAAAAATTAGATAACAATGGTATGTCAATCTTATTGTCCTTGTGGCTCTATTTTCATACGAGCTTCTTGAAAAAGAAATCAATCACTGAAGGCTCAAGCAGGGTTAACTAGGGATTATTACTTTGAAGAGGAAATGGCTGAGGCTCAAAATCGATCCAAAGATGGCCTAAGATCATTTCTCAAGTATGTGCACCTGCAAGTGTCATGTGCAAGGGTTCCCTGTA
This sequence comes from Ilex asprella, assembly GCA_023539305.1. NCBI lineage: Eukaryota > Viridiplantae > Streptophyta > Magnoliopsida > Aquifoliales > Aquifoliaceae > Ilex > Ilex asprella. Next base: position 4,980,382 of record CM042201.1, on the reverse strand, counting down.
GGGTATGTACATAGATGACTTTAGCTGCATCAATCAAAGCAAGGTTAATGAGACTATTGAAAGAGATCGAAATTGAAAGAGCTTACTTTGAGTAATTGTTTGAAATCCTCTCCAAAAGCATCGTTAAGCTCAAGACTTACCATGGTTTTCTTTTGTTATCTCCACTGATTATACAGGGTTTTCCAGGGAATGTCGGTTATATACCGATTTCTTTTTCGAGTCTAATCACTTTGTACCTTAAGAATAGCAATTACTAATGTACATTTGACAATTAAATCATAGAGATAGTCTCAAGGTTCCAAAAATGAGGTTTTACATCTCAGTTGTTAAGTTGAGGTGTCAAATCGATTATGTGCTTAGTCATATTCACAATCATCTTAACATCCACATCTGTTTTGTTATTAACATATAACAATATAAAGCTAAATCTGCACACAAATAAAAGTGGTAAATTGAATCATTCTATTCACAAAATATGATCATTTGATACACCAACATTAACGATTCAATTTATCCATTAACAGAAGTAACACACCAAAAACTTGAAAAATAATCCATCAAACCAAAAAGAAAAGAAAAACAGACAACCAAAAGAATAAACATCTACAATCTGCCCCAAGAACAAAAGTATCTCCCTCTTACTCTTCTCCTCCAAGTCCACTAGCACCACCAGCTCTACCCTTCAAATAGCCAAGAATCTCTTCCTGTTGTCAGAGAATCTTGGCTTGGTTGGCCTCGATGCCAATCATGATATCTTGTAGTGATCTGTGGGAGCTGGAGCCTGCCTCCTCAGTTTGCATAAATTCTCTCTAACTCCCTCTCCTCCTCTGTATCTAGCTCTTCCTGTACTTCGTCTCCTCCTCGGGTTGGTGGCACCTCTTGTCTTGCCGTTGGGCCACCACTATGTCTTTGACTTCTCTTGAAAGAGCTCTTGTTTGGTGGTCTCATTGGCGTTTGGATTTCCATCTCGGACCTTAGCCTGATCCCATTTTTCATGCATATTTCAGTCACTAGGGTGCCAAAAGGAAGTGCACTCCTCTTTACGTCACACCCTTTCTTCATTTCACTCAGGATGAGGGATAAAAGATAGATGTTATACTCTTTCCCAATTGTATAAAGCAATCGTGTCATGTCGGGCAAGATCTCATTTGTTCATCTAAAGGGAGCCAAGTTAGAGATTGCAATTAGATTCATCATCTTATACTTGTCAGTCAATTCCCCTTGGTTTAGCAAATTTTATCTCGACCATGAAAAGTCACTTTCTCCAGTCAACTTCTTCCCACAACATTCATAGGCACATTTTTCTTTGGGGAATATGTTGGATTTTGTTCCTAAGGTATTTCTTGCCTCATCTCTGTGATGTAGGCTTTATCCATATCAATATGGGTGCCTCTAACATAAGTATATATCGCACCGTTGATGATCTCAGCGTTGGAGTAAAACTCCCTCACCAGGTCAACAGCAGCATCCCCTCCATTCCTCAAGTACCACACCCAGTTCCTCCTCGCCATCTCCTCCTCTATTCTAAGCTTAGAAAAATCAGAGCTTACAACATCCCTCTCGCAGACAATTGCATGCTTATGGTACAAATTTTCATATCTTTCGGCCTTTAAGGCGTAGGAAAACCGAGTCTATTATACCTCTTTGTCCTTTGCTTCCCCTCTCTCTTTATTATTACTTCTTTCACAAATTTTGGCTCTAGGCTCATTGGTTGAGTGCGCCTGGCGGGCATTTTCATTCGAGGACTGGCGTTTGAACATTGAGGAGCTTGAGTAGGTACTGAAATCTTGGAATTCTTGTTGTGGGGATGAAGCTTTTGAGGTGGAAATGAGTTGGGGAGGGTTGATTTTGGGTATTTTAGGATAATGAAGGTGAATTGAGGTCTGTGGAATGGAAAGGGATTCTAGGGTTTTTGAAAATTTGAGAAGAATTGGGGATTTTGAACTGAAAAAGATGATGCAGTTTTTATAGTCTGAGTCTTTACATTTGAACATGGTTAAGATTCGAACGTGAGTAGAAGGATTTTTAAATTATCGTTCGAACGTGGAGTGAATTTCTAACGTTGCTAGCTCACAGTACTTTTGTGTTATGTCAGAGACCGAAGTACTGTAAGGTCATGACGTTCGAACGTTCTATTGGCGTTCGAACGTTAAATCTCGTTCGAACTGTCTATTGACGTTCGAATGAGCTGAGCTCCCAGTACTTTTTAGTTCCATCAATGTTCATCAGAGATAGAGTGCTATTAGCAGCTGACGTTCGAACGTTACCTAGTGTTTGAACGTTGAATCAAAATAAAAATTTTCTACACTACATTATATACAATTAGAGAAGGCTTATTAACACAAGTTTAAAACAAAAATTCATGGCTCTCAGGATAAGTCTCTACCCACGCTAAAGGCTGGTATTTTTGAACATTCCTTACTCAATCCATGTACAAAACAAAGAAAATTTTCACACTATTTATAAGAAATTCGGACTGTTGGCTTTCATTCCCAAAACAAAAAATTTCACAGTTTTAAAAGCAGTCTAATCTGAGTCATCTTCTGTCTCCGTGTCTTTTGATCTATCAATGACTCTTCTAATTTCTTGTCGCACAAATCGGGTAAGCAAAGTACCAGAATAGGATAGCGTGTCAAGATAATCCTTACTCTGTCCATTCACTATCCAGTCTAATCGATCGAGTGCACGACCAAAAATTGATTCATAACACTGATTATATCTCTTCTCATGAAAGACTCTACCACACTGTTTACAGACATCAAGTCTCTTGGCACGACGACATTTAGCAAAAGTACTTCTACCACAGAGGGGTTTTGCTTGTTCTTTTCGAATCTCGTCTTTCCTTACCATTATTGTTTTTCTCATGATCACAGTATGCACTTCTGATGGAAAAGTTCGTAGAACTGCCAGACTAAACCAAAAAAGTTTGGCATCTATGCTTCCTATGGTTTAAGACTCACTATTTGGTTATTTAACGTCTGCTAGTCACAAATACAATTTAAACTGACCCACGGGCACACAATAAATAAGACAAAGTACACAATATAATCGAAACAACAACAACAACAACAACGGCACAAATAAAAACATAAAATTAAAAATAAAATAAAATTACGGTACGGGTATAACTACAAAAAATAAAATATGAAAGATCTAACATCCCCCAACCTAAACTAAACATTGTCCCTAATGTTTCGAATTTACCAGTATAGATATGGAAAATAGGGTTGAAAGGTAGAAATCCGTGGTTCTGTCGATACCTACAAATCAAAATTTTTACGTTAATCCTCCCTGTGCAGATCTGGGTCTCGGGTAGGCTTGTAAGCCTTGTGTGTGAGTGCGAATAGCAGTAGGATACCCATAAAAAATAGAGTAAAATAATGTAAATCATGAGAACAGGGATCTGATCTTCGGGGTGCATGGACATGATTTTGTTTGGGTATGGATTTGTAGAAGAACATAAAAGAAAACGAAGAAGAAGAAGACGAACAGAAAGAGAAAGAAAAAGGAAGACAAACATTGAAAAAGTAGAACAAAAAGCGAAGAAGAAGAAAAAGAAAAAAAATGGGGGGGCAATAGAGACAGGTGGGAAAAGATAGGAAAAGGGGTGGGGGTCTCATGATGATGTCTCATCGGGTCAGATTTTTACCTGATCCGGCCCTTTTGAGTGTCGGTAAGCGTGATTCTCGGAGGGATATTCTAGTTCCATTAAAATAATGGTTTCCACATTTTTAACAAAATCCTCCAAAACTGGTTTCAACCTCTGGCCATTAATAGTAAAGATATTATCGTTTGATGGGTTTTTCACTTCTACCGCTCCATGTTCAAATACCTTTTTGATAATGTATGGCCTAGTCCATCTTAATTTTAACTTACCAGGGAAAAGGCAGAGTCTTGAATTAAACAACATGATTTTCTGAGAAGGTTCAAGAGACTTCCGCACAATATTTTTGTCATAGAAAATTTTCATCCTGGTTTTAGCAATTTTAGCATTCTCATATGCTTCATTTCTCAATTCCTCCAATTCATTTATCTGAAGTTTTCTTGAGAGTCTAGCCTTGTCCAAATCAAAATTCATTGCTTTAATAATCCAGTATGCACTATGTTTTAATTCTACATGTAGGTGACACGACTTTTCATCGACTAATCGATAGGAAGACATGCCCAAAATTATTTTGAAAGCAGTACGATATGCCCAGAGTGCATCAGTCAGTCTTGACGACCAATCTTTACGATCTGAATTTACCGTTTTTTCTAAATTTAATTTGATCTCCCGATTAGCTAATTAGCCTGTCCATTAGTTTGTGGGTGATAAGGGGTTACAATTTTTTGAAAAATCAGATATTTTTTCATCAAATTTCAGAAATGATGATTGAAAAAATGGGCACCCCTATCACTGATGATTGATTTAGGAACTCCAAACTAGGATAAAATATTTTCTTTTAAAAATTTGATCACCATTTGATGATCAATATTTCGACATGAAATTGCTTCAACCCATTTGAATACATAGTCTACTGTCACTAAAATGTATAGATAGCCAAAGGAAGGGGGAATGGTCCCATAAAATCAATGCCCCGACAGTTAAAAATTTCAATTATAAGAATAGGGTTTAAATGCATCATGTTTCTTTTTGAAATATTTTCCAATCTTTTGTATCTATCACACGTTAAGCAAAATGCATGGACATCTTTGAAAAGTGTAGGCCAGTAAAATCTACACTACAAGATCTTTGCAGCGGTTTTTCTTGATGAAAAGTGGCCACCACATGCTTCGAAATAACAGAATGTTATTACTTGGTTACTTTCATGGGCAGCGATGCAACGCCTTATGATCTGATCCTTACAGTATTTAAATACGTACGGATCTTCCCAAAAGAATTTACAAACCTCCCTCAGAAATTTTTTTTTATCCATGGGAGTGAATGACGGAGGGAGTGTTCCAGTAGCTAGGAAATTAGCAATGTCTACGTACCATGGAGTCTCATTAATTATGAACAGTTGTTCATTAGAAAATTTTTCATTGATTGGCAGTCCATTCTCGTGAAATTCATAATTCAATCTAGACAGATGGTCAGTCACCACATTTTCAACACATTTCTTGTATTTAATGACAAGATCAAATTCTTGGAGTAAGAGTATTCATCGTAAGAGCCTTGGTTTGACATCTTTCTTTGTGAACAGGAATTTTAGGGTTGTATGGTCAGTGAATACAGTAACAGAAGAACCAACAAGATAGGAACGAAATTTTTTCAAAGCAAAAACTACAGCAAATAATTTTTTTTCAGTTGTTGAATAATTCATTTGAGCATCATTCAAAGTTTTATTTGCATAGTAAATTACATGTGGTTTCTTATCATTTCTTTGTCTCAATACAACACCTACAATATAATCACTTGCATCACACATTAGTTCAAAGGAAAGAGTCCAGTCAGGGGGGTTGTATTATTGAAGTGGAAATTAACATGCCCTTCAACTTGTCAAAAGCTTTTTGGCATGCTTTACTCCAATCAAAGATTACGTCTTGACTCAGGAGATAACACATGAGTTTTGCTATGGTACTAAAGTTTTTTATGAATCTCTTGTAAAAACCTGCATGTCCTAGGAATGATCGGACATCTTTACAGTCTTGGGTGCTGACAGATTTCCTTACCTTCTTTACTTGAACCACCCCCACTTTACCTTCTTCACTCAAAATATTTTCTTTAAGACTAGGGCTTAGAAATATCCTTCGCCTTCTTCTTTCCAAAAAAAATTGAGACAGGTTGAAGAAGAGTGGTATAGAGGTAAGTGGGAAGATGACAAAGGGGATCTCAAAGCCAGGGGAACCCACGGGAGATACCATGGACAGTGTCGTGGGCTCCTCCAAGACCAGGAAAAATGGTGGGCAATGAGGCATAAGTGGGAGCACTAAAGAAGAAGGCGACGTTGTTGGAGTAGTTGGAGGCGACGCAATGCAAGGAAGGGCGACACCGCTGGAGTGACTAGAGGCAACATTAGAGCAAAATGCCTGGTCGATGCCATTGGAGCGGCTGGAGGCAGCCTTGGTGATGCCCATGGCACGGTTGGAGGCAACGTCGATGCTAAAAATGATGCCAAGATGGAGGGCAATAGCGCTGACACGTGCTTAGGTGGGGCACTAGCTGCTAGTGCTGCTACTGCTGCTGGCACAACAGGCAAAGATTTAGACAAAGGATCTGGGAGGTTGGGCTCCAGCAAGAGGTTACTTGGAGTCACTGGAAAGCAGCAAGTAGGCGTGCTAAATGGCAAAGGCAGCGTCCTGGGTTTCCAATGAGGGGGAATGTGATGCCTTTTGGCTAAGTAAGGTGATTTTGCTCGTGTTTTTATTCCTTGGTTGTTTTGCCTCTGATTGTTACAATTGCCCAATCTGATAAGGGTATGATGGCTAACTTTGTACAAGCTTCTCAGTGAGCCAAGGGAGTTTCTGACACTGATGGTTCTAAGGTAACTTCAATTTTCAGTTCCATAGATTGTGACAGTAATATTGCTAGTATTGTATCTTCGTTCCATATCTCTTTTGTTGTTTCGTGCTGTCGGGCTGAGAAAGACAAGTCGACGTGTTATGACTCATTTGAGGAGATTGTTTTTTATGAGGATATCTGATGGGCAGGATTGAGGTTCCCTATACCTAGGCGTATATTCAAGTTTTTGGGTCATTTGTCGCTTACCCTGGGGAGATTGACTCTAAAGGGCTGGAGTGAACTTTTAGAATTTATTTCATTATGGTAGCTGGTTCATGGCGAGGATGTTTCTTCCCCCTTTCGAGGAGTTCTTGGCATCGCATGTACTTTTAGAGAACCTTACTCCATAACAAGGATGGTACCGCTTTGTTCCAAGGTCAGGCAAGCTCATCACTAGACTACCCTCGAACTGTTATAGTTGGAAGTCCATATTTTTCTTTGTTGGAGGAGAATGGGCTGCTGAGGAGGACCGTGACTTAGTGCCTTCGAGATAGAATACTCTTTTGAGGACCAAGCTAGGTTTAAGTTTTTTTTTAACTTTTATGTCCGACTGTCATATCTCTTTTGTATTCATTGCATGTTTGGCTTCTTTACAGCTTCACCCGCATTATCGGCGGAGTAGGAGAGTAGGCTCTAGGCTGTGAGGGATCATCCTACCAATCACTTTGTAACCCTTATGTCTAAGTCGGACCACTCTAGAGCCTCCCCTAGATAGAAAAAGAAAGGTATTTTGGAACCAATGTTTCTCAACTTTTAGCAGATGGCCTCGAATCTGGGATCCATGTTAAGCTGGTGGGTGTCGACCTTAGGGTCAATGCCCTCTAAATATTCATGGGACCAAGACAAAACATCTATGTTCCGCCTAGGGAAATCAATGAGGTGGAAAGCTCAATATCGGGAAAGCAAAGAGCCAATATAAATTCTTCTTTCTAGAAAATTCTCTCCAACCTCACTAGTTCTAGTTCTTCTACTGGATCTCCCCATTCCAATGTGTTTTCATCCCTATGGTCAAGCACTTCTACTTGTATGGTCTCTTGAGGTTGTTTTTCCCTTAATGAGGCCACATAGCATTCTTTAGCGAAAATTTGATCTCCCCTGATTTCTCCAATCCCAGATGGAGTTGGAAAACGAAGAACAAAGTGATAGGTGGATGATACCTACCTTTAAGATGTTGAGTGTAAGACGTCCAAGAATAATGTTAAAGATAGAAGAACAATCCAACACTATAAAGTTCATAATGATGGTGGAACTTCTCGGTGATGTCCCTACTATGATTGGTAGGGTAATGGAACCCAAATGATACATCATCTCTCCCGAAAATTCAATGAGGGGCCTCTTGATGGGTTGCAATCTTTTCTTGCCAAGATGGAGACTGTCATAGGCTGGTGCAAACAAAATATCGATAAAGTTACTGTTATCCACCAGAATTCTCTTAACCTAGTAATTGCTACCACCATGGTTAACACCAAAAGGTCTTTATAGGGTAATTGGATCCCCTCAAGATCCTTATCTAAGAACGAGATAAATCTCCCCTTCTCCATGCCTATGCTTCTTTGTCGTGCATCCGACTCCGTTTGTCTGGCTATCCTGACATGTGTCTTCTTGGCTAAGTTGGAGTCACCTCCTCCTCCTAATCCTCTGGAGATCATCTGGATTTCTTTTAGGTGTTGTTGGTGCTCCATGTTGTCCTGTTTTTGTCCATGTGGCGAGGTCTATCCTCTGTCGGTAATGTATGACTTTATCCGAAATGTGTATACCAAAGTGCAGACGGTCAAGTTGTAGTAATAATCCGGTTTAAGTCCAGAGTTGAATCCACAAGGAACTTGTTGTGTTGGTATTTCAAAGTAAGTAGTGGTGAAGATCAATCGATTATAACCGTTGAGATTTGTAGTTGTGAGATTGAGAGTTTTTTCCTAAATTGAATATGAAATTCTTTTCAAGAAGGTTTTCTAGACAAAATATAAGATAAATTTAAATGAAATAAAAGTCACTATCTAGTTCAAGGATCATGACATGTTGTCAATTATGCGGTTTATTATATTTATGTTTAATAACTCAATTAACTCCCGTGTCAACAACAAGTTAATCAGAAGGTGAAGATGGATTGCGAGAATTAAGACCATGGTTCCGATGTCTTTCTAGAAGTTTACAAGAATTGTCTGTGTTGAGACTTAACCCGTCTACAGGTAAGCAAGTGTTTCTACAAGACTTCCAACCATGACTGTAATATTTTATTCTTTAAATGAAGCACAATAACGGGGATGATTAAAGGGTAGTCATGAAGATCTAGCTCGGGTACTTGCCTTGAAATGAGGGGTCTTTCCATGCAAGAGTCATACGTGTCATAGAAAGACTCTCGATTATACAAAGTTCCTTAGCTTTGTTAGATGCAATCAATCATCCAATAAACAAGGAGATAAACATTAAGCTTTAGAACAGTGCATAAATATAATTTTTGGATAATTTATACATGTCTTTCACCTCTTACTAAAGTGTGAATGAGAAACTACTCACTCTCATGGCTTTGGTAAAGCTAGAAAAGTGAGTGATGTTCATCCCTCTAAGTAGATGACTTTGTACAACAAAAGCACAATAACAAGGAGCCAATCTTCAACAAAGAATGAGTGAATCAGTTCCACCCTTCACGGCTTTGGCAAAGGTCTAGAAAAGTGGAAGAGTTTCGCTCTTCGAAGAAAGAAGGAAGCTCAAGCAATGGAAGTGAAAGACATAATCAAAGGAATGTATATAAAAACTTATATGTAAAGACTAAACGTAAATAGAGAAACTAAAGTTCTTAAGTAAATGTAAACATGAATGTAAAGAAATGAGTGGGAGTCTAAGCTTCCCAACTCTCTACCAAAGAGAAAACTAAGAGCATTAGGAAATATAAGTGATGCCCCTTTCTCTCCCAAAAATGGGAGTATTTATAAGCAAGGAGAAGGCAGGAAGGGGTGAATAAATAGTGCTTGCCGCCTAAGTCAAAGTGAAAAGTCAACCACTCTACAGTTTGTTAGTCGAGGTCATTTGAACGTGAGTTTGCGTTCAAACATTGCTGTTGTTTCTACGTTAAGGACATTCGAATAGTTGAAGGCGTTTCAACGTTTATACTATTTTTGCTCTAAGGGCGTTCAAACGCCAGTTGGGATCTGTCCTTATCACTTAGATGTCACATGGCCTGTGGTTCTCTGTGAAAATCTCCTTCCACACTCCATGCAGAACTTATCATTAATTTGCTGCCACACACCATGTCTTCAGTCTGATCTTGTCAGTACTCCAGTGGACGTTCGAATGTGAGTTGGTGTTCGAACATTGGTTCATTGATCCTCAGGGCTTTGGTTCTTGGTTGCAACACATTCTGTCTTCAGCTGTCTAGTTCTTGTGAGCGTTCGAAAGTGAGATGACGTTCGAATGATATTTCTTTGTTCTAAGCTTTTTCATTTGTTCTTTAATGTGTTGGTATTACATTTAAATGTACTTTTTATTGCCCTTGAATCATTTTTCCACTTTAGAACCTGAAATGTCATTATTTAAACTTCATCAAAGTATAATTAGTCCAAAAAGGCATAATAATATGCTATATTTGAGTACTAATCAATGTACTACCGTAACTGGTCGCGTTGTATGAGCTCCTCGATTTTCCTCTTGAGTTCAAATTAGTCGTTGGTGTTGTGGCTATGATCGTGGTGAAATTGACAGTATTTATTTGGGTTACTACGATTCGGGGCGAACTTCACTTTCCCCGATCAACGTATCGTAAGATCATCCTTGATTTGGGTCAAGATATGCTCAACCGAAGCGTTGAGCAGTGTGAAGGCTTGCCGCTCTCTTAAAGGTGTGGGATCAAGGCGGTCCTTGATGGACACTCTCTCTGTCCTTTTTTTCTTAATTTTTTCCTTTCTCCTGCCTTCGCAGGTGTCTTTTCTCTTCTCTCCCCCTTGGTCGGACTTACCACGTCTGGCCTTGGTGACATCCTTAGTATTCATATACTTCTGTGCCCTAGATAATAGCTCGGGCTTGCTTGCTGGTGGTTTTTTCAGAACTAAATACATGAAACTTGATGAGCACAAACCTAGCGATGAAGGCGGCCATGGTGACCTTATCATTTATCTCTTCAATTTGGAGGGTCTCCTCATTAATTCGAGTGAGGTAACTCTTTAAATTCTCATTCCGATCTTACTTGATGGTGAGCAGGTGGGTGACTGATTTCTGACGTCGGCGTCCCCCTATAATGTGGGAGATGAAAGATTTTCTTAATTCAGCCAAAGAGTTAATGGAATATGGTTTGACTTTGGCCAACCACGTGTAGATCCCTTAAGGGTGGTAGGAAAGGCTTTGCACATTATCTCGTCTGAGACATTATGGAGTTGCATAAGGGATTTCTACGTGTTGAGGTAGTTAAGTGGATCTTTTGAACCGTCAAAGGTTTCCACAATGGGCATCTAGAATTTTGGGGGTAAGGGGTAATTGACCACAACTGTGATGAATGGAGTGTCGGTGCGTCTTACCTGATAGGATAGTCCACCGTATTCGGAGCCCGTGCCATGATGGCATTGAAAAGGTCACCAAGTTGATTTTGTGCTTCCATGATTTTTTCGTCCAATTGGTTGGGGACATCTTTTGTCAGATCATTGTAGTAACTTTCGTGGTCCGCATACTAGTTTTCCCCCTCATCCTCTTACATAGGACGGTCGCCAACGTGTGAGGATAAAGTAGGGGTGTAAGGAATGGGAGCTAGGGCGCCTGGGCGCCTGGGCGTTGAGGAGAGACTCCATGTCATTGGGGGCACCTTAGTGTTGGGTGCCACACTAGGGGGTGCCTTGGCACTCTGGGTGCACAGGCTATGGCGTCTCCCTTCCTGCATGGATGGAGCGTGACCCCTCATGAAGTGAGCATCAATTGGAGAATCTGCTGGCTTTGGCTCACCAACAACTCCATTGTCTCTAGAGCTGTTCCCCAACCACAAGATTTGCTGCACCAGAGGGTTGTGCAGGCAGAGGTAGGACTTCCTCTCGAGACGCTGAGTCGTTATCCTTCAGTTGCCGATTCATTGATCTAGTTATACCTGGCATGAATTTGAAAGAGATTAGGATAAAATAGAAGATAGTAGATAACTTAGTCGTTTCCTATAAACGACGCCAAACTGATAATGCACAAAATAGACTCAATCCAATCAATCAGTCGAGTGTGACATAAGGCAAATAATGGAACAATTAATAATAGAGACAAATATTGGGTGGTTGGGTCTAAGTGACCTAACCACTGAAGATGGCAACGATGACCCGATAACTTTTTTAATAAGAGAATAAGATAGTGGGTGAGAGAGAGTAAGAATAAGTTCAAGGTTCAGTGTGCGTCCCCTTTGTAAAGGGTTACAATTTATAGGGACAGATCCCTAGACGAGGCTTGAAGGTCAAGTCACTAATCCTTCGAGGAGGATAGCTACAGTTGGGCATAAGAACTATCTTGGAGTCAATGTTATCCCGATAATTGTTCTTCCACGTGTATTGACTTTTCCTAAACTCTAGAGATTTGGATTGGACTAAAGCCATGAACTAGGCCTAGTATTTTTTATGATTTGAACTTAACCCATAATTTGTGCTCAGGTCCAGTTGGATCTGGGCTCGTCACAAGTAACAAATTAATCAGTTTAATGTTAAGCAATAAAACTCGTATTTGACATGAAAAGCTTTTGAACTAATATTATACCAATGAAATTGACTTTGTGTATTTCTTTTTTGTTGCGTGATATACTATTGTATGAGTTGCTCTAGACTAATTATAATTCATTTAATTTTATTACAGACACATTAAATTCATTTTTAATTCATAGAAAAACACTGTGGGACAAATTTTCTTGAGAGAATGAACTTTTTAGCATGAAATTTCTAATTTATGAGTTGCACACGTTCACATGCATATAATAACACGACATAAATTATAATAATTTAAACATGACATGAATGTAAAATTACTCAATCGACAAGTAACCTTTTATGGGGTGAGAATGCCTATCAAATAGACATTCTAGATTTTATTATTTTATATGAAGCATCAACTCCTTAAATAACGGTGAAAAATATTTAATCCAGCACATCAAAAACACAAAAATTCTACCACCGACAATAGTGAAGAACAATTTCAAGAAGTGAGGACCACCATGGAATTGATGAACGTTATGATCATTTCCATTCCTCTAAATAGCAAAAACCCCTCAAACCCAAAGATAGAAACATGCTGGAACTCCCGTTGCTTTTTCTGTACGGGCAAAGCCACCCTGAAAAGCTTACAATGTAAATCCAACGGCTTAAATTATTCCACGCGTCGAAGTATCAGATCTGGAGCTCTTACCTGCGAACTCGAGAAGAGTACATAGTGTCTCATGGGCCTGTCTTCCCGACATGTAGTACGAGAGGACACGTGGAGGAGCACGTTAGTGGTGGGCCACTTCAATGCACGTGTCAGCACCAACGGTTAGTGAAACTAGCCCGTAGATTGCGGGATTTTTTGTACGTAGCCCAGATTGCTTCTTTTACCGGACACTGAAGATTCGTTTGAATGAATTTTAGGAAGGAGTTTGCACTGTCTTCTCTACAATCTTTTAAATTTAAATTTATTTTTCGTTAAAAAGAAAATTAATATTTAATTCGATTTATATCTATGTTTGTTATATAATATATACACATATAAGACTCATAAATATATCATAATTATTAATAACTATTTGTCCTGTAAATTATTATTGTACCATTGATTAATTTAATTCATATTAATGAGAACAATTGTCATTTAGTTCTTTAATCTTTCACCCATCTTCTCAAACTCATCTCACTTTTAGGTTTGACGAAAATCATGATTATGGATTTAATTTGTGGATTAGTTACTGATGATGCGTAAAATGATCTTGCACACCGCCAATCAATTGTAAGCAATAAATGCAGTATTTAAAGTATGGGAGATGGGGAGACACAAGCTATTTATAGTGGTTCAGTCAATCTTGACCTACATCCACTCTTCAATGGCTTTGGTTGTCAGGTACTTTATTCATTCAGGTGTGTAGGGAGCAGAGAGTACAAGTTGATATGGAGAGAAGAGAGAGGTGCTTAGGTAAAGAACGTGTTGCCGTTGAGTGTCTTGCTCCCCAAGCGTTGGTGGGGCTTACAATTTATAGTCGCCCCCTAACAGATTGAGCGACATAATAGCAACTATTCTGGTGGAGCTGACTACTTCTCCTCAACAGGTGAGGTGTTCTCCATGAGACTCGGCCGAAGGATGAGGTGAGGGCTGACCTTTTTCAAGGCGGCGAGGGTTAGGCTCCTGGATACTGATGTAGCTCCTCGGTGAGTTTCGCTGATTCTTGACGACATTGGGGTTAGTGGGCTTTTATAAGGTTAGCCCCTTAGTTGAGTTTGGACTTTCCCCATAGATTTGGTCATTTGAGCTTGACCCATCAGTTACGAGTCGGGTTAAAAAACTCTAAACTGAATTTTTTATACAAATATAAGATTTAAAAAAAATTTAGATTATTTTTCTCAAACTCATCTTGTCAAACTCCCCATACCCATTTACCAAACACCCTCAAAAGTTTTTCATCATTGAGTGAACTCTGAACGCAAAAGGTAAACGGTGGTCTTTTTCTTTTTTTCGGCTTTTAATGCAGGGTAGAAGTAAAGAGAATAATTCTTTTTTAGATAAATAAAATAGTCTAATTATAGGAAATTTCCACCCATAATTTTTGAAATATCATTATATCCTTAACGATAGGGACATTGTTGATAAGTCTATAAAGTAATGATTTCGGTGAAAATTCTCTCTAAAAAGATATTTTTTTTCTTATTCAAAATAATACTTTTATCCTTAAATTATCTATATAATAAAATAGAGTTGAGTTTAAATTTCAAATTTTATCTTGAATTTTTTGTAGTTCAGATTAATTTTGAGCAAAACATAAGTTATATCTGAAGGTTCATATTATCTTCAACTTTTTTTTTTTTTTGCGGCTCAGATTAACTCAAAAGTATTAATCCTAGGACTTTCATTGATCGATGATTTTTGTTTTTCCACTTGAGGCACTTTTCTTTTTTAGTTATCCCTAATTAATGCTCTTCTCTTTCCACATTACATTCACGGTTCATTGACATTCATATGCACCCCTTAATTTAGAGGCAAATCTCCTACCAAATCATACACATATCTTTCCCAAATTATGCCTACCATAAATTTATTCACTCGTTCTATGATAACTAATTTATTATCTTTAGTATTTGGATATTTGTCTTTTAGATTATACTGTAACAATTTTTAATTCATTACTCATGAACTGAAGTGACACATTTGATTTTACCATTTCAGGAATTTTATTTTTTCATTTATGATTTCATCGGTTGAGTGAATGATTTTTTTTTTGTATTATGTAACTTTAAATTTTGGATTAATACAAGTAGTATAAATTTTAGTTTTTTAATACAAAGGGAATAAGAAACAATAGCTTGAGTTTGGAGACTACTGTGTGTTTAGATAATGAGTAAATAAATCCCACTTATTCTAATTTTCTAACTCAAGTAAAATATTTTTCAATTCAAAAAAATAAAAAAGTATAATATTTTCGGCACTCCATTCAATTCTCCATGAAAAATAAAGTTTTATGAATTATCACTGGAAGTGGAAAAGCATTTTGGAGAGGTTTATATTATGAAAAACTGTAGTGTGAGTCATTTTCGGACAGTACCCGAGATCAGACTTTAGGTTGTCGGGTTCAACCCGATTTATATATATATACTAGTTAATACCCGTGTCTGAAGACAAATTATACTAGTAATACTAGTTCAACCCGATTTATATATGTAACATAAAAAAGTCGCCAAATTAAATATTTATGAGATCAATTCTTTTAGCATTATCAAAAACCAAATCTGCACATTTGCTACTTTGTACAATAAAAAGGTTTGGGTCTTATTATGCTTAATCTTGGTTTAGTAATACTTTAAGTTATTTTGGTAAATAAAATCAACTTTATTGATTGGGCGAATTAGCATTACAGAAACAGGAGGAAAGTGAAAAAACACCTTAAAGAAAACAATACAAAGTTAGTAATACCAATCAGGATGCTGCAGTTTTAATTAACCAGCTTGAATCAAACAAATTCAAATTAACACACTACACAATTTGACATTCAAAGCCAATGAAAATTTTGAGAGTTGAAATTTAGATGATAAAAATGCATGCAAAAAACAAAAAGTAACATGAATTCAAACGATAGTAAAACTATGGCTAGGTCTAAATTAGAATTTCATCGATAGTAAAACTATTCTTAGATAATGCCCAGGCTAGAAGGCACTAGGTAATAAAAAAATTAAAAATTTTTACGACTGAAAGCATTGCATAATACCAAAAATTGCTCAACCCAAGGAATGTTCGTGCACGAAATTCTTGTAGAACATTAAAAAAAGATTGAAGCTTTTTTAGACTTAGAAAGCCTGCAGATAGGGCATGTACCTTGAAAGGACACCAATTTTATTACTATCATTGCGGATGCCCCAATTATGCAGCAACCAAAGCTCTTTATCAAAGATGTTGTTAATGTTGATAAAATAAAGGATAAGAAGATCAAGTCTCGATCTAATTGATGACTCAACGACCCAAATAAAATTAATTGCTTCCATTCTCTATGTGTTTGGTTTCTTGGAAGATGGAGCAAGCTTACCAAGTGGAATGAAGTTTTCAACATCTTTATCCCTCTAGGCAGGAGCTTCACCATCTTTCATTTGCTATTCATCAAATGGTCCATGAAAACATGTGTATAAAGCAAATCAATCCAAACCCAAAACTTTCACTCGAACTAACTATTTAGTAACATATGACTTGAAATAACATGTTCCACAAACCAAACAAAAACTAATTGATAAATCACGTCCTACATTCCAACACAGATTAAATATATAAGCAAAAACAAAATTAAAAGAATATTAATTAAAATAATTAGTACCTAAACAACAATACGGATGAATAGTTGAGGCCAACGAAGTCTCAAACATCAATTTTATGAGAAATGAAACATGAAGATACTCAACCTTCCAACCACATTAAATTAGTTTTGAAAAGCATGATTAACAATGGATGGTGTCAAACTAATAAAACAATAGGGAGGAAAAATATATATTAAAAACAAACAAAATGGAATAAAATATTGAACAACAACAATTGCTAAAATGGTAATGAAGCAAAAAGAGATTACAATAATGGAAACTAAATGCAAAATTTTCATTGCGGAGCACCATATTTTTTGCTACCAATACGAAAATGTGGTCCTACTGCTCCTGCATAAAAAAAAAAGCAAAGGATTCGATTAGAAATTATTTTGAAAAAAAAAACAATAAAAACCCAAAGAAGGGAACCTAACAAATGTCGTATAAATAGTAACAAAAATCAAACAAACCCTATCCAAGTGAAAAATAAATTCAACCTATTGCCCATAGAAAAAGCAGGAAACCAAAGAAAGGACCAAATAGAAACCAAAAAACCTAATCCTTGTTAGGCATTTTCTCAAACATCTTGCAAGTAAGCCCCAAAAGTGGAAATTAACAAAGCCATCAACACGTATCTATTGTGTGGGTGTGTGTTATGTGTATGCGTTGAGGGTATATGCAGAGAGAAAAAGGAGTTGTGGCGGTGGGGAGGTTCTAATGGTTAAGTTCGATGCGGGTTAGGGGGAGGGGGAGAGGAGGGGTGGTGGGTGATGGCGGTATGTGTGCGTAGAGATTAGAAGGAGAGAAAGAGGGGTGTGGGCTGGGGTTTGGGTTTGGGTAGGGTGGAGTTTGAAGTGTAGTAGTAGTAGAGAAAGGGATAGGAAGGAGAAGAACAGGTGAGGGGAGGCATATAATGACAGTGATTGGTGGAATCAGAGATAGGAGACAGAGGAAGACAAAGAGATCAAAATACATAGCGTCGATGGGTGGTTGCTGTTAGGCGTCATTGTGTGACGGTGGGTCTCCGTTACCAACGGGGCAGAGATAAGACAGAGAGTGCAGAGAGAAGAGGGGGAAGAGATGAGCATAGATAGTGAGAGAGATACACATGCCTGGCTGCATCGACGGTGGCAATTGTTGGCTTCAATCAGTAAAGAGAGCGAGATGGGAAAGAAG